>NESQ01000028.1:0-405666 GCA_003070745.1 Tuber borchii | reverse complement strand
TATTAGGGTATGGTAGATGAGCGCTTGCTATTAGGTTTGGCCCCCTCAAAGTCTGCAATACGCCGAATAAAGCACACCTGAGGTTTAGGGTATAATTCGCGTTGCTTATCATTTTTTAAAAAGTAATCGTAGATATAAGTGTTAAGTAAGGTCTTCTCGAGATTTGTAGGAGTCTGTCGTGGCTCTGGGCCGTCGTTCATGTTCATGCCTGCAGGACCTCTAACGCCCTACCTGGATTTAGTCTGAAAGCTAATGTGAAAAGGGAGTTTTGAGCCGCAGAACGTTATTCAAGTACGAGTACTAGTACAATCCTGCTCAGGGGAAGGTGAGACCGACCCGAACAGTTGGCCTTTGAATTACGAACAGGCCACACAACACACCTTGAAAGTTTTTCAAGTTCTCATATTTTTTCTATCCCTCGAAATATCTCGAATTTACTGAACAGACGGTGTGACGACGAATTTCGTCCTATTTGCACCTTTTTACGTACAATAACATCTATCTATAGCACAGTTCCGGTCAAGAACTAGTTATTCAATTACCGCACGCGTTCAAGCACAGTGAGATCAGTCTCGAAAAGTAAGTTTGATTTTCGCGTCTCTTTTGTGCTGTGTATCAAATCTAATTTCTTGCAGAATGGTACAAGAGTCTCAATGCCCGTACTGCAGAAGAAAATACAAGTCAAGTACCTGGTACCGGAAGCATATGGAAACAGCGCATTATGACTTTGTACAGCCTATTTGCGACGAAGAACGGCATGCACGAATTCTTCAGCCTGCCGACTCTGACCTAACCTCCAATCTACTCGGGGAAGAATTTAGTATGGCTGAAACGAATATTGAACCAACTGAGTTCGATCTCTACGTAAACGCTGCCGATTCGGACGTGGAAAGTCTTAATTATTCAGACACTGAGGAAAGCACACCATTGGTTGGACTACCGATACCGACGATGCACCCCACTGCGGGAAGGTCACTACGGGACGTTGTACAGCCCGAAAGATCTGAAGATGAGATGTGGTCACCATTCAGAAGCAAGGACTTTGAGCTTGCTCAATGGTTTATCGAAGCAAAGGTACCAAAGGTTCACATGGATAGATATTTCAAGAAGGACTTGGGGCCTGAGGGCAGTAATATTAACTCTGGTTATCGGCTCCTTGATGCCGTTGATCAGTTGGAATCAGGTATGGGAATGAAGAGCTGGAAAGAGGGATTTGTATCGTTTAGCGAATCTGTAAGTAAATGCACCCTACAATGTCCTATTGTAACCGAAAGTAGGAAATTTCGGACGAGGAAGGACCAGACGAAGCTTCCGTAACACAGAAATTCTTTTTCCGCAATCCTATTGATTGTACTAAATCTTTACTTGGTCAAAGATGTTTTGCTCAAGATTTAGTTTACGCCCCTGTGAAGGAATGGAATAGCGAAGAACCACCTTAGAGAGTTTATTCGGAGATGCATACCGCTGATTGGTGGTGGGAGACACAGGTAGGTTCAAATATGACGTTCCACGGCGCTTCCATACCGTTTACTAGGACACAAAATTAACAGCCAGCAAAGGATGAATTACCGGATGGAGCAACACTCGTACCAATCATATGTTCCTCAGACGTTACTTGTTTGACCAATTTCTCGGAGATAAGAAAGCCTGGCCAATCTACATGACAATTGGAAATATCCTATCGAGTACACGGAACAAACCCTCAAACATGCAACCGTTCTTTTGGCGCTTTTGCCCGTCCCCCACAGATGCTGGGCAGAGCAGCAAGAGATGCACGGCAAAGGCAGGTCAACAATGAGATTCTTTGTGATTTGATGGAAGCGATCTTTGCGCCAATTGTTGCACTAGGGAACTCGGGACTTGAGGTTGAATGCGCCGATGGAAAGGTCCGATTGTGTTTCTTACGCCTCTCGGCGTGGATTCCGGATCACTTGGAAAATGTAACATTGCATGGTATTCAACAAAATCAGTGCGCTGTCTGTGACCTTCGACCGGAACAGCTAGGGTCTCATTTGAGACGTTCTGCAGCCAGACAAGATTATAGGAAATCCCAACATGTCTTCAACAATTACTGTGAAAACGACAAGCAGGTCAAGCCACAACTAACAGATTGTGGTTTCAAATTGCTTCCTAGCGTCATTTGGGGGCTTCCGAACGTTCAGCAATCCGACCTGCCCAAACCAGATATTCTCCATGTCGTGTACCTGGGAATATTCGAAACACACCTTATGAAATGAGTTATCGGATTTCTAAAGAAATACAAATGGCTACAAGCATTCGATACTATCTGGAAGAGTTTAGATGTTTATCCTGGCTATTCCGCGCCGAACAAAGAGTACAGTCGGATCTCTCAGTGGACCGGAAAAGAGATGAAGAATCTGGTTAAAGTGATACTACCATGTTTTGCAGCCTCCCTACGTCGTCCGAGTGCCGCAGAACGTCCCATATTCACCAAAGCTCTAACCTGTGTCCGGTCGATTGTCGACTTTACTCTAATGTCACAATATACAAGCCATACCGATAAGACGATTCAATACCTCGAACAGTTCCTTAAGGCCTTTCATGATCACAAAGTCGTTTTTAAGTAGTACCGAAAGGATAAGTCCACTGCCAGGAAAGTGAGAGAGGTCACAGCCAGAATTCGAGGTGAGCATAGTGAAGTACTTAATCAACACCGCCTTTTGGGAGCTACATTTGCCAAAAGACGTCGCATTGCGGACGAGCAACGTCGCGATTTGGATGGAATTGTTGCAGATATATATGATGAGGATGTAGACTTCAACTTTGTTAAGATACATCTGTTGAGTCACTTGGAGGACAATATACGGCGCTTTGGGAACATTCAAATGTATTCTACCGAGTCAGGTGAAACAAGTCACAAAACAATGATCAAGGAGGGCTATCAGCGGTCAAATAAAAACGATGCAAGCCAACAAATACTACAATCATATTCTAGACTTGACAGCTTCAAAATTCATGAAATGAATATCCAAGCGGATCTAGCGCGTGCGATTCGAGATGAAGTACGCGACAAACAGCACAAACGGCAAGTCGGTTCAGTAACTAAACAACCAATGGGTTTCACACCAACCGTGGAAACCATTTCCCAGCTCTACCAGAGTTTGAGAAATTTTCCGGACCTTTTAATGGATTATTATCGACGGAAGTCGTCTGTGAGCCAACATTTTGATGTGGATTCAGTTAAACAGTTTCCAGTTGAGATATGTTGGCTTTTACGTGTCCCGGTAGAGAACTTTCAGGACGAGAGGGAGGTCACTTGGCACCTGCTTCAGTGTACCGGAACCCAGCGTTGGAGGTCAACAGGGCAGAGCAGGAATGATTGGGTATGGGTGGATTCGGGTAATAGAAGTATTTATTGAGCACTAAAAGGCTGTTATCCGGCCCGCTTGGTTTCGATAATGAAAGTTCGAGACCCAAGAACGGGTTTAGTAGATAGACTGTTATTAGTAGATAGACTATATGTTGAGAACTCGGGGAAGCTCAGCGATATCACGGGACTTGTTACCGTTACTTTGGGGACGGCGAAAGGCACAAATGGAACAACTGAGATAGTCGTTAGTATCAAACGGATCATGGGCATGGCGCATTTAGTACCCGAGACTAGTGGTACGGATAACAACCGCTGGTATGTAAATAGTAGGATTGATTTAGAAACATTTAATAGAATTTATTGAAAACTTTACAGTAGAAAGAAAGAAACAAAAAATGGTATGAAGGGGACGCGTAGCGGTGTATTTTGAGACACCTAAGGATATCGATGGTGAACTAACCGAGGCGACAAATAGGAGTGGTACAGAAAGGCAAAGCGAATCATGAATGTCAGGAGAAGGACGAGAGGAGGCTCAAAAGATACGGGCTTCCGTGAAATAAAACAGATTTGGCACGCATACTTTGGAAACAGAAGGGTGTGTGGGGCCGGTACAGGGGTAGAGAGTAGATGTTATGACCTGAAGAATGTTCCCCAGGAGACGAAATCCATAACGGAAAAATCAAGGGAAGAGAGAGTGAGCAAAGTGCGATATGGGACGCTGAGAGAGACGAGAATGTTCCGGATGCGCACCAGGGGTAGAGAGTTCATGTTATCACGTGAAGAACGTCCCCAGGGGGACGAATTCCATAACGGAGAAATCAAGGGGAAGGGAGAGCGCTAAGGGTGTGATGGGGCGCTGACATAGGCAAGGTTGTTCCGGACGCGCACAGGTAAAAAGCGGACGCACAACAGCCAAAATGGGCTGGATGGAAATGCAAAAAAAAACAGGGGTCAGTTAAGCGAGATCTCCTCGCTAGTGGAGCAAGCGAGATCTCCTCGCTAGTGGAGCAAGCGAGGGGCCACCTGCAAAAGAGGACGATAAATGGCGCCGAAGCCATGTATGGGGCTTTCAGAAGGCCTGTTGGGTCTTTAGGAAAGGCGGTAAATGAATGAGGGACAGGAGGGACCGGGGGAGGTGGTATTACTAGCAGATACAGGGAGATATGTAGGTAATACATGAGGGAGAATTTTTTTTGCTGATGTAGTTCAATTGTTTGAAATATTACAGTAGAGTACTAGTACTCAGACTAAAAATAAGTCCTCAAACAATTGGCACAAGTACTGCCTCCTACTAATTCTAATTATCATCAAAACTAAAATGCTAATCTCAATTACTACTACTACTCTAATAACTATTTATATACAAGCTTGCATATTTGAGCTGTTTCTACCCTCTAAGAGTACTAGATCTAGTAATAGAATCTTGTATTGTAAATGTGTCTTTGATTTAAGTAGTAGTGGAATGCAAGAGTTGGCTCTTGTAATGAATTGTAATTACCTCTGTTGTCTGAAAACTTATACTAAGTACAAATACACGATAGCTCAATTGCAATTAAATAAGTCCTTGATCATGAACACTTTTGACCTACAGGTATTGAAGGAGAACTTGGGGATATGAGAATCCATATATATAAAGAAGATTAGATTATAAGCTTTGTTAGTCACGAACCATCTTCTCTACATACCCGGCGATTGAAATCTCAACACCACGAGAAATCATCATCGGATCCATCCTATCTCCAACGGACTCTCAGTCAGCTGCACCCCCCCTCCTATGATGGACTTGGACTTGGGCACCCGTTTCCTAGGCCCTGTCCCATCCTCCTCTTTGCTTCTGTTTTGCTTTCTCGCTTAACATTTTCACAGTCGGCAACACCCTCGCGTCCATGTTACAGACGGCTAGGATCACAGTTCGCAGTAAGAGAAAGTTTTTCATCAGGCTACAGTCAATTTCTCTACTCTCTTCGATTACGTTTCGCTCGAGGCTGCCTAGTCAGACACGCACACTTTTCCGCTAGTTCCTATGATACTTGGGTCTACCCCTCCTCTCCACCGCTCGGTTTCGTCCCGTGGCTCAGTTACAGCCAAACTTCCTCTTATTAGCTGTCATTCTTACTGCCAAATGGTACCACCCATCTCTGGCGGCGGGCTCGGTCGCACACCTCGGTTACGCTCAGTCATGGTATTGCACTGCCTCCTTGGACGATGTCAAACGCCTTGGGTTACAGAGTAATGTGATGGATTTGCTTTGTTTTAGTATTTACTGTCCCCCCGTTCTGTATTCTGTAGTTTTAGGCTGAATTTTCACGGTCGGGTTTCTGTGAGGGCACTCGAGATATTGTTACGGGGTAACTAACTCAAAGGAATAGAGAAAGTTACGCCGGGTCGTATTCGAGGTAACGGAGGGAAGTCAGGAAGGCTCAGGAGATGATGGTTCGATAAAGGTAAAGTAATAAAGTAGAAGTTCTCGAATTTTTTAAATTTTGATAACTTGTTATATTGTTAAGGTCTCTTCTCCGTTGCTTGATGTTCTCAAACTCCGGGGAATAGCCCTTACTACTTATACTAAATTCTCGCTACTTCCAGATTCCTAACAATCATATATCTTTCTAAGGTTTCAGCTTCGTCAAAGGAAGTGCGAACACTCTTTGACCCTGAATAATTGCCCCACTCGAACCCAGAGAACTCCCGATATCTATTTCATCTGAGGGTGTCCCCACTCCACCAGTACATAGTCTTCGATCTCTTCGTCCTAATAGACTAAGTTCATATATGTGGTCGCAATGCCAACATACCAATAGTCTTTTATCGTGAACTATCGAGTGATCAGTTCGAATAGTCAGATAATAATACATAATGCATAATATGCATATGCACCGGAAATAAAGTATTCTCACTTTATCTTTCCAATCAGAAATCATCTTCATGGAACGTGAGTCCTTCCGGTATCCCGAGTAGTCAACACAGATGCCTCCAGTTGCTCCTACCGCGGTGAGCTGAGGTTGGACATACGCTCCTCCATTACGGTGGCGCAGCCTCTACTAATAATACTGGCGAGCTATTCTCATGTGCGTAACAGATATGAATGGAGTTTCCTTTGTTACTTTGTTTTAAAATGGGAGGAGTTTTCAGGTCCGCTTTTCCTGTTGTCTCCTGCCTGTCGTGTTGGTGATTTATTTCTGTTGTCTACTTAGCCGATAGGGGATTTTTGTCTTCGCGGCGGGATCGTGCGGTTGGTTCCATACTAGAGGGACTGGGGATGATGGTTTTTTCCGGTGGTCCGAGGTGGATATCTTTACACAGGGGGTTTTTCCTTATCATAGCTAACGCTGCACGTAGCTTTTGTACCCCGTAGTTGATAATCAAAGCGCATGATACAAAAGCAAATATATATATATATATATAAGCTTTATTAGTCTTTTCTTTAGTAAGATGGAATAATATTGAGTTCAAGTTTATTATAATACCTGTTTGTATACTCAGAGCCTACTACTCTGGATTTCCATAATCCTAGAATCACATTATTCAGTATAAATTACTATGAGATTCTAATTTTCCTCGATTAAAATCTGACTTACTGTCATAGCATCAGCAAAACAACAGCCTGCCCCCTGTGCCTCATGTCGTTGAGTTTTACGTTTTGGCACATCATGAGTCCTATGATCCCAATATTAAAAATCCCGTTAGTTTGACTAAAGGAGATGATATTAATTCTGTTTTCTGCAAAATATGAGCAATTTTTATGAAGAAGTCACGGACTTTTTACATACCGAAGTTGAGAAATTTGAGTTCATAACATACCACTTTGTAATGTAAAATGTCTATGAGATATTGATAAAAATAGCTCATATTTTGCTAAAATTAAGATTTGTATCTGATTATTAGGGGACACAATCGGAAGCATCATGATTAACCGGGGTCACTCACGATTAGCCAAAACGTAAAACTCAACGACATGGCTCACCGTGGAGCACAAAAGATAGATTTTTTTTTTGCTGATGTAGGTCTTCTATTATTCTCGATGAAATTTGTAAAATCCAGCTGTCTGAGATAAGGAGGTAGGAATATATTTACAATTCTATTTAAATATCAGAGATACAATAATATAGTGACTAGTATTGTGTATTAAGTACCTATAATCTAATGCTTATTTGATTGTAGTTGCCCAAGACTGGATACTGGTTTAAATAATAATAGAATAATAGATTTGCATTTTGGTGAGATCACTTAGTAAGGTGAGACATATTTCACAAACACTTCTGACTCAGGACAGCATATAGCTTATTCCTTTCGAAAAATGTACTAAAAATTCAATGATTTTCAAAATTGAATAGCTTTATGGCTAGTACCAATATTGTTCAAAAAATTTCCTCAGAATTGGGAAGAAGATGAAGGAGAATAACTCAAAAAAGATTTTGGTTCCATTATTTCAATGGCAAGAAAGTGGTGCTAATTTGAAACATTTATCTTTTACTTGAAAAGAGAGAATTAAGTTATTTTCAAGTTAGCTAAAGTTAGTATAGTTAGTAATAGAGATCTATTGCTTAGAAAGTAGGTTTTTGGTTAATAGAAATACTATTTGAGTATAAAGAAACTTTATAACTAATATATAACTATTACAGGGTAACTAACTCAAAAGAAATAGAGAGAGCTAGGCTGTATAGTATTCAAGATAACAGAGAGAAGTCAGGAAGGCTCAAGTAATGATGGTTCAGTAAAGGTAAAGTAATAAAATAGAAGTTCTCGAATTCTAAACTTAATAACTTGTTATATTGTTAAGGTCTCTTCTTCATTGCTTGATTTTCTCAAACTCCCTGGAATAGCCCTTACTACTTATACTAAATTCTCGCTAATTCCTGTTTCCTAACAATCATGGATCTTTCTAAGATTTCAGCTTCGTCAAAGAAAGTGCGAACACTCTTTGACCCTGAATAATTGCTCCACTCGAACTTAGTGAACTCCCGACATCTATTTCCTCTGAGAGTGTTCCCACTCCACTAGTAGATAGTCTTCGATCTCTTCGTCCTAATAGACTAAGTTCATATATGCGGTCGCAATGCCAATATACCAATAGTCTTTTATCGTGAACTATCAAGTAATCAGTTCAAATAGCCTGATAATAATACATAATGCATAATATACATATACACCAGATAAGAAATAAAGTATTCTCACTTTATCTTTCCAATCAGTAACCAGCTTCATGGAACGTGAGCTCTTCCGGTATCCCAAGTCGTCAACATAGAGGCCTCTAGTTGCTTCTACCACGGTGAGTTGAGGTTGAACATATGCTCCTCCATTACGGTGGCGCAGCCTCTACTAATAAAACTGGCAAGCTATTCTCCTGTGTATAACAGTAACTTAGATATTCTAATAACAATTACTATTATTATTATTATAGTATTATTACAACCCTTTACAATAAAGTCATGCATAAAATAGAACTTAGCTTCAAAATTTGCACTGTTTATATAATAACATACCTGTTTTTCTACCTGGTATACCTTTCGAATTACCTGTTAAAAATTGTCATATCAAGATAGTAAAGCCACTTATTATATCTATGTATACTAATTCCTTATTGCTGGATAATTATAATCGAACACTAATTTCATAGATGGCTACAGGATATTTTGAGACTATTGTCATGCTGCTATTAGTCCAATAAGAAGCAGACCAAAATGTTTCACATAATGAAGATTGAATATAGATCTATTTGGCTGTGAAAATAGATCAAAGCAGAAATATCAGACTTTTAATTGTATGCGAAATAGTTCTTTCTTTTAAGAATAATAAAGGAGACTGAATACTACTCTCTTGAACTTTACAGTATAGGAATGCAAATGTCATAAAACTACTCTTAAAAAGGGGAAATGCTGATACTAATACTTATAATAATTATGAGTATACTTCACTTAACTTTGCAAAATTGTTTGAATATGTTACAATTATAGAACTCCTTTTGAGATTGTTGAGCTTTAGGTTAAATATGTTATGTTTTAAGTATCAAGTAGCACTTGTCTCTGTAATCAAATTTAGTTAACTGGGAGTTGTGAAACTTCTTCTATAACTGAGTCATACCCGTCTATATTGAAATAATATTAAGTGAGAAAGACTGCTTTTGTTTGTAGTTTAGAAAGGGAGCAGGAAAATAGTAAAGTAATATCTAATACAAAAATATGGGTATCTTAATTCTCATATATCTGATAAATACAGATAATCTCTGGTAGATAATGTATTCTAGTAGTTAAATTTTTGAGGAAAGTACAAATTGATAATTATCATAATATTATTAAATGAGAGTATTTGTATTAAGTTGAAAAGATGAATTAGACTCTGTTTGATATTCCATAATATAAATATATTATAATAAATGTCATATATGGCATATATTTTAGAATAAATTCATAGCATATTTCTAATATAATATTAGAGGTGGTTAGTATTGCAACTATAAAATAAATATATTAGAAACAAAAAGCTGGCATCCTATAATACAAACTCTAACTTTAGAATTATAAAGCTTAAATAGTTGAACCAAGTTATATGTAAGTCACTTAAGAGAATTTAGATTTGAACTACTTCAATTTCTGTGAGATTTTATATAAGAATTTAATTTTTAGTTAATTTCAATTAAGTATTGCATTTATTATTTATAATATATAGATGGTTAATCATATGGTTATTAAAATTGAAATTATAAATTGTTTTTACACTCTGGTCCTTAATCTATATACTCTGTTCTCAGATTTATACTATAAAAATATACTGTAAAATATAATATTATTATAATATTTCTATATATACCAAATATACCACTATGCAAATAGTTTTAGTTTCTATTATTTATGCTATACAAGTCACTTTTATTCCATAAAAATAGCCCAACAGATAGGATATTACTGATATATGTACTAGAAGTTGTATATTCAAAAATATCACTAATTATAGGAAAAAATGTCATTTTATAGTTGGGATAGGATAATGTTTAACTATTTTAAAAAATCAATATTTATAGAAATATTTCCAAGCTTAACTTGAGTAAAAAATACTAAGATAGTTGGGGAGTATAGTTAGTAGATCAGGGTAGTGAGAGGACTCTCAGAAATACCAGAACTAGCAGCATATTTTTGAGAATGTCAAGAGATTTAGACAACTCCATACTGCA
This sequence comes from Tuber borchii, assembly GCA_003070745.1. NCBI lineage: Eukaryota > Fungi > Ascomycota > Pezizomycetes > Pezizales > Tuberaceae > Tuber > Tuber borchii. The sequence goes on along the minus strand of NESQ01000028.1, from coordinate 395,167 downwards.
GTAATTAGTTAGTATAGTTTCTTTTACTTACAATTATAGTATCTTGGATATGAATTTAGAACTATTCAAATTAGAAAAAAAAAGGTTAGTCTAATAGTGAGAAAAAGAATTTGCTATTGCAAAATGATTTGATCTTTATAGATTCATGAGAGATTTTAATAAATTTATTTAAAAGTATTAAAAGAAGAGAAATAAATATCCTTCCTTGAATAGAGAAGAGATGTAACAAGTGACAACTTCCCTCAGAACTTAATAAGATAGAGGAATGGGACAGACAAAGAGTACTGAACTTTACTAGTAAAGGTAACTCTAATGTCCCTATAATGGCTGACTAGGTTTGACTAAGGTATTTGTGTATTTTGTCATTTTTCATAAATCAATAATTGATTTTCATGAAAAACAAAACTTAAAGGTCTATACATCAATACATATAACATAGTGAATGAGTTGCTAAAATAATGTAAATTCCTATATTTACTACTTTCAAGCTATTATTTAACTGAATCAAATACTACTTGTTTTGACTTTAAGTACTCAGTACAGTGGTTATCTTAGAATCTATCTTTTTAGAGGGTACTTCTGTTACAAGAATAGAATCCTTATCTTCAAATAGCCTATCAAATAAATTTATCTGATAAACTGATAAGTCTGTATTTATTTGATTAGGGTAGGTTAGTCTATAACTATAGTTATCTATATCAAGACTTACAAACTCTTGTGACTGCTTATATTATAAGACCTATATATACAATTTACTTTTCCTCAAGTTAATATATGATATCTTTCTCTCAACTCTTGTTTTTTCTAAACAACTCTTATCTCACTTTTACCTATAACACTGCAAATAATAATTTTGTCTTATATCTGACTTATTTTCAATATTATAATATTCACACACTCTTTTTCAATCTACTCTTTTTAATTCTTGTTTTATTTAATTTCTAAGATTTTTGATATCCTTATAAGTAAGTTATCCTATTACTTTTGAAATTAATATTTTCAGTGCAGATATTCTATTTGAAAATATTCTACTACTTTTGCTTCAAGTATATAAATCTTAATTGTTCTATGTTAGTATAGTCTTTTCTTCTATTTAATATTATTTTCACTAGCAGTACTAGCTAAAATATGAGATAAAAATATAGAAACTCAAGGGTATTACCCAGACTCCAAGTATCTGTAATTTTACTTCTACTAACAGCAATAATAATTGCATACTTTAAAGACTATACTGAATATTATATATGAGAAAAGTAATAAATATATCACAGAAACAAGATTGTTTAAACTAAAATACTCAAAGAGTCGTAGCTAATTGCTATTAACTAGTAGGTCAATTAAATCTCAATATAGGATATAAAAGCTTTGAAGGAAAAATTAGTGCTAATTGATTCTATTTCAGGAAAATAGAAGTGGGAAATCCACAGGCAATACACACTCTATAATAGAAATTTATACTAGAGACTTACATTTGAATTCATTTCTGATAATAAAATATATAATCTAAATATTAAGAGAAAAGACAAGATGATTAGAAAAGAAGATAAAGCAGTTACAATAGTAGGAGAAAAAGATATTATAAGAGCAAGTAGAAGGATAGTATGCAAATTGATAATTAAATAGCAATTCATAAAGAAAATGCTATATAATCACTTATAGTAATAATATACTTATTGGAATTTCTCTGTTATATACTACTTTAATTAAGTAATGCCCTTAAGCTTTTCTCCTAACTTCTGATTCAATAAAAGCTAAGTTGGATTCAATGCACTTATGCTGATTAATTAATTAATACAATACCTCTTATATTATTCAAATAAAAGACAAGGTTTTGGGTTTGCTGTTAGAAAGAAAAGAGCTAAAGGTCAATAATTTACATAATTATCATGGTTTACCTCTGACAAATACTGTAAGGTTGGGATATATTGAAGTAGTTATGTTGCTGTTAAAAAGAATAAATATTAAGTCAGATTCTATTAATTATTCCAACTGAGCATTCAAAACTTGGGGTACCCAATATGGTAATATGGGGGTAGTCAAGCTACTTGTTTAATAAGTAAATACTAACTTGTATCTCTTATTGCTCAATAATAAAAATCTAATCCCTATTATGTAGGTAGCCAGTAAGAGAGCCACTTTTGCTTTAATTTGAATACATGAGAGAACAGGGTTCAAGTCTAAACAAAGTATTATCTTTACTGATAACTTTCTAACTATCAACTTTAAGTTGATAAACTGTTTGGCCATATATGAGCAAAAGTCTATCAAGATATTAGAATAATATTTGGGCTATTGGTATACTATCTTTTATTACAACAGGATATGAGAGCTTAGTTAAGCTGCTATTAATTCAAAAAGCAGTTGACTTTACTTTTACCAATAATAAGAGCCAAGTGTCCACCCCCATAGTAGTAAAAATAGGCTACACAGAAACTGTCAGGCTACTAATCAAATGTGAAATAGTTTTTCCCTTTAAGAAGTACAAGGGAGCCTGAGACTTACACTGAATACTACTCTTCTGAACTTTACCATATAAATATGGAAAAGTCATTAAACTACTATTAGAAGAGGAGAATTCTGATACTAATCTACTTTCTTCAATTTGAATAGCTGTAAATTCATCTTCAAGATACAGTAATAATAAGTAAAATGAACCAGATTGACTAATATGAAGTCTTTAGAATTAGTTAATCTAATTTAACCTAAGTTCTTACTAGACAACGAGTACTTATAATAATTTCAGGTATACTCCACTTGACTTCATAGTAATATCTGGGTAAATCAGAATAATAAAACTCCTTTTAAAATAGTTGAACATTAGGCCAATTATTTTATATTTCAGGTACTAAACAGTGCTCTCCTATAGAGTCAGGTTCAACTAACTAGAAGTTGCAAAACTCCTTCTGGAATAAAACAATTTAAGCTCTCATTAAAGAGATACTGAGGGGTGAACTATATTGTAGTTTGCTGCAAAAAATGGGAGTAGGAAAATCGTAAAGATATTACTAGTACTCAACTGTAAATATATTAATTCTCATATAACTGATAATATAGATCCACTCTGCTGGATTATGCATTGAGGTACAGGTACCATAGAGTGGTTAAACTCTTGTGAGAAAGTGCAGATTAATGATTAATGTGATAATAAAAAAGTGCTTAAATTAATTCAAAGTATAGTATTGATATTTCTTATTATATTTTACAGAATTAATGATCAACTTCTATGAAAACCAAAATGTCTACATATCAATACCCATAACTAACTCCATAATCAAGTTCCTGAAATATTATAATAATAAGTAAAATGGGCCAGACTAACTAATATGAATTCTTTGGAATCAGTTAATCTAATTAAACCTAATAAGTTCTTATTTGGCAACAAGGTTATTCATTTATCTCAATACATTTGTCGGTGTGGCTTAACCTGTATACATTTATTTGACTGACTCTCACTTGTATTAGTTTTGCTTATTGTATCCTCAGTATCTCCTTATAGTCTCCCTCCATCTCATTAAGCTAGTCTATTGCTAATACTTTCCTACAAAAAGCATCACCCCTTATCTCAACTACTCTTCATAGGATAAACAGTCCTTTAAATTCCCCACTCAATAGTAGATATATCAGGAAAAGATTTTACACGTGTTCAGGAAAATCCTGAATGCTCCTGGTCCACCAAGGGGGGTTTTGGTCCCTGTGGTCCACATGATCCACACCGATCCGCTTTGAACCACACTTTTGAAAATTTTACCAAAAATGTGAACCAGGGTGGACCAGGGTGGACTATGGGGACCAAAATCCCCCATGGTGGACCAGGAGGGCCGTAGACATTTTTCTGATATATGTCAAACTCTCCTGCAAAGGTACTAGCTCCAACTTTCTCTCATGACTTCGATTTGCCTATCATTCCTGTGGAGGGGGAAGTCTTTTCTATAGCAAATCATGACTCAGTCAAGAAGAACCATCAAGAAGAGCTGAAGGAAGCGGCTGAGAAACTAGCTGTAATGGGAACAGCTAAGCATTTTACTGGGACAGGATCAAGCTCTGCTGCTCTAGCCTCTGGTCTTCAGCCTCGAAGGACTGGAGGCACATGTTTATCAAGAATACCATAGTCAAATTACTTAAATCAGATACTATTTTCTTTCTCTTCATCTCTGGTGAGAGGGTAGTATTTGCAGCTAAAGGAGTGATTGTCAATATTTTAGAAATAGTATATATTGTAGTCATTCTTGACTCAGAAGCTAGAGGATAGTTGATACTACTATTAGTCAATTCAAAAATAGTCCTACATGTTGCGATATTGCCATTAGTGTTAGTAGTCCAACTGATTCTAATGGCAGATCTCTAACTCTACTACTGATAGCCGGTCCTATACTCGAAGTACTGCAAGTACAGCTGGCAAGAAGGACTATAACCTCTACAGCCATACCTATAGTACATTCATATAGGTTACATCCTTTGATCTCTCTACTATCTAATATCACAACTGCTGAGCAGGTTTGGCTGCTTCCACAGTGTAGAAGGATGCAATCCCACCAATTTTAATAGCCTATTTAATAATTAATGCCAAGTCATATCCGGCTAATATTCATATAAAACTCTGGGAATGTTATTTTTAATATTATAGATAGAGGTTTAAGTGAGTATATATATAGAGTATGCAATTTGATTTAAATAATTACTCAAAAGTAGTAAGTATGATATATAGTCTACAGTATATTCCAGATGAATTTACAACTATTCAAATTGGAAAAAGTAGATTAATATCAAGAAAAAGAATTTGCTGTCACAAAATGATTTAATCTTTATAGATTCAAGAGTGATTTTAAATAATGTATTTGAGTATTAGAAGAAAAGAGATATTTTAAATTTCCTCTCTTGAATAGGAGAGAGAGGGGGGTGAATAGTGACCGCTTGAGCCTGAGTTTAAACAGACCAATGAAAGGGGATAGAAAAAGAGTACCAGAGTTTAACTAGTAAAAGGCAACTCTAGTATTCTTAGGGGGTACAGGGTTCGATTATGATACCGTATTTGTATATCTTATTGTGTTTAACTGAGTTAATAATCAATATCTATGAAAAACAAGAAGTCAATATATCAATGTATACAATACCTTATCAGAAAAATATCTACGGCCCTCCTGGTCCACCATGGGGGGTTTTGGTCCCCATGGTCCACCCTGGTGTCCCCTGGTCCACCCTGGTCCACATTTTTGGTAAAATTTTCAAAAGTGTGGTTCAAAGCAGATCGGTGTGGACCATGTAGACCACAGAGACCAAAACCCCCCTTGGTAGACCAGGAGCGTTCAGGACCTCCTTGAACGTGCGTAAAACCTTTTCCTGATGTGTAATCAAGTTTCTGAATTATCATAAAATACTTTCTACTTTTAAGCCTGAGCTATTATTTAAAGTAAATTACATACTATATCCACAGTATACTCGGGAGAGTCAGTAAAAGCTTGAAAACTATTTTTGCTGATCCCATACAAATCTCTGTGGAGACAAGGTTTATGTTTTCCAATTTTTAATCAACCCTCTGAGCATTTTCTTTTTTTTTCTTTTTTTTTTTTTTTATCTCAGTTTTGCATTGTATTGTATACAACTACTGGGAACAACTAGACATGCAGCGCTAGCTATGGTCAAGAAAGCCCCTCGCATCTCTCCCTGCATGAGATCAAAACTAGGCCCCCAAGACTCTATGGTATGGGTCCAACCGCACCTCTCACCCACCAAAAGTAAAATACTCCAAGCGAGCAAGCAGGAAGACGCAGAAAACCATTCAGCAAGCTCCCCTAAATAAATGAAATGATTACAAAGGAAAGTCCGAACACACGGGAAAAACTAGAAATGCCACTAAGTGAAAATCTAACAAAGAATAACAACATCTCTAGAGGGGCGGCCATAAGGTGACTTAAAGAAGTCTGCGACTGAAACAATAACTCCAAGCCCAAGGTGTTGACATCGACCGAGGAGGCAGTGCAATACCACGATAGAGTATAACCGAGGATGTGACCGTGGCAGCCGCGGGGGGCAAAAAGCCAGGAGGTTGAAGGATACCAGCCAAAGAGGGGAAATGTAGCTGTAACAGAGCAACTGGACGAAACCAAGAGAGAAGAGGATAGAGGGGTAGATGAAAGTCCAAAGACCCGGCGGGAATGATAAACAGATAGCTCTCGTGAGCGCAAAGGAGATGTGTTGCCGACCGTGTGCTAAGCGAGAAGCATCGCGAAGCGGGGGCGAGAAGCGTAGCGAAAGGGGAGGTTAACACGATACGACTCCAATGAGAGGGCCCTTTAACTGTAAGGGAAAAGGGGAGAAGGGAGGGGGAAGAACCATGAACCCCTAGGCAAAAGAGCCATCAAGGGGGGACGGAGGGGAGGGTGAAGAGTTGACGATGATTTCCCTGGTGTTGAGATTTCAATCACCGGGTGTGTAGAGGAGATGGTTTGTGAAACCCTCTGAGTATACTATACAACTATTTATAATATTCAAAATAACATTTTCAGTGTTCCATACAAATCTTAGCCACAAGGGTCTTGGCCTTAAGTTATTGAATAGATTATTAAAATAAAAAATAGCTTATTACTTACTAGTATGCATTTGCACTTGTATCCTATGGAGGGATAAGACATGCAGATTCTGGACCTTCCAACATGGGAAATAGTAGCCAAAGACCCCGGCAAGAAAACTATTACTAATTCTACACGTGATATCAAATTCATAATACGACAACTCCATACCAATATTCCGTTAAGCTTCATACTATCATAACAGCTTCTACTGTCCTGCTATGATAAATAGAGAGAGTTCTTGGAGTCCAAGAAAGAGTATGAGGACTCTAGCAACGGGAGTGTACTATGTGAAAATCCAAAAAATATCGGTTCTTTAAGCACAAAGGTAATTTACACCTTGGGCACCAGGTTGCGGTTTGGCTAACCTCAATCGCTTGCAGATGCACCTTGCTTTGACAGGTGGGGAGAGGGTTCTTGGGATCTCTATGAAGCCATTTATAGCGACAGTACCAACATAGCTGCTACTGGCTCAATCAGGAGAATGGCTGCTGGTCACTAGTAGTACAAAGGTGAAATAGGGAAAGTGTTATTCTCAGTGACATGTAGGACTTGGATGCTGAGTGGTGCTAGTAGAGAGGAGGAAGAAGTTGAGACCATCCACTTTCAGTGAGTCCAAGGGCAAGCTCGTAGCAAAAGTCGTTATGTTCATACTTGAGAGTGAGTGAGTGAGCAATAAGGTATGTATTTGTGATTGTGGTATCAAGAGCTCAGAACTATAAGAGGAGCCAATTCCACTGGCTCTTTTGGTGACAAGGATAATTGCTCGATAATTGATCCACAATATCCACTCCCTCCATATACTGGTTGTAATTGTCTACTAATGCTGGAATAGGGAGGAGCTTTTTATGCTCATAGGTAGTAAATAGCTTACGGCTGCGGAGGTATCGGTGCTTGTATTTTTTTTTAAGTTTTCGCTGATTACTGAGAACTAGCTGACAAAGATTGTAAATGGTGGTTAGGAATAATACGGTATTATTATCTTGCCAAAAGGCAGCACAAACTCCATTGACTACAACTCCTGATAGGTGATTTCACTCCAGTATGTTTTTTGTGATATCTTTACTAATTGTTAATATGGAAGGAAAATCTGGGTGGTTTGCTCGTGTTATGCCATCTGTGCTAAGGCTATGATCTCGCAGGTAGCGAAATAGCGCTATGCTAGTGAAGTAATTATCTATATTGATGTTAAACTGATAGGACTGAAAAGGCAATGAAAAGGCTAGATGACATACTGCCTGGGTAGTAGGTGAGAAACCAGTTGAGAGTTTAAGGATTTCACTTTTGGTAAGTTTACAATAACTGTAATTGTATAGTGCTAGCGATTGTTCTTTACTAATATGAATAATGAACAATATTGTCCGAGTAAACTCGCTAACTTTATTTCCAGCAACCCCTAAGTAAAATAAAAAGAGATAATTATATCCCTGATCACAAAGCACATAGATCTTATAACCTTGATCTATAGGCTTTCCAGGAAGCTTAATCATATGTGCTGACCTCCCTTTACAGAGCACCATCATTTCATTGAAGGTGAGGTTAGCTAAGTGTAAAAAATGTTGCTGGAACCTCTAGCATAAATGGTAGGCCAGGGTTTCCATTTTTCACCACCAATCTTCCCGCTTATAGGTATCTTATAGTGGGGAGATATGGAAGTAGCTCTTAATTTGCTGATAGCGATTGTAGGACATATATCGCATAATTGGATGACATGTTTCAGTTTGCCAATGGTTCTCAATTGCCGGTAAGCAATTTATTCCCATTATTCTCTGAAGTTCAATGAAGATCCATATTTCTGGAAGGCTAACTAGACTCCAAGAATGGCATGTAACCTCCGACTCATCTCCTTTAACTCCTACTAGGTTTTTACCCGCTCCCTGCCACTTTATTTCAGCATACTAGTTTGTATTCTTGACGATTGGTGCTAATATATCTTCCCTGATAAAGAGATCAAAGATCTCTAATGGCTTTGAACTATTGGCTATTGGCAAGGAGAGAATTTGGCGTGTGGAGTGAGGAGGAAATGGGTTCTCATAGGGATCAAAGGCCAGTGGCTCAGGAAGGCTATTCCAGATTTTGGCCTTGTCTTTATTAAGTCTTTTCAGCTCTGTCTCTTATGGGTTTCGTACTATTCTCTTTTTACTCTATTCATGTATTAGAACCTATATACCTATAATCTATTAATCTAATACTATAAACTTACCGGCGGCGCACTGCTAGACTCGGCTGAGTATGAACGCTTTTGAGATTCAGTCAGGCTGGAAACTTAGTTTGAGTGAACTGGAAGCTCACAGAGTACTGCTCGAGGTTCAAAACTCATTTTTGCTGGTAGGAATACTTAGGTAAATTCCTTCGTTGAGGAACAGGTGAGGTTATTTTACTGGATGACTAAACAGCAGACTAATGAAATTTACTAACCCATGTTGGAAGGTCCGAAATCTGCATGTCTCATCAGTCCATGGCATAGTAAAAGGCCTTTAGTTCAATATTAGCGTTGTGGTTCCTGCCTTACAGTTGGCACGATAGTCACTCGCTTAGTAAAACGACTACTCCCCACCTATCTTTTCATCTATCAGTATGATACATATATATACCCGTATGCCATCTCCTAGACAGACAAGACGAGGAAGATCTCATCCCGTCTCTATCAGTTTCTAGCTAGCGCCTTAATGACTAAAGTAGGATTAACCCTCCATCATATCCCTTGGAAGGTCAACGCCTAGCGAACCCAAACGACAACACGAGCACCTGAGAGCAATATCAATGATTGAAGTTTAAAGAAGGCAGTGAAAAAAACACAGGAATAAAGGAAAAGGCTTATTTAGAATGAAAAGTAATAGAATAATTTCTCTCACAGAAGGGTCCATTGTAGCTACCGCACTTCCACTGAGTCTGGTCGGAGCGGATTAAGGGTCCCATACGGGTCCCTTGACCGTTGAGAGGATAATACCCTATTATCATATTATCAGGCTCTTCAATAGTTCTCAACTCATAGTTCAGACCGATAGATATCCCTTATTCTGTAGGCAGACTCCGTGGCTTTTATTTATTTATTTTTATAGCACAATTGGGCTCAGGTCTTTACTAAAGGTATAGTACAGTACAGTACTATGTCCAGCGAGCTCTTGCTGTGGCCGGGAAAAGTCCACATGATTAGAACACTTCAATTATTTCCTAGTCTCGGAATATCTTAAGGAGACGAAAGCTAACTTAGCGAATACGAAGGGGTACAAGTATTTTTATCCGCGCAAGTGTGGTCGTGTGGTGTTGGGTTAGTTATTACCTGAGCCTGCACATCTGCGAAATTTTAGTGATTTGTGGGAGCGGCATGAATATTTTGTACTCGAGTACCTTGCTAGTCTAGGAGACAGTCTCTTTATAAAACAAATAAGAAAAAAAGAAAAGAAAACCCTTCTTCATTACCACAACATGGCTAGAGCTACTTCATGACTGAGAAACTTAGGGAATACAGCACGAAAGCAAAAAAAAGGAAAACATCCTCTTCCCCCCCCCGCTTCGCCTTTGTATCGTAATTACACAATTCCCACAAAAGCCAATTAAACCCTCAAAGAAAAATAAACCTCCCAGCAGGTATACATCCATCCATCCATCCGCCCAGCCAACCGACTTGTTAGTTGTTTAGTTGAGAAATATAAATAAGCACTACAAAAAAAGTAATAAAAGAAAAAGTTAAATCCGATGTATCGCTCCCTATGGATACAAGGATGAAAAAGAAGAATAAAGGCAAGAAGAATATCCATGGCTATCGTGTCTCCTCCGTAGACCGAAGCGTAAGACAAGAATATGGAAAGATGAGGGACATGCCAGGTCAACTTTGGTCAGGAGTCGGCCCGGGTGGCAGATTATCAATCATTTTCAACATCCTAACATTTCGCGGAGGATCACATGAGAAATTAGCCCGACCAAAGAACACCATAAAAAACCAAACGTACCCGCAGATCAGTCACAAAAAAGGCACAATGCATGGGGTCGCGAGTGGTATACACACCTAGTATTTTCCCGTGTCATTTCCTCGTTATCGGCTTGCAGCTGGCCAAGTTGTTGCTTGAGTGCGGCTACCTTTAATATCACAATTCTTAGCCCCGTATGTTCATTTGTATAATAATATAGTTGTGAGAGGAAGCATAGTTCCTTAGTAACTCACATTAGCAGAAAGAGATTGGGTGGCTGACAATTCCTGTAACAGATGCTTTCTTAACTTCTGGAGTCTCCCCGGTTTCTCCCTCGCGAGAGGGTCTGTCTTCTGTGCTCACCTTGTTTTTGATTCGCAGTTCGGCTAGCTCCGCTTCAATTACTCTCATTTTGACCGCCGATTCGTTCTGGGAAGTTGTAAGCGCCGCCTCCTTCTCCTTAACGAGAGCTTCAGCGGCGCCTAATTGCTCCTTCAAAGTCGCCTCTAATCCCTCCGAGTCCTTGATAGCAATTTCAATCGCGGATTCCTTAGCCTTGACAAGTTCCTCAAAACTATCGACTTGTACCTTGAGTTGCTTCATCTCGGCTTCGAGGTCAGACTTCTCTTTAGTAATTATTTCTAAACTGTTAGATTTCTCTGTGCTATCGGCTTCCAACGAGGAGACCAATTCGTTAGTTTTCTCGAGGTCAGTTTCCTTTGCCTTCACAGCCTGAAGAGCAGTCTCCTTCTCTTTTTCTAGGACATTGAGCTCTCCCTTCAAAGACTCGAGCTCGGCGGTGATAGACGTCACAGAGGCTTCCTTCTCTTCTTTCTCTCTGCTGAGGGACCCGTTCTCACCCACTAGGGCTGCCTTCTCTTCCTCCAAGGCTTCCTTCTCCTTCTCGAGACCAGCCAAAGTAGCTTCAATTTCCTTCCTTTCGGATTCAAGTTTTTCAATGACTCCATCCTTGCCTTGCATACCAGACTCCCCAGCCCCAAGTTTATCCTTCAAGCTCTTGATTTCACGGTTCAGGTCATCAGCCTCCGCCCGATAGATTAGCTCCATTGACTTGTAATCAGCCTCCATCGACGCGCGGAGATCCTTAACTTCTTCCTCTGACTTCTCAACAAATGCAGACTTTTCAACCAGCTCCTTCTTGGCCTCCGAGGCCTCCATCTCGAGGACTGAAGCCTTCTCAAGAAGCTCCTTATTTAAAGTCTTCTCCTTTGCAACTTCAGACTCGAGTCTGGATTTGGATTCCTCAGCTCCCTGTAACGATTCCTGCAACGTTTTGATCTCAGCATCCTTAGATGTCTTAATCTGATCAAGTTCTGCCTTCGCCATCTCAAGGTGTTTCGAAAGGGCATCGAAAGCAGATTGATCAGGGACCGCATCTAGGGCGGCCTGTAGCTCCACCCGAGAGGCTTTCTCAGTTGCAAGTTGGCCCTCAAGCGAAGAGATAGTAGAACTATGACTCTGCAATAACTCTGCCACGCTTTCCTCCGCCCCTTTAAGTTCCCCAGCCATACGAGATATCTCGACGGCATGTGCCTCTCTGGTCGAATCTAGTTGGGCAACAAGCGCCTCGTACTTTTCAGAAAGCAGAGTATACTTTTCCTCGTTACCAGAAGTGAGCTCGGTCTTCATTTTCTCGATTTCCGCAACGTGTTCAGCCCGCTGAGAATCAAGGGCAACCTTATGGGCTTGCTCAAGCTTAGAAGCCGTCTGTGTAAATGTTAGCGACTCGACTCTTGCAAAGAAAACAGCTGCTACTGACCTCAGCGCTATCTGCCATATCCTCAACAGCTTTTTCAAAATCCGCTTTGAGTTTTGCCAGCTGGCCTTCCTTGTCCTGCAATAAATCTTGTGAGCAAAAAAACAAATGATGTGTACACATATGGAACAAACCGCCAGTTCCTTATTCAAGGTCTCCAAAGTGCTCTGTAGGGCGGCGACTTCTTCCTTCCCTTGCTCCTGTGCCGACTTGATTTCAGCTCCGGATTGCTGCTTAACCAATTCCAATTGCCGTGAGGCTTCCTGGATTTCCTCTTCTGCGGTACCTAGCTGGGCCGTCAAATTGTCGACAAGTTCCTGGTTTGACTTCGTCAACTGGTCGATCTTGCTTTCCCATTCTTTGTCCTTGCTCTCAACGGTGCCAGAAGCTTCCTTCTTCAGGACTTCAATGGTTAATTCATACTGCTTCTTCTGAGCTTCGTTCTCCTGTCTGACAGCTTCAATTTGGTTAGCCGCTTCTTGCTGAGTAGTCTCCAAAGCTTCAGCGCTTTCCAACTTAGCGGCTTCAATCTTCTGTAGCAGATCCTCCTCTAATACCCTAGCGGCAGATTTAGCTTCTTGAAGTTGGGCAGACAAAACCTCAGAACCCTTTTCCAACTGCTCTCGGTGCTCTTGAATAAGCTTCTCGAGTTTGGCCTCAGCCTCTTTGGCCACTGTTTTCTCGGTATTAACTGCCTCTGCCAATTCCGCTGCGTGTTTCTCTTGGAGTTCTTGGATAGCCTCTTCACTAGCCTTGCTTTCAAGTGCCGCCTTCTCTAATTTTTCCTGTAGATCCTTGATAACACTACCGAGGCTGTCAATTTCCTTCTGGCGAGACTCAAGTGCCTCCGTGTTCTTTTCGGAATCACCCTTAGAAGCCTCATGCGCATCCTCGATCTGTTTCTTTAGCGTTGCAATCTCTTCAGTAAGCCTCTTAACAAGGCCTTCGGTATCAATGGAGCTCTGACTGTTGGCTTCCTTCTCAGCTGTAAGAGCAGCATTAAGAGCCTCAACCGTCTTTTGGAGATCGCCGGTTTTAGTCGCAGCCTTTGCCTCGGCGTCCTTAAGAGCCTTTCGCGGAATTAGTTTATAGCCACACATCGTATCGAAAATAGAAATACCTTTTCAACCAAGGAAGTGCTATTGGATACCTCCTCAGCGTGGCGTGCTTCTAGAGACTCAAAGGAAGTTTTCAGAGTATTAATCTGTGCGAGAAGGTCTTTTTCTTTTACGCCGAAGCTATCCTCAAGAGTCTTGAGTTCTTTTGCATGCCTGGCATTTATCTCATCATTTGTATCCCTCACCCTTGCCGCAGATTCCTCAGCCATGCCTGCAAACTCCTTACATTGAGCCTGTAGCTTCTCGTTCTATATATAATTTGTTAGCCTCAGATCTGCCATGGTCTAATATGCGGTAAAACCTCACCGCTTCTTGAATGATAGTAATCCTTGCTTTAAGATCCGCCAGCTCGGACTCCAACTCTTCGGTAGCTGTCTTGGCATCGCCATTGGTAGTAGGGTGGCCGCCGGCTTTAGAAAGTTGTTCTGAAAGCTCCTTGTTCTTTTCCTCCAAGTCAGACACTTTGACTTTTAACGCTTCTAACTCCTTTGAAGAAGTGGCACTCGATGCGCTGAGAGTCCCACTAGGTCCCGTAGCTCTTGAACGTAAAGTCGAAGTGCTGGGTCGAGAAGAAAGATGCGAGATTCCAGTAGCTCCCCTTGCAGCCGCGGAGATAGGCCGTCCGGCAGCGGACGGCGGCCTAGGTGATATAGCATTCTCCCGCGCCGTGGAAGCAACCGAAGCGCGCCCAGTAGTTGCAGTATTAGATAGCGCAGACATCGAAGGGCGTGACCGATGTGAAGGTGCTGTAGGTGTGGTTGTAGAGGTAGCGGCCCTTCTCGCATTGCTAGCGGTACTTGCAGTGCTTCCACCAGAGGACCGGCGATCAGCGGTAGGACTAGTTGAGCTGCTTGAACTGGATACCGTTCCCTTCTTCTCGGGTGAGCGAGTAGCATTTGCAGCTGGAGAAGCGATTGCCGGTGTTCTCCTTGAAATACCGGATGTTGTAGCCGTTCTCGAGCCAGCAGCTGGAGGATTGTTGGTAGTACTGTTGGTCGATCCAGAAACGGTCCTACGTGTTGCGGTATTGCTAGCAGTGCCGGTGGCCCCATTGGTTCCGACGGTAGATCTCTGTGGTGGTCTTGATAAACTTGTAGTTCCAGTCCTCCGAGGCGGGAGACCAGAGGCTGGAGCAGCAGAGCTTGATCCAGTCCCAGCAGGACGCCTAGCCGTTCCCGTCACAGTTGGTTTCTTGATTGCCTCCTTCTGCTCTTCCCGATGGGTCTCCTTAACCGGGTCAGGATCTGCTGTAGAAGACACCTCCTCCACCACAAGAGTGATAGGCACATCCAAGCCTTGAGGGGAAGTTGGAACTAGTACCTCTTCAGGAGAGTCTGACATATTTGCTGTCGAGTAGGTCGAGTAATGATTAAAGATTTACTAAGATAGAATAAAAAGGAAGTTTGAAGGACTGTTTGTCCCGAGAAGAATAGTTGAGATGAGGGGTGATGCTTTTTGTAGGAAAGCAGCAGCAACGGACCAGCGCGATGAGATAAGGGGGAGACTGTCAGGAGATGTCGAGGATACGATGAGCGAAACGATGAGCGAAACTAATGCAAGTGACGGTCAGTCAAACAAACGCGTACAGGTCGAGCCACGCCGACAAACGCATTGAGATGGATGGATGGCCTGTGGATTTTGTGTATCCTGGCGTGGGCTTGGAACTGCGGGGTGAAGACGGAAAAAAAGAGGGAAGGGGCACTCGAGTAACAGAGCACCAGATAGAACGTAATGTGTGATACAGTACCGGTAGATAATTCTGTTTAGGGGTGTGAGGGGAGGGGAGGGTGGGCCGGTTATTATGATAATATGCAAAGAAAACAATTTACTAGGGATGGGGCTAATCACATTGATATTGCCGGCGACAACGTTGCACGTTATCAGCAGAAAGGGTTCGTCCCTGACTTTGATTGGAGATCTCGAAACACACTCTTCCGAGGACAAGTCTTGGGATATAGTATGGATGAGTGCGAGGGTGTGTGTGTGTGTGTATGAGAGAGAGTACGTGTGCCTGGATAAGGAGGAGGAGGAGGAGGGGAGAAGAGGAGGAGCAGGAGGTGGAAGAGGAAGATAGGAGAAGAAATGGAAAAGGAGAAGAGAAGTCGAAAGGGAACGGGTGGGACGGAAGAGAGAGAGCAAAATTCAATGTCTTTTCATCCCTCAGATGGCCACTAGGACCTTTCGTACTTTTTTGTTACCAGTCTCAAGCGAGAGACTCGAGCCATGCCAAATATCTCTAACTGGACCAGGCTTAGCCCCGCGTCCCTTCTGCCCTATGCGGCTACAAGAAATCGCGCCAACCCAAAATTTTAAAGTGACCACTCCTACTGTCTGATGATACTGCCACTGTTTCTTACAAGCTTTCCCCCCGAAACCACGGCATGTTTCCGAGTAAAAACCTCCCTCACCACACACACACACACACACACACACACACAAACATCGAAAAGAAAGAAAGGAGCTGTTATGGTATCCTCTCTCTAACAACACACGTACCCGATATCGAATATCGACCCCCTTACCCTCCTCGCTCTCCACAGTACCAAGTGAATCGAATGCACCGAGCGCACCAATACCGTAACGATGGTGATGACCGTTACGACACCTTCCTTCGTGTTTGAAAGCCCTTACGAAAGTAACTACAACATAATCACACTGTCCATATCACGATATTCCCATACCCGGCAGGCTGCATGCTCGCCGGACTTTTTACTTGTACCACAGCAGATCCCCGTCGGGAAAAAAGAAAGAAAAACAAAGTATGAACACACATCAGTACTTGTACCATCATAGATGCAATGCAGTGTAATGTAACGGCATAATTAATTTGCACCCGCCCCGCGAGTACCATAGTATATACCATACCATGGAGATGTTCCCATAGTAAAAACAAACTCATAGCCAGCCAAGTTAAGATCCTTCTTTTTTAAAAGAGAAAAGAAAAAAAGAAAAACTGTAGTAATCGTGTGGATGCTAGGAGGAAAGAATGAAGGAATGGTAAGGAAGAATAAGTACAGTATCCCCGCTCCGTTAACCCAAAGCACCGCTATAAGAATTATGCAACCATGTCCCGAAAACCCGCAAGTCACCGAAACCACAGACACGAGTCACATGCACAAAAGGAGAAACAATGGACGTGTAAGGAAATAACAGCTTTAGCGAAATTGGAATGGTGAAGATCTTCGGTAGGGGAGAGGGGGAAAAGAGGAGAAAGAATAACCCATGGTTTCAACCCTATCTTCGAAACGTTTATCGGTGCATCACTAGCGTTAGTGGGGTGGAGGTGCCTTTTTCCTAAGGTCTCCTGTCTCAGCGACCCGAACGCCCCCAGTTCCAACGCTACCCCTTCTGAGTCTACCCTCTTCGCCTTCCATAGTAGCAAGCTTGCTATCTGGAGAGCTAGTCCTCCTAGGCCCGAGGTTTGCCTCAGTTGCTTGGGTGATATCTGGGGAAGGGGGATGTTTATCCGCTTCACCGGTAGCCCATGGAGCTCTTGCATCTTCCATGCTGGGCTCTCTGCCGGGTAATGGGCGGGGAGCGGTGCGGGAGGCTGAAGATTCCGCAGGGAAACGACCTACTGTGGATCCGGTTTGATTCACAGTAGAAGCGGGGATGTCCCAGGGCGCCCTGGTGGTGAAATCAGTATTTGAACCAATCGTAGGAGACTGCGTTGGGTTTCTAGCCCAAGGCGCAGCTGTACTGGTGATAGGATTCTCGGGAGCCCGAGCCCCAGGACCGGAGCTAACACTAGATCCAGCCCCTGCCCCACTTCCAGTCCTAGCTCCCGGACCACTTGCATGGGGCGTCTGAATCCCAGCAGTAATGGCCGTGGTATTGGCAGAGCTATCTGGCCTACCCCAATTGAAAATGCTCCCAAACCTGAAGTGCTGAACAACAGGAAACTTCCCCAGAACTTCTGCATTAAACATCTTGATCATTCCCTAGGCCACAGCCGTAAGCAAACCCTGTCAAGGTATAAATACTCGGGGGAAGCCTACTTTGTTTATTTTGCCCCACCCTCCTTGAACACCAGAGATATCATATAAAATCGGACTATGCTCCCAGAAAGGGCCCTTCTTGACATCGTATATAAAACCGATAGCCCCAAAGTAAAGATTCCTCAAACGTTCCCTCTCAACGACAAGACTCTTAACCACATCTCCAGGCTTCGGCACATCTTCCAACCCCTCGACGTTGGCCGGAACCGTCGAGCTCGAGGATGAATCAGTCGGGGGGTGGGTAGTCAACTCGGCACTGCCAAAGATATACGGGAGGAAGGAATGATCATCGAGTCCCCAAACCCCATGGGAACCCGCGGGCTCAAGGGTGTATGTAGTCACCAACCGTCTGACCAGATGGAGATATGCATCAAGACACTTGAGAGCCAATCCGAGCTCATCCCTCCCGGCCTGAAACCCACCGAGCATCCAAATCCCACAGAGAAAGGCCAAGAAAGAAAGTTCGTGCCCGGTACCGTAATCCAGGCGTTGGGAAGATCCGAACGAACCGAGAAGATACGGGAGTAATTCCTGCTTGGCGGTGACTTCACCTTCCCCCTTTGGAGTGAGCACCGATGCAGGTAGGTATTGGTCGAGAAGACTGCTCGGACCCCCGAGAGCATCCTCGACGAGGGCGTACCAATGACGGTAGGCGGTGTTACCAAACCTTCGCGGTCCCGGGTCCGGTGGAGCTTGGGCCACCAGGGCTTCCAGTTTGTGAATGAGCTGGATGATGCCGTCGACTTCGGGGGATACATCGATGGTAGGGGAGGTCAGTGTATAGTTCTGTGGGTTGCGGAGCTCGCCAGTTACTGGGTTCAATGGGGATGCCGAAGCATTAAGGTGAAGGATGAAATCGGTTATCAGTTTGTAAGCTGGTGAGGTAATAAAATGTGGAACGTCCTCTTGGACATGAATTCTTTTAGCTGGGATAGCAAAGATATGTTTAGCGGGGTCGATCGGCCGAAGGTCAGTATTGGAAGCCATGGTGAGAGATGACTATGGGAATGGGTGCGATAGGTTGATAGAAAGATGACGG
The DNA here is from genome assembly GCA_003070745.1 of Tuber borchii. NCBI lineage: Eukaryota > Fungi > Ascomycota > Pezizomycetes > Pezizales > Tuberaceae > Tuber > Tuber borchii. The sequence goes on along the minus strand of NESQ01000028.1, from coordinate 376,758 downwards.
GGAAGGAGTTGGATGGACGGATAGATGGCGGTGGTAAAGGGTTATGAACGGGAGGCGATCTACATAGAACGGGGTGAATGGGAATTTCGGGCACGGGGATCAGGGATCTAATATTACCGTTGACGTCGGTGGGGGCGCCAACCGCACCTTTTCGGTAACACCAAGCTTTTATTCCCCTCCACCAGGCTTGTCAAGATATCAGTTCACATGAGCAGGAAAACAATAACCCCCCGAAGTACGGTGGGAGTACAGTACTCGAGTACTCATACAATAATCATCGAATATTTCCCCGCTTAATACAAAAAAATAGGGTAAGATAATAGCCAGGCATTTATTATACTACAATATCGTGCCGGTACCTGCATCCTCCATGTGAAAGACCCACCCAACCCAAAAACCCAACCCATTAAACCCACCAGTAGGAAAACCCCGTGGGTGCATTTAAGGCATTTTCAGCCCGTGAAATAAATGCCTTAGGTGTCTGTGGGATCTATCAACATATCATACGGGTATTATTCACTTAAGGGTGATAGAGTACCAGCGCAAGCACAGTAATCGGAATGACTTCGTTTAGTAAATACAGCGCTGCCGTTGCGGTCCGCCTGTCCTCGTGCTATCGCAGCATAGTACCGTATATCGGTCATTACGATGCCCTTCGCATCACAAAGGAAATTAGTCTACTTACAGTGGTGTGGTCGTCTGCAATTACTGATTGGATACTGTTGCCTCGGGTCGGGTGTCGCGTGCTTCACGGGTACTCACTCGCAAGTTTGTTCCTTGTGCCACGGGCAGGTGATTTTGGGGGCAGAAAGGTAAGCACTCAAAAAAGCCTCAAGATGCATTTCTCCCGTGATGGGGGTATGATCGCTTTGCTATTGCGCATCTTCTGAGGATTGGATCGGTTGGCTTTCACAAGGCTATATTGCTGCTTGAAACCCTTATTTATCTAGGGACGCTGGGACAAACGGAAACCTGACTCGGAAGAGTAAAATTTAATGATGATATAATATTAATGCTATACTCAATGCACCCTAATTTGTTACGCCAGCGACTCAAAAGTTAACTACAGAATTGCATTACCAAGACTACTGAGGCAGCTTAAAGCCTCCCTTCGCCAACTTCTGAAACACGCCCTTAGGATCATACTTCTTAGAAACCTTCACTAATTCTTTCACCTGTGCGTCTCCATAGCTAGCAATAACCTTCTGATCGATAGCAGCGTCGTTGAGAAACAAGTACGGCTCGAACAGGCCCTTAGCCTTCGCCAGGTCCTCGATCTGCTGCATGAAGTTAATGGAGAGCGGGAGTGTGGCCTGGTCGTCGGACGGGAGCGCCCAGGTGCTTGTCAAGCAGAGCCATGTTTGAGCCTTCTCCGCTACACCCAATGCGTTTCCGCCACGAGCCTTGCCGTGAGCCACGGTTGATACAGCCATGGGCTGGAAAGTTAAGGTAACGCGGAACCCGGGGATAGAGGAGATGGTGGTGTTCATGGAGTAGGTCTGTTGAAAGAGGGCGGTGATCTCGTGATAGAGGTCCGGGGAGACGCCAATGCTTAGGGTTCGGAAGTCATTTCTGGGCAATATCGTTATTAGTTGGAAAATTTTCAGATCATTCGCGTGAAACGAGAGTACTCACCGAAAAGAAGGTTGAAGAGCAGCTTGGTCTCCACCACCAGCCTCCATCGCCATTTCTGGTAAAGACCTCTGCTTGCTGGTATCGCTCACGGGGCCGGCCCTAAAGAAAGGGTCCAAGGATGCCGGCTTCTGGCCACTAGCATGAAAAACAGTCACCATGAAGACGGTCGAATTCAATTGCGGGACATAAGAAAGGCTAGGGATAACCGCCGCATCAGGATCAGTCAATTGGCCATTCGTCTGATACTCGGCGATCGCATCGGTGACGTTGTTAGTTTGCTGAGGCAAGAAGTACGTGTTCCCGCCCCAGACTTTCCCATTGGGGATCGGGATGGTAAATAAGTCGAACCGAGTGATAATCCCAAAGTTATTGCTCCCGCCTTTGAGGGCCCAAAACAAATCCTTATTCTCCGTAGCAGATGCCGTGACGATGCTCCCATCTGCGGTAACGACTTCGAAGCTAGCGACGTTGTCGCATGCCATTCCGTAACCGGTTGAGAAGTAAGAGTTTCCTCCACCAGTGGTTAGGCCGCCGACGCCGACGCTAGGGACTCTACCACCGACAACAGCGAGGTTGTAAGGTTCTAGGAATTGGTAGACGTTAATCCATCTATTCCCCGAGCCGACGGAGAGAAGATCCTTTGATTCCGAGAGCGCTAAGGTGGTGAGGTTCTGAAGAGAAATGAGGATTCCGTCAGAGGTGCTTGCGCTCCCAGGGAATGGGGTATGGCCGCCGGAGCGCACGGCGAAAGGCACAGAGAAGAAATTAATGATTTTAATTGACTTTGCTATATCCTGTGCTGAAGTCGGCACGAAGATCGCTTGTGCGGGCAGCTGTGCTCTTAGGGACCTATTCCGATTCCTCCATGTTAGTACCATGCTCGCTCACTCGCTCGAATAAACAATTGGGATAGGGAGTGGTCGAGCTCACCAATTAATACTCATACTAGCATTATACCCAGCCATATCCGGCAATAAGGTTTTATTAGGGAACAGCAGAGTAAGAATTAACACCGCGATGCCTTGCCAGATCCCCGTGCCCCCAGAAGTAGCCCTAAGCTCGCCAATCTTCTGCAAACCGGCAGCCGGGACGCCCAAGTCACTGGCGAAAGTAGTGACATCTGAAAGATTGACCATGGTGATGGCTTTGTTTCTTGCAGAAGAAGAGGATGGAGAAGAAAGGTTTGTTATAGTCGCCGAACGAGGATGGTGACTCTAAGTGAGCTTTAGGGAAGAAGGGGAGATTCTTATATATCTCTATCTATCCCCCTCTGATCTTCTATCTATCTATCCCCCTCCGGGCCATCGGCTCTAAATCTTCCGAGCATACCGGTACTCGAGCAACAAACTTTCCAGACCATGCGTATGATACTAGGATAATGTGGTAGGGGTACCGGTGAAGAAAGTGTAAATCGTCTACTAACTAGAAAGAAAAGGCGCCAGTATGTAGAAAGAAAGCACTATATGCTTACACACGGGTCTCCGCTTTACCGTTCCAATCTAACCAAAATCCTACTCCCTACCGGTATATGATAGGGCTCGGCCTCCCAATGGTGCTACCATTCGAGCACTGCGCAATGCAGTGTTCGTATCCTAAGCACCGGAAACGTGATTCCGGGGGGCTGTTCCTTTTCTTTCACTTTCCTTCTCCCTCACTCCCGGGACCACTCACCACTGACCCCAGCCTGCAGCCCTGCCTCCCAACATAGACACGGCTCCACCCGTCTTCTCCGCCTTCCCATATGAGGTTTTACGCTTCCCGTCGACCTAAATTACTAGCATTCGTGTTTCTCGTTTTCGTGTTCGCCCAATTACGTGTTGTGAATAGGTGGAGTGCTGTAGCTTACGGTGAGCCAAGGTCATCGTTACCGTTGAGGTAAATTTTCCGTAGCAAGAACAAACGAACCATGCGCTCTGGGGTCCAAAATTTCCTCCTTGGGGAAAGGGGCGAAAAGCACACCAAAAAGCCTGCTGCCCCAAACAAACAAAACGCCAGCCCTCGCTTGGAGAGGCACGGTGACTCCAACGTCCTAGCACATGGTCTAGTGGTACAAGCTCTTGTGGTGCAGATGTGTTGGACAGGTTTCTATGCAGTGGCTTGCCAACGACACTACACACACTGACCGGAACATCCCTGCATGTACCCAATATATTGGTTCTGCTAGAATTGGGGTCTTTCTAGCTTTTTCGCCCCAGGTCCCACCGTGCGAGTGCGGACACACACAGGTGAATTCCGGATGCACCCTAATCTAAACTAAAATATTAGTCCGATTGCCGCAGAAGTACTAGCAGATTATCCGAAGTCAGCCTGCCCGCCCTTCTAAAATCTTCGCCCAGGACATACTGGATGGGCTGGAATGCATTCTAGATACATTCTGGCGCAAATAGATATTCTGAATAATAATAATGTGTGGTGGGCTTTTCTTTTTTGCCGAAACATCAACAGTCTTGAAAGTTATTGCATTACCTGATCGCTGGAGAATATAAGACCGTAATATCACCAGACACTTCAAGTGGTATTTGTTTTCTTTATGGACCTTCTATATAAATGCACTAGACATCCATAATAAAGAGCAGTAGCATTAAAGGAAAGTTTTCTACCTATTCATAGAAGGCAACTACTTTGTAATTTATAAAATATCTAAACATCTTGGGAATGCTTCTATCAATTGCAACGATTGGCCTTGCTCGTACTAAGATCTTAACTTTGCGCTTCTAAAGCAAGTGAATATAATACCTGCAAACAAAAAATAGTAATAAAAAATGCACCAAAAATCAAATCCAATGTCCTCAGAACTTTCAGTATTTTTATTTTTATTTATTTTTTAGCTTGATTATAGGTACTGAGGTAGATATTGATATGCAATGGTACTGGAGTATGTTTGACATACAGGAATACCCCTGCAATCGATGCAATTTTAAACCTTTTCTCGTGCGATGACCGTAGGCTGCCGTACTGGCTTACCGGTAGCCGGTGCTCAAGGGGTTACAGGGGGGGGGCAGGGGGCAGTACTCGGGACAGTGCAGCAAGCGGCGATGAAACAACTACCAAATCTGCGATAAGGGCTCTAAAAGCAGACAATAAAGGCCAGCTACCCCTGGCGTACATGCAACCGTTGCTTCTAAAATACTCACATACTGAAGATTCCCTTTAGGTTGCCAAATTTGTCGGTAATGAGATTGTGGTGGGGAGGTCCTCAATCAACACCAAGTGCAATGGCGAGTGAGACTTGGAATACAAGTATGTGGAATGGTACACTACCACACCCTGCCTGACCCCTGGATCGTGCTGGCCTAGCATGGCCGCCCGTAAGTAGATACCGGCATTGCTCTTTCCTTCCTTCCATCTTTCAACAACGCGAGCGGTGGCACAAGCCTGACATGTGAATTGTGGATGCAGATGGGCTCCGTGTTTACCGCCCTAATAAACTACCTACCGGCGCGACGGAAGCTGGGGTAACCGAGAACCACGCGAGGACGTCCAGAATTTCCCCCCTCCGGGTTAAGGGGAGAAAACGCGGCGAAAATACCGGCATCCGAGCCCTCGCCTGGGGAAATAGATGAAGAATCTGAATGATGGGCCTTACTAAGAGAGGCAACTCCAACGTCCAACCACAGCGAGATTCTTAATAATCCTAGTTCCCACGGTACCGCTACAGCTTGTTGACACGGAGTATTTCTACCGATGTCAGACTTTATGATATCATCCATGGGAACTCCTAAAGGTCTGCTGCTATATAGATTATCGGCGGGGATAAGCCCTGCTGTAGGTTTAATCCCACAGGTCGACAGAATTTCGAACACTGGTTAGCTACGAGACTCGTCCCAGGCAAGAAGTATCGTACCTGGGCACAGGGATTAGAAAAAATATATGGCAATTCACCTGTGCATATCTATGCACGCAAACAAAAATTATATCATACCCTCAATGTCCGGGCACTTCTCGCCTGAGTCAAGCAACAAGGTGCCATGTGTCTAGCGAGCTGATTTTTATATTGGGTCGGGAGAACCCAGAAGAAATCCTGCTTGGAAGCATTTGTCTCTAAATCCGGAGATTAAGAGGATAGCGAAGAAAATGTATTTTAAGAGTGTTTTTTTTCTTTCTTTTTTCGTGGCACTCGCATGCCTTATGATAATAACTACGATACGCGAAGGCATTGCTAACCTACCGTAACTTAAATCAAATTTTTATACAACGGTAGAACCGCTACTATGGATTAGGACATAAAAGCCCAAATCATGCGATAAAACTCAAGGAAATACTACAGTATAAGAACTCGAATAAACGGTCCTTGTCCTAGGTATGTTAGTCCGAAACTTCCTCCTCTGAAAAACAGGGGCGAAAAACACACCAAAATTTTGCCCCCCGAGAGGGAAAAAAATAAAATAAAATAAACCTCCAGACCTTACTAGGAGAGGCAACTTCAACGTCCTAGCACAAGGAACCGTTTATTCGACTCCTTACGGTAATAAAATCAGCCAATAAACAAACAATAAAACAGCATCAACTAGCACCCAAATCAGAGCGAAATCCCATATTACTTTCCCATTCCTAAGGAAGTAACTCTGGAACTCGAAAAGGGGGGGGATAATCTTATTATATTTTTACATTATAATAATATTATTATTATAGTACAATTCCATCCCAAAACAAGTAAGTAAGCAAAGGAAAGAACACCGACATGTCGTAGGATACGCTACCGGGTCAAATGGTAATGAGAGGGATGTTAGGTTATCGGTTCTTGGGTTTTCTCGGCTGTACTGTATACCCTGAGTCGCCACCGGGCACTACTCTAGCCGTGCTTCGCTAGCAAGCCAAAAGTATGGTATCCGAAAACAAGGGGTTCATGAATTTGCACTTGCCCCAGGAAAGCAGTAGCCGAAAAAAATACGATAAAAAGGGGAGATGTTTTCTCGGCAGACAGGGATTGTTTTTGCAAGCTAACCTGGATTGACTCAACTGTTCACTAGCATTACTTGTCCCAAGCTAGAAGTGTCCAAAAAGGGGGGACTGAGGATTTATATGGACCCTCAGGTACTCACTGATGCTTTGTAATATATTTTATGGGTTCCTGCCTGGGATAGGTATTATATTACAGTTCCCACATATGGCGGATCTTTGGCCCTATATTTATTTGTTGTTTATAAGCTCCTACTTTCTAGATACTGTGCTTCATTCTTAGTACAGTACTTGCACCATACTGAGGACGGAGTACCGGTATAATACTCTGTCGTGGGGGTTCCAACTTCTCGCTCATGCCTTAAACTAAATATATGCCATAAGTCAGGGCCTTTTTACCGCTAAAATACATCTACCCTATGTCTCTTGTTGCTGGTACTGTACCAATACCGGTAAGTTCTAAGTTAGTGTCTAGTTGGAGCTAAGGACGGCTACTTGTAAGATAGAGAAAATGAGCCAACCAGAAGTCGAGCAGTCTTGGAGACCATGAGAAACGAAAGGGGAAACCCCTCCTCCCATTCCCAATTCGGAAGAACTATATGTGCCGGTAATAAGCCTTCACTAGCAACGATCCTGCGCATATTAGAACTTAGGAGTATATGTAATGCACGGTATTGCAGATTACCGGTACTTAAGTAGCGTATCTGGTCACTTCTAGCCAAGGGCCCATTACCTTAACCAAAAACTCACATATAGCACTGCACAGTACCGGCACAGCAACCTCCTCACTATTATATTATGATACACTTGCCATAACTATCCAGCACAGCCACATCCCTAAAATCCTCATATTCTATCGTACCTCTAAGGATACCGGAATAGCAAGTTCCCGTCGTAATTTATTTTGTTGAAGAAATGAAAACATGGGCCAACTAGGCGTTCCTTCCTTCCCTCACAAGGGGTCAGCAGTCTAATATTTTAGCTCGCATTATGATACTCGAGTACAAGGGAGGTATGATATATAAATAAAAGGAGGTGTATTTTGTTATAATATTGTTATTATGGTGGAAGATACCGGTGTACTGTACTCTACTGTACTGTACTCGAGTACTATATAACCCGCATCCGCAAAGTTCCAGTGCCCTGACGGCTAACTTGGCTTTCATAATACTGGTATCATACCTGCCTATAATGGAAGGTACTAGTGCTAGTACTAGTACGAGATAGTATCATAAGTCCCTATAGTGAATGTTACTGTACAGAGTATAACATACCGCAGGCTTATCGTTTCTTAAAAAACAAGGTATTTGTAGGGGGAATAATAATAATAATAATAATAATAATAATGAAACTACTATTATTATTGTTATTCCCATTGAGCAGTGTACTAGTCCTGTATCAATAGGGCGTGCGGATTCCCCGGATTCCTGATCCGGGCCCAATGACTTTGCTTGATAGGGCTCCATGTGGACAAAGTCATCTATTATCATAGTCGCAGTTAGAGGGTCGCCGTTTATTGTGCAATCTGCGTGTCTCATCGGTCTATGGGGTATTATACGGTATGTCATCCTATGGGGGACGTTATTGTTGGAGCCTGGATTGTGGAATGGAAGAGCGTGGCTCCGGACATGGTGCGCAAGACCCACGTGGGGCACTGTGCCGGTAGTGTATTTGTCCCTCCTCCGGGATAATGATACCTTTTTTTTAAGTACAGACTCTCTACTATCATATGTCTAAGCCATGACAGGCTGCTCTCTTTAATAAGTGGATGATAAAAAAAAAAGGAATCATTCTATTTTTCTATACTCGTACACAATACAACATCGGATACCCCAACATCCAGAAACCGAAGAATAGACATAGGACGTACACCCCTTCACCAAATATCAGAGCCAACCCAACCACCCCCGCAATAGCGCTAGCCCCCACCTCAATAAACTGAAAACACCCCGTCAGCAATGCACTCTTCTTCTCACAGCGGAAGAAGACGTTTCCCGTCGAGGCAGGGTTTGACATACCTTCAAGCACATATCTCAGACCCTCCTTCAACTCCTCGATCTTCTTCGCGCCATCCATCTTGACCCCCCGCCTCTTGCCCTCCTCGACGATAGCCTCCTGTAACACCTCCGTGACGTCTGGGACTGGCCACGTGGGACCGCACAGGTAGAAGGCTCCGCTCTCCTTGATGTACGCCTCGATGATGTCGTCGAGCGATTGGCGCATCCGGTCCTGGATGTATATCTTCTCGGGCTGGTCGCGGGAGAATGCGCGTCCGAGGAGGGTCACGATGCCCGCGGCTTGGTAGGCTTCCCATTCTTCCCCGTAGAGGTATTCTTCCCGCTGGTGGCGGGAGCCCATGTACAGCAGGACGGAGCCAATGTCCACGCCTTGCGACTTTTGCCATGCCCGATATTGGACGAAAGCTCGGAAGGGAGCGAGACCCGTTCCGAGGCCGGCCATTATGAGGGGCTAGAGTGGTGCATGAGTATATGTATGTTTCTGTTTGATTTGATTTTGATTTTGATTTCACGATAGAGTAAATCTTACCTGTGTAGCCAAAGGAGGTAGTTTCATAACACTGGGCTTGACGCTAACAGTGACCTCCGCTCCAATTGGCAGGCGACTAAGATACCTGGTCGACTGTCCGAACCTTTCCCTTCCCTTCGGATCTACCCAATTCACAACAACGATCAAGAGATGCACACTGTTGGGATTAACCTTCTGACTAGAAGCAATAGAGTACTCCCTCCTCTTCAACGGGCTGACAATCCTGACAAGGTCATAAAAGCTCGGATGAGCTGACTTGTACTCAAGTAGGATATCCGCAAAGGTGACCGTATCCACCTCTGCCCTCCTCTTGAACTCCGCAGCTCCCTCCGCCGACGACAGCGTAAGCAATGCCTTCTTCTCCCCCTCATCCGTAGCAAACGCTGCCAGTGACTCATAAAACTTCTTTGGTGGCCGGCCAAAGGTATCCACGTTCTGTGAAAGTGCTTGGAACACGGTGCGCATTTCAAGCACGTCCGGGTCGTCTTTGGACGGGACCTCGATGACGTCGTCCGCGTTCAGACCGTAGAATTTGATGAACTCAGAGACTTCTTCCGGGTCGTTTTGGGAATGGATGCCTAGCGCCTCGCCGATTTGGTATTCCATTCCTGTACCAGTCAGGTCGAACTCGATGTGGAAGATATTGCGGCCGTAGTACTCTGGTGTCAGGCGTTTGTTCTCCTGGACTTTGACGATGTAGTTCTTCATCGAGAGGTCCGGACGTAGGGCGGATTGCGCGCCATAGGCTTCTTTGAAGGCGATTGCCTGCGCCGCCGATTGTGAGGTCTTGATGGTTGAGCCTGGCTCCGTGATGTGCTTCTCGTCGTTGATGGCGAAGCTGGTGGCTTGTGGGATTGTGGGGAGGTGGCTGGGCTCATTATCTTCCTGGGCATCGGCCCATTCCTTCGGGATCTCGACTTTGCGTAATGAGTTGTCGAGCTTTTCAGAAGCTTGGTGGACGGCAGGGGAGTCGTGGTTGAGTTGTGAGAGTTTCTCAAGGGGTGCACTGATGTTGACGAGTCTGGTGAAGGCTAATTGGACGAGGGCGCTCTCCACGGCTGCGGGAGCTTCTTCTCCGAGGGCGGAAGGGTCCACGATGATTAGGTTGATGGCCTTCTTGGTAACTGCACGCCTGAAAGGCGCCGGGAGCTTTTTCTCGAACTCGTCGTCCTTGATAGTCGACTTGAGAAGGATGATCCCGCTATCCTTCGTCCGCCTAGCAATATCGAACTTGGAAAGAAGCTGGATATCGTTGACCACGGAGATGTCCGCATGCTCAATGTGGAAAGGTGCATCAATGGCTCTGGAACTAGCCCTGATCTCGGAGTGAAGAATACCAGAGAGCGGGGCGTTATCGTATGCAGCCTGGAAAGAAACGTTCCTGCTGGGATCCTCTGATAGAAGCTTGGAAATGATTGGCGCTGCGAGCACTGAAGCAGCATCGTCGCCGTCCCAGAAAACGTATTGTTGAGCATAGCGGTTTTCTTCCAAAAGACTGAAGGCGTCGATAGTGGATGCCTCGGGAGTGAGTTCCTCTTCAGGAACCTCGACAACGACATTATGACTGCGGATAATCTGGTCGAATATCCAAGCGAATTCCTTTGGCGACCAGACCTGCTCTCGGGCATACTTGACATCGACGATCGGCGGTGGGAGGGTCCAGATATCAGACATTGTGATTGCGGCCACGACATCGACGTAAAGAGCTGACTGAACGGCGCTATCCTCCGCTGCAGTCTTATTTGCCACTTGTCCGAGAACCGCGACTCTCTTGACAGTCTTGGGAAGTGCCTCAAGGAAGTGCGATTCCGAGAATGGTCTGTAAACACGAACGGCAATAACACCAATCTTCTCCCCAGACTCGATGAGCGAAGCGGCGATTTGAGTCGCTAGTAAGCTCTCGACAGATCCAAAAGTGACCAACACAGCATCAGGTTCATCGTGACCCTCATACTCAAACAAGGAATAAGCAGTCCCAAGTTCTGCATTGAGACTTCTCAAAATGGCATTGACCTTTGCGCCTTGATCAGCCTTCTTCGGCGCCTCCTTCTGTTCCTCTAGGACGGAAGAGAAGGCATTCTGCAAGCTAGCCTGGTCAAGAACGTCCTTGATCTTCGCGGACTCTCGGGACACACTGACGCCGTCGTAGATATGCACCATCGGGAGAACAGTAGCAGCAAGGGTAGCAAAGAGCGCCATGTGCTGTGCTTCATGCGCAGAGAACGAAGCCAAGAGGCCAACGCCGGTCTCCTGCGCAACGGTAACGGCAGAGACATAATCTGTGACCAATTTCGCGGAGGACACTTCATAGTCAACGGCAGAAACATGAGCGACGAACGGCGAAGAAACACGGTACAGAGCGCTCAACTGATCCAAGGCCGAGCGCATTTGAATGAGCGTCGGAGAAGAGGCAATTATTGACTTTGCGACAGCTTTCTTCACTGGATCCGCGTCGGGGGAGAATACGTATCCGAGGAGGACATTCGCAGCGCCGAGTCTCGTCTCCATGGCATTGACAGTGGGGACCACCCCACGGACGTTTGTCTGCCCATTGTCACTCCAAAGCTTCGCCGCTGCGTCCAGCGAGAAGGTGTCGGGGGAGTAAGTGAATAACTTGTCAGAGAGGGTGAATGCTACTTGCTGAACGAGGGTTTGGGCAGTTGTGTAGAGAGTCCCTTTCACGGATGAGATATCTGCGGGGGTAGAATGGGGGAATGCCGGGGATATATTTTCGACAGGGGCTTTTACTCCGTTTGGCTGTGCCATCTTCTCCGCCAGTGCTTGCTCCTGAAGTTGAAATAGCGAAAACGAGCCGCTAGCCTGCTCACCCAGAGATGTGGGGTGCACCGGGAGAGGTTTGAGATGGGACGAAGAACGAAAGGAGAGGAAGAAGAGAGAGGTATGGAGGAAGAGAGGAGGAGGGAGAGGCAGTAGTAGTAGATGTGTAGAAATTGAACACTAGTCTGATAATACAGCTCCTCTACTTCCGGTTTAAAGGGAAGCAGGATAGGTAGGTGGGAGGAGGGTGTTAATTAAGGAGGGAAAAAAAACACACGAGAGTGAAGGAAGAGAAGAAAGAAAAAATCTTTCAAGCTTGAGGTAGGACCAATGAATTACCGGTATTTGCCCCGGAAGACCCAGACCGGAAGAATAGCCGCGAGACTTACTAAACAATCTGCTTCTTTACTTTTTTATTTTATTTTAGATGTCCGCTTTTTCCTAGCAAAGGCAGAGAGGTTAGTGGGGAACGGGTGTGGAGATATGTCTTGATCGTTTTATTATATGATACTCACAAACGGCGCTCATTTAGACGTTCCAATCTGTCATCAATAACGGCCTGGACGTGGGATGCTGCATTCCATTGCCAGAAGAAGGCTGTACAGTAACCCTCTTCTCCCGAATAGCGTCTTCAAGCAATTGGATTTGTGATGAGAAGTATTCATCTCCGAGGAGGAAAAAGGGTTTTTTGAGTGCCATATTTCGATCAGCCCCTCTGGTCAAGTGAATAGTGAATTGCCAAGTTCAAAAAGACGCTACACACATCAAAGTCTTAACTCGAAAAGCTTGCGGAATTTTTTGTTTTTATTCTTATGATATTTATTCCTATTTCTCATTTTTTGTGTTGTTCGCAGGGGTCTGGCAGGTACCAGTATCTGTGTTTAGGCATGTTGGGAGGTTGAGATTGAGCACGCCATAACGGGTGACTTTGACGTTATCAGACAATTTCTTATCGATAAGCATTACTACTGCAAGGGGTTTAGGGATGATCTGGCCAGGTTCAACTGATCTTTTGATGAATCTGATTAGATTAGATCAGATCATATCGAAAAGTTTTTCTTTTTTTCTTTTTCTTTTAAGGCCCTGTTGACTTTTATGGCATAAATTGTGTTCGGCGTGTACTGTACAAAAATATCGCAGTATGAGAACAAAGTATATACAGTAGGTTAAGGGCCATTTGCAACTTTATTGTGATAATAATATTATTATGATGCTATGATAAATTTATATGTGACGCGCCGAACAGGGCCTTTGTGTGATGCCGAGATAGATCAGAGATGATTAGATTGATGCAATTAGATTAGATCTACCCAAGGAGAAGAGGAGAGAATCTTTAAATTGCACCCTTCCAGGGGTGGGGCAAATGAGAGTCACGAGTGGGGTGATCTTCGGAGGGTTTAAAAGAAAAAAAGAAAAAACTCTTCCGCATCGAAAATCCCCCACCTCATCCCCACCAACTACTACTAACCAAAACTCAATTTCTGGCGATCCATCCAGTCCTACACAATGTCCAACAACGACATCTACCAAACGCCATTGGCATCCCGCTATGCCTCGGAAGAGATGGCCCAGCTCTTCTCCAACAAGACCCGTTTCCGCACCTGGCGTCAACTCTGGGTATGGCTAGCAAAGGCAGAGAAGCAATTGGGACTGCCCATCTCTGACGAAGCTATTGTCCAAATGGAATCACACCTCGACCTTACCGATGAGGACTTCAAAGTCGCTGCGGAAGAGGAGAAGCGGAGACGACATGATGTCATGGCGCATGTACACGCATTTGGACAGGTCGCCCCGGCGGCGGCGGGGATTATCCATTGGGGTGGTAAGTATGCTAGCACTACCCCCTCAATTGATACTGATATTGATATATTGGGAAATTATCAGCCACCAGCTGCTACTGCACCGACAACGCCGACCTTCTCTTCCTCCGTCAAGGTCTTGACATAATCCTCCCTAAACTCGCCAACGTAATCCACAAACTCTCAAACTTCGCTCTAGAGTACAAAGATCTGCCGACACTAGGGTACACCCACTACCAACCGGCACAGCTCACAACCGTCGGGAAGCGGGCTTGCCTCTGGATCCAAGACCTCCTCTGGGACCTTCGTAACCTAACCCGCGCGCGCTCCGACCTCGGCTTCCGCGGTGTGAAAGGCACGACGGGAACACAAGCCTCCTTCTTGGCAATCTTCAACGGGGACCACAACAAGGTCGAGGAATTAGACAGACTGGTCACCCAGTTCGCCGGTTTCGAGTACGCATACCCGATCACCTCGCAGACCTACTCGCGCAAGGTAGACGCGGACGTCATCTACGCCATGAGCTCCTTCGGCGCGACGTGTCAGCGCATTGGCGGGGACATCAGGCACCTAGCGTCAACGAAGGAAATGGAAGAGCCCTTCGAGAAGGACCAAATCGGCTCGTCAGCGATGGCATATAAGCGCAATCCCATGCGAAGTGAGAGGATGTGCTCCCTCGGCCGACATTTAGCGAACCTATGCAAGGACGCCTTGGACACCTACTCCCAACAGTGGTTCGAGAGGACTCTGGATGACAGCGCTATCCGCAGGATCGACATTCCCCACGCCTTCCTAACAACTGACGTCCTCCTGCGCATCCTCGATAACATTGCTGGCGGGCTAGTAGTATACCCCGCCGTCATCGCCCGTCGCGTCAGGGAAGAACTCCCGTTCATGGCAACGGAGAACTTCATCATGCGCATGGTCGCCCTCGGTGCTTCACGTCAAGACACACACGAAGCCATCAGGGTCCTTTCCCACCAGGCTTCTGCCGTCGTCAAACAGGAGGGTAAAGACAACGACCTCATCGAGAGGATCAAAAAGGACAAGTTCTTTGAGCCCATCCATAATGAGATTGACAGCTTGATAGATCCTAGGAGTTTTATCGGCAGGGCGCCTGAGCAGACAGTGAAGTTTGTCGAGAAGGAGGTTAAGCTTGCTTTGGAGCCGTGGATCGGAGCGCTAAGTGAGAAGGTTAGTGAGTTGAATGTTTAGATTTGTTAAAAAAAAAAAAAAAGGTAGAAAGTTCCTACGGAATGGAAAGGGCGATTGGTCTTTTGCGCAATTTCGAGTTTTTGAAAAAACATGAGGCTGGATGGGAGAAAGGCCCGGTATATATGATAACTGCCCGGTGAGCTGTGATATTGATGCGTATTATGCATGGTCGACAATAGCTGAATTACGGCAAGAAGAGCAACTTTGACCCATCATGGCTAGATATTATCAAGCAAATAAAATTCCAAACGCCCACTCTCCCGTAATGACACAAAGCAAAGGCGCAAGAAAAGAGGAAGAAAAAACGCCAAAATCAGACCAGACCATGACACTACGAGCGTGATACCGAACATCAACCCCCCCCCATACTAACAAGCGCCTTCCAAGCCTCCATATCCCTAACCCTAGCCTTAGCAACCCCATCATCGACCCTCTTCTCCCCCAAACTCCCCACCCCTAGTCCATCCCCAGCACAAATCGCATCCGCCTGCTTCGCGACCAATTCCAATCTAGCGAGTATATCCTCAACTTTAGCAGCGGCCTTCTTGTTCTCCTCTGTCTCGCGGCGGGTGCGTTCTAGCTGCTCTTCCATACGCAAGCATAGCGTTTCGCGCGCTTGGTGGGGGCGGTACTCATTAATAAGATGGTGCATATTGAAGAGGATTGTTTCTAGGTCTGCGGTCTTTTCGTGGAACTGTGCAAACAAATAAATTGGCCTCGCAATCTCTAAGAGAGAGGGAAGGAAGGAGAATAAACCTGCTCCGGAGCCATCCCCATAACCCCCACCAACTCCAAATAATTCAACAACAAGGATTTACTCAACCTCCGAAGCTCGATCGTCCTGTCGACCGTGAGCTCCTTGCCTTTGTCCACTCCTCCCCCACCACCATTCGCTGCTGCTGTCGCAGCCATGCTTGTCGGGGGGTACAACTGTCGAATACCGGCCTCCTCAAGGGAGGGGTATCGCTCGGGAACCATCCATTCCTCGCCGAAAGCGCGGTAAGACCCGGTCGGGGGTGGGGGGGGGACTAGGTAGCACAGCGGCTCGGGGAGGGAATCGGCAGCCGGCGGGGTGCCGTCTTCCAGACGGTGGGATTTTAGCGCTGTGAGGTTTTCCCCAGTGAAGTGGGTGTAGTAGGTTGGCGGTGGTGGAAATGCACTTGAGAGGGCGCCGGGAGGGGGTTCTTGGGGCATTGCTTGTGGTGGATGTTTGTGGTGGATGAATTGACGTGATGGATGGATGAGCTTTGTTTTATTCGGAGGTGCCGTCAACGAAGCTGCGGGTTGGGCACGGGGAGGAAGAGTGCGGTTGTAAAGCGTTTATCTAGGAACGGCATCCGGCATCCGGCACGCCTAGCCGAGTGACCCGAGTTCAGCACAGCAAAAGTTTCCTTCCTGTAGTCGATGGCACGTGAGGTACGATATGTGGCCGTGACACCCCTTTGGCTCTTTCCTCCTCTTCCTCCTTCCCCAGTCTACCGCCCCTTCCCCCACAGCTCTTGGCCCCAAATTCCACTCGTTCACCCCAAACAATTCCCCGACCTTATACCCGTTTAATCCGGCCCTATTTCATCTTTGTGACGATAACCCGTCGTAATATTATTTCCCTCCTTCCCCTCCCCAGCGATATAACCCTAAGAGGGGTGCAGACGATCCTCTTTTCCCCGCTCCGCCTCTGCACCTCTCATAGAGACTTCCCGTGATTAAGCCCTTTCCTTTCCTCCCCTAATTCTCACTGACCAAAGTATGCAATTGCTAAACTAAACCGGAATGGACGTTGAAAAAAACCCACAGTCCCCTCCAGACTACACATACCCATACGGGACCATGCCCGGTTCCGCCACGCTAAAAGCGCACAACATGGCTATGAACTCCGAACTAGGACTCCGCGCAAAAATCCAGCGATTCTGGCAGGTCAGCCCCCCCTTCTACCCCTCCCCCTCTCCCCCTCTCCCCTCAACTAACCAACCTTCCCTACAGCAATCCTACACCCCAGACTGGCTCTCCCTCCTCCTCCTCGCCCTAGCGAACCTCGCCGTCAACCTGATAGCGCCCTTCCAGCGCATGTTTAGCCTTGATGACCGCACACTACACTTCCCGCACGCGGAGACCGAGCGCGTGCCCGTCCCCATGCTCTTTGTGTACTCCCTTGCCCTCCCAACAATCCTAATCCTCCTCTCCACCCTAATGAACCCACACAAAACACGCAAGCAGAAACTCCACCAAATGCACGTGTCCCTGCTGGGGCTAGCGACATCCCTAATGCTGACAACGTTCATCACCGACGTCATCAAGAACGGCTATGGCCGCCCAAGGCCCGACTTGATCGCCAGGTGTAAGCCGAAGGAAAACACGCCCGAGCACGAACTAGTCAGCATAAAGGTGTGCACTGAGCGGGATCATCACACGCTTTACGATGGGTTCAAGAGCTTTCCCAGTGGGCATAGTAGCTTTTCTTGGAGTGGTCTCGGGTTTTTGAGCTTGTTAGTTTCCCCCCCCTCCTTCTCTCCCGGATGCCGGCGAGTAATGATGGAGGCGGAGCAGATTCCTCTTCGGCCAAACCCGTGCCCTCCGTCCTGGCAGCGACATGTGCCGCGTGGTGATATCGGTCCTACCAGCACTAGGCCCACTCTTAATTGCCCTTTCCAGAACAGAAGATTACAGACACGACATTTACGACGTTAGCATCGGCAGTCTGATTGGTATCTTGGTTACATATTGGACCTACGCACGTCCCCCCTCTCCCCTTCCCCTCCCTTCTAATTGGCTGACGATTGTGTAGCGAAGATACTTCCCATCACTGACCTCCCCCTCATGCAACTCCCCACTCCCACCCAGAGGGAAAGAAAACGACGAACAAGCCTATCCAAAGATTGATTTCGAGATGGTCCCTACGAGGCCGCCGACACCGGATTTGGAGATGGGGCAGAGGGCTTGAGCTTATAATTTCGCTCATGTGAGGATTGTATGAGTTGTGTGTTTCTTTTTTCCATGCTTCCTATGTGTGGATATCTGTTATATAAATATCATTTTTTTGGTTAATCATCATGGTTTGATTAGTTGGTTTGTGGTTTGAGAGCTAGACCTTTCGGATGATGGTGATGGTGATGACGATAAGGTGCACGTCCAATCACTCTGTTGAAGAACTCATTTCCACGTGTTTAGCAAGGGAGTACCGTAAGCTAGGTTACACCTCATGTATCCGGTATCATTGTCCAATCAACAAACAAGCAACCAATTGCTTTTTGACACTTTCAACTGCTAACTGCATGACACCAATGATAGCATTAAATTTTGCAAAAAAAAAAAATTTATCTCCGTCCTTAGCATTTCTTCTATCATTCTAACGTGTAACCACCAGCACAGTACGCAGATGTAAGACAGAACAGACGCTTCCTACCCAATGTGGCCCAGTCCAACTACCTCTAACAATAGTAGAAAATTAGAGAATATGCAAGAAAACAATTAATCGAAAACCAAAAATAAAAAATACCTACCTTACTATATTAACGTTGAGGCTTCAGGGTATAAACATGAAAAACGCTTGTTGTCCAAAAAACAAGAAAAGAAAAGAAAAGAAAGGTTGATACAAGTATATGCGAGGGGGTATAATCAAACTCTCATAATTATAATCTGAGGTGAGAAAAAAAATCATTTATCTTCAAACTCAGCACTTCTCTGTTTCAAAATCTCTTCAAACTCCTGGAGTTCTTCGGGGGAGATAGGGTATGTATGTTCTTTTGCAGGGTATGCCCTGCTCCTAACGTCCTCTATCAAAGCATGTTCCCATCAGTTCATACTCTCTACTAGCTAAATGAAGAAGACAAACTTACCTCGATACTGCTTCATAGCTTTCTTGCTCTCTTCGAAAACGTTCGCGTACTGCTTCACAAACTTCGGCATGAATCTACCCTTCGGAAAGTTACCCAACATATCAATCTGCACAAGCACTTGGCCCGAGCACCCATTGCCCGCGCCGATACCGATGGTGGGGATTTTCAATTTCTCCGTGATTAATTCAGATACGGGGGCAGGTACTGCCTCCAAGACTAGGCTAAAGCAGCCGGCATCTTGAAGCGCTAGGGCGTCGGTGAGAAGCTTCGAGGCGCTCGCGGCGGTCTTGCCCTGTACGCGGAAGCCCCCGAGGGAGTGCGAGCGCTGCGGGGTGAGACCTATGTGACCAAGGACCGGAATGCCAATAGAGGTAATCCTAGATATTGTGGGGGCCAATTCAATGCCGCCTTCGAGTTTGACTGCCTACGAGATATCAGATCAAAGAGCGGGGATGAGGGCCAATCGTGTTAGGAAAGGGCGGCAGCAGGCTGTAGATCAGGGCTAGGGTTCGGGGGTGTGGGCGACATTGACAGGCTGTGGAACAGTGGGGGGGGGTTCCGTGTGCTTCCGCTGCATCGCCCTCCGGTAATTAAAATGAGGTGCAGGTTTGAAACCCCAGCAGACCGCACCAAAGAACAGCAGAGAATGAAAGAAAGGATAATTCACCTCTACTCGGCCATCTTGAATCATCCGGATAGAAGAGGCAACAGCGTGCTCAGGAGAAACCTCGTATGAGCCCATCGGGAGATCACCAATCTATTTATACAATTAATTCCCGTAGTCTTACCACCGTAGATCCCCCAGGGATACGTAAACTTGGAGCAAACCCACCGTGAAAGCGGATCGGACACCCCTTGAGACCGCGCGGCAATGATGTAGTATATCCTAACAGACTGTTTGCTCGCAGCTCTCCAAAGGGGGGGAAGGGTTAAGCAAGTGATTACGTCTAGTTTAACTTGGTTCGTATCCTGCACAGTGCACAATCAGCTCCGGCTAGAAAAAAGTAAAACAGCACGAGTGATAATCTGTGAATAGTATACCTTCATTCCTAAAGCTACCATAGCCAACGAGTCTCCAACGAGAATCATATCCATACCCCCCTCATCAGCGACAAGACCGGAAGGGAAATCGTGGGCCGTCATCATTGCGATGGGCGTTTTAGAGGCGTGCATACTCCGAAGGGTGTTTATTGTCACCTTTTTCCGTGGGGGTCCGGCTATTGGCGAGATGGGCGAGTGAGAAGAGTACCGGAGCTGTTGGCGTTTTAGCACTTGCCGGCATAATGGAGCTCTACCGACACCCGCTGTGGCGGTAGTTGTCGAGCGGGATAGAAAGAATAGAGATGATCTTCGGAGACTCATTTCAATTCCGAAATTAGGACGATGCTGTGTTGTAGGTTTGTCGGGGACAATTGAGAGAAGAGTTGACAAGTTAAGAAAGTGGAATCAGAGTCAGAGTTAAACCTTGGGACTTTTTTTTTTGTCAGACGCGTGACAGTGACAATGAGTGACAGGATCCTTTGGTTTCTGGGGTCCCGGAGTAGCATCTGAACCCGAGGGTATGGGGTGATTAATAACTTTTTTTCTATTAGAAATTCACCTTTTCTTTACTCACTGATCTGGATCCTCTCTTCGTTTATTATTTTCCTATTTTGGAGAATGAGTGGGGTGTGTTGCCACAAGGGTTGAAATGCCGAGGGTGAAGAATACCCCGCCAACAGTTGAAACTGGGGAAACATTAATCACAGTAAATAGGTTCATTAGTAATCCTCTTCTTTGGTGAAAATAACCAAGCCAAGATACAAACTGAGATTTATCGACAAATTGTCCAATTTTGGGCAACGCAGCCGCTTTTGGAGCTCAAGAAGTGCCAAGCTCTTTCTCTTTCACTCTGGATTTTGTGAGCTCGATCTAACCGGGAGCGGATATCTGCATCCCTCAGATGATAAACAACGTATCGTAGACTAAACCCCCTCTCTCTCACACTCTCACCCTCTTGCTTCCCCCCTTCCCTCCTGCTCGCCTTCTTCGTGTCCCACTGTATTAACCCCACCCTGTATCCTACTCTCTTCTCCCCTCTCCCCACTTGACGTATAGGTGCTGGAATAGAATCTTCTTCAACCCCTCATTCTATTACCTCGTAGCGTTATCCGTGCTCAACTCTATTCCCACCACTTTCTATATCCCGGTTGCTTCATTATCTAGCGCACCAACAAGCCTCCACCCGGCCCGACTATACCATCACTCAAATACCCCATCCACCCGTTCTATTTGATAACTCCACCACCACCACCATAACAGCAACTATCCTTTATCTTGCGCTACACACCTCACTTGATAAATAGCCCCCCTCGGTTCCAACAATCCTTTCAACCTTCCTCTTCACCTTCCTTCCACAAATCAACATAGAATAGCGGTTTCACGTCAGCCAGCCAGCTACAGACCCGCCGCCATGAGTTCTCCCAAGAGAAGGATAGAGACAGATGTAAGTCCTTTGGTGTTATACCCCTACGTCATCAACAATACTGACTTTTTTTCTTTTCTGATGCGGTAGGTCATGAGGTATGATCTGCCACCCTTACTCCATTTAGAGGGCTTTGAAAGAGCCCAACCCTCCCACTCAATAACATTCTTATAATAGCTTTCTGACATTCTTGTTTTCGCAGATTGTAAGTAGCTTGAATACTGCTTCGGCGCAGCTCTCTCTACACTCTTTACAACAAATAGCCCTCTAACATCATACCGCTACTCAATATATAGGTTGATGAGCGACTATGAAGTCACCCTTGTCAATGATAACAGTCTGTAGCCATTAATGTCCTTGTTCGATTCTTCTGCAATCCTTTGCTGACATGCATATAGTGTAACATATCCCGCGCCTATTTCCAGCCTTAATTTTCCTTACTCACGTGATTTAGGCAAGAATTCTACGTTCGATTCAAGGGTCCTGAAGAAAGTACGTTCTTTGAAGAAGCCTATCTAGTGAGAGAGTTACAGGTTGGGTTTCACGAGTTGGTCCTTGCCACTGTTGTCGGGGCGGCCAAAGACACGGTCACTTTGGTGCACCACCAACCTCGTCCCACCCCTGTTGCGATCAATTTTCTACGGGATAGAAAGTTAACACTTGTTTCCCTTAGCGCCCTTTACTGGAGGTATCTGGAAGGTCCATGTTGAGCTTCCCGATCAATATCCATACAAGTCTCCTTCGATTGGATTTGTAAATCGCATTTTCCACCCCAATATCGACGAGCTGTAAGCATATCCCCCACGGGTTTTCTTGATAGTGGACAGCTGGCTCAATTCACACAGAAGCGGAAGCGTGTGCCTGGATGTCATTAACCAGACATGGTCCCCGATGTTCGACATGATCAATATCTTTGAAGTGTTCCTCCCGCAGCTTTTGCGCTATCCTAATCCGACAGATCCTCTGAATGGTGAAGCGGCTGCGCTCTTGATGAGGGAGCCAAAGCAGTACGAGATCAAGGTCAAGGGTACGTTCTGCTGTTTTCATGATTTAAAGACACTCAACCCTTTCCCCATCGGACATATCAATCTAATTTCTGCGCAGAATACGTCGCTAAGTACGCCACCAAAGAGGGTGCAGACGCCGCTACGGACGATAGCGAAAGCGATGACGAGATGAGTTCTGTCGGCAGCTTCGATTCTACTGATGAAGAGCCTGCAGGAACTATGGAAGTTTAACTATTTTTGGTCATCTATCGCGGGCGTTTTGTGACTATTCAATTCCACTCTCTTTAGGTTTCTAGCTCCGGAGTTTTCTCTTTTCCCTTTTCCCTTTCTTTTGTTTCTTCTCTTTCTCTCCCTCCTCACTTTAATCCCTGGGTTTCCAGCGTCCGATTGGACCAGATCGTTCCCATAAATTAAGAGGTGGTGGTGAGAACGATAGGAAAATAACAAGGCTTTCTCCACTCTTGATGCAATTGGTCGTCGTAGCATTATGTGTGTGATTTAGTTTTGCTTACTCGCTTGCTTAGTTGATGTACTGTACTACCATACCGTATACTATTACGGTAATTTGATCTCCGCCCAGCTGAGTATCTTTGATGAGGGCGAGGCGGCGGCCGTTATTTGTCTCCCGTTTCATACTGTGTTCAAGGAACCTCATCGAGTTTCCACTTGTATTAGAGCACTTTGGCCCCGCCATTAAGTCGCGCTGGTTGTTGATAATTATTCGATTTACCAGAAGGGAAGTGGCCCTAAAACCCGCCCTTGATAAGGCAATGTTGTTTGCCCAACAGCCAACGAGAGCCTAAGCCTAAGGAATTTTCAGCGGGAAAGAGGGCGGACCGAATCACAGGGGCCAAACTCCCCCATTGTACTTTTAAAGAAATCATCCCTTCTCGCACATTCAGCAATCCTCAAACATCCGCTGAATGAAGAAGAAGAAGGCTTGTGTACCGTAGGGAGGGAGGACAGCGGCAGCGAGCCTTACTGCATACCTAGGCCATCCCCAATCAATCAATCAATCAATCAACCCCCACTAACCCGAGTGCTGTACACACACAACGGCCATCATTATTATAGCACCATCCTTCACCTCCCCTATACCGTATAATACCTAAGAACCGCCCAGGAAATGCTGCCATCCTATCCTATATAATATATACCCTACAAAGCACCGTATACCATAGTGCTCGAGAGCAAATCTAACTTAACTTACCCCCCCACCTACCCACCTATATATGCTAATACCGGTACGGTAGCTGCCTATCACGATACAACCTCGCCTAGCCTAGCCTAGTCAATTCACTTCCGACATGGGGAAATACTGATCAGCGTGGGGGCCTTTCGGACTATCCTATCCTGTCTGTAGTTCTGCTTTCGCCTCATGGCATAGTATGATACCTCATCAAAGAGATCAGTAGGACTACAGAGGCCTCGGTTTGAAAGGCTAGCATTATAGTAGTAATTTATCACTGATCAAGAAAGAAAGAAAGAAAGAAAGAGGATAATTTCCATATATCTCTATCTCTATTCCCACGAATAAGATCTCTTAAGAGGATGAAGCACAGATACCAACTTGAAGAGATACAGTAACAGGCAGGTAAGGTAGACAGGTAGACAAGCAAGAAGTGCTAGTACAGTGCCTGAAAAACAGATTCACAAAATATATGGCAAAAAAAATCAAAAATCTGCGCGTGCCGTATAGTATTCGAGAGCCCATACATACATATAATACATACAAATTCACGACCCTCCCTCCCCCCTTTTCCCCTGTTTTCGGGCACTTCTTGCTTGCCTGCTACTATATAGCTATGAGTTGCACGCGCTGTGCAGCGCTAATAGTAATAGTAATAGCATACCCTTAACTCACTTTCTCTCAAAAAGGGGGCGTTTTCTTTCTTCTTTTCTTTTCTCTTTTCAAAAGGGTTGTCAAAGATGATCGCACAATCATACTAATACAGTAACCCATGGCGAAGCGAGTCCAGTGAGGCGAGAGCGCCCATAGAACTTTTATAGGACAGGGATTATTTGTATGGACATCCTCGCCATGCCGTGGACTCGCCATACCGTGGAATACTATATTCCACGGCAAAGCGAACGAGCCCATTGTACTGTATGACGAGAATGCCCATATAATACAAATAATCCCTGTCCTATAAAAATCCTATGGGCGTGTCCTCGCCTCGTCCTGAGTTACTGTAGTGCGAAGGGAAGGAGGAGGGGGAAGAGGAAGAGGAAGAAGACCAAAAGAAGAAGGGGTTAATTCTTGTCTTTGGTTCAGCTAGTAGTGCACATACCGGTACAAATACAAGATTGCGGTTCCTTCTTGCGGCTGGGGTGCGTGTAGTATGCGACGGGATAATAAAAAAGTACCGGCTTACCGGTTGTATTGAGTATTACATTATCTGCACAGTAGCTTTGCTTGCCCCGGCTGAACTTAAATTGGCTTAAGCATAAATTCTTGTTCGCATAAGAGGTTGGAAATTTAAGGTAGGGTAAGTGTAGTTGTGTGTGCGAATTGTGGCGCTCATGAATTGATTTAGCCTTTTCGGGGCAGGGAAAGGGGGGGGTTACTCATTTGCTGTCCTATCATAGCACCGGTGCAGTGCTGGTAGGCTTCTTGCTGAGTTGGGCCTGAGATTCTGTAAGGTGGGCAAGCGGTGTGTCGATGGAAGCGAAGTATAATGCTGTAAGGTGAAGCGAAGTGAAGTGTCCGGCTTTTATGGTGTTCACAGCCTTACCTTGTATCTCATACTATGGTATTTGTGCATATCCACGTGGATAGCCGTGCTCGTTTCAAATGCGGTGCCGTATCTGTAGACTAAGGCAAGGTAACTTAAGTCAACCTCCTCCATCCTGCCTATATTGCCGGTACGGCGTCATCCATTCAGATTCCGTAGAAACTAAAATAATTGAGAATGACGCTACTGGTAGGAACGTCTAGGGTTTCCCCCTTTGGATTAAGGGGAGAAAACACGGCGAAAGGATTTCTCTTTCTCTTTCAGCCCTCGGTTGAGACGGGTGAAAGGAGGGATCCAACAGACCCTACCAGGAGAGGCAACTCCAACGTCCTAATAGCTCTGACGGTACCGGTATACGACACAAGTACTAGGGTAGATGTTTTCGTACAAGACAAGGTAGTCAACCAGCAAAACAACCTCTGCCTTGTACGAAAACATCTGTCCTAGTACTTGTGCCTAGGATAAAGTTAGTCAACAGTTAGCTTAGGCTAACCCGGAAATAATCCCTGTGTTGTGCTTGAGTAACTTGCAGAAAGCATCTTCCCGGGTACTTCGTACACACGTCAGCAGACAAACATTATAAGCAAGAGGCTCCGTGTTCCTTCCCCTCCCTTCTCCATATGTCCCACCCGCCTCGGCTCAGTAATGCTATCGTACGGTAGGTCCCGTGACCCCCGTCCGTTTAACGCACAGTTACCGTATCGTATTGTGTCGGTAACTTCCTGCACTGCTGGGAAGCCGTACAATCGGTATTCCGCAATTTCGAAAGCGTTCGGAACGTGAGCTATCTAGTTATAGGCATGAGTTACGGGCATTTCCGCAAAATTAGGGTAGGTGCCTGCGGAGGAGGAGGCATTGGTTATGTCATAACTGGGTCACTTGATCCTCCCAATCGCTTATACTTTATTGGGAGAAAAGAGAAAAAAAGTCTATCGCAGCACTGGCGGCTGGAGAGGTATCGTGAGTACAGTACCGGTGCTCGAGTACTCGAGTACTGTACGGGCCGGGTTACGGGCAGGTTGTATATCTATTACCGCATACCGCATTGGGCTGTGATATAGATAGGAGGGAGTGGGACGGGGACGAGGAGGCAGGCAGGCGTCCTGAGTGATCTTCGGGAAGGGAGATCTGAAACCGTGAATGGGAGGGAAGAAAGGAAGGCTCGGATGGTTGACCGAAGGAGGGGTTGCTGGAAGGTGGTTGGATGAAGTGCCAGGGTGACTGGGTGCTGGGATCTGTGGGTACGATGAAAGTGGAGGGGGTTGGGCTGGGTTGGGTTGGATTGGGTTATTGCATGATGCTATAATACTGTATGTTATAGTATGGCGGTTCTAACTTATGGCACTCGCGCGAGTAGCGTTAAGATTCCATCTACGAGAATTTGTATATTTCCGTATTTATCCCCCAGTTTAGTTCTTTCTTCCATCCTCCACTGCGCCGGTACTGTGCGATACTCTTCTCCTCGCGTGGATCCCTTTGTCCCTCAACTGAGTCTCGAGTTGATGTGTGGGTGATACGCTATGAACCGCTGCCCTATACCTATTTTTAATTTTCTTTTCCATGTGGAATTTTTGTTTATTTCGTTGGTTGCGACATTTGTTGTCTCATTCGATGCGGGTGGTTGCCATGTGGTCTTTCTATTGCGCCCGGCTTAGCTATCCAACTCGGGAGTAGTACTTTCTTCCATGGCGCTTCCAAAAGTTCTTCTAGCGCGATATTCATTTTCATTTTTTTTTTATTGTGAGGTCACATTCTCCCTTTTTTCTGTTATGATGATTGTTTTTTTCTTTTCTTTTCTTTTGTCCTCTCACGAACTTCCATCTCCTTACTACGGGGCTTGAGCGTGTTAGTGAGACAGGTGAAAAAAGGAATGAAAACGAAATGTTTGGAGGAAAGGTCTGGGGGGAAAAAAAAGAGAAATTCGGGGATTGGTAGCCTGCTTGCCCCTCTCCTACCCCGTGTCGTATGCCTGCCAACGTACGCTGCTCTTACCGTGATAAGGTTTTCCTTGCGCGAAAGTAACCACGCTGGCCGAGTCTTGCATGGGAAGTGGAAGGAAGGGAAGGGAAGGGAAGGGGAGAGAAGGGGGGGAGGGAGGGGGTTGGCGGATTTGTGGATGGGGGAAGTGAGGGGAGCATGGCATGGAGGAGGGATAACGGGGGCCTCGTGGCAGCCGGGCTAACCTGGGAATTCCGGGGGTTGTTTCTTTTTTGGGGATTGTTCATCCAACGGAAGTTTTCGTTTTATTTTTTTTGAAGCGAATTCGTGATTTTCGGGAGGGTCTTGTATTGTATCTAATGGGAGTTTTCTTCTTCAGATTCTGACGCATTACAGTAGAGTGCAGCACTTGTTGTTTGTTACCGTGACTATTAGTTATGCTTTCTTACTTGTACCTTCTTACCTCATGGTGAAGTGGCGCCTATTACAGAAGGTCGTACCTATGGCGAGAGCGCTAGCAACAAATACGCACCTTGAAGGATGGGAGAAGGATGAAGGGGTACGGTAGGAACAGAGGGAAAAAGGAACGAAAATATGTCCTATCACTGTGGCACTGCACCAGTACTCGAGTACTACTACAGTAGTACGTGATACTTCGGGAAAGAAGCATCAATCATCTTGCTTTGAAGGGAAATCCATGCTACCCGTACATTAGAAGCTTTCTTTTCCCTTTTCTTTTTCCTCTTCTTCAACTCCCCTTTTTGGCCTTCCTCCCTTTTCCCACTCATGAAACCGTCGAGCAGGATAATTGCTCTACTCGTGCTCCCAAACCCGCCGAAGCCACCTGTCTGTCATTCTAGAATATCCGCCGACTGGTCCTTGTATTCCTGACTATCGGTCTCCCTACGGTACAACCTACCGGTACGGCCATCCTGAACAGAATTGCACCCTAGACCTTCCCCCCTCCTTATCCCTCTTACTGTGTGTCCTTCTTCCTCTCCCTCATCTTCCTCTCAATCGTCACCTGTATATTGTCTCCTGGCCTGTCTGCCTAACCCTTCTCTCTTATGCTCTTTTATGCTACTTCGCACGCTCCTACCACGATTAG
Organism: Tuber borchii; assembly: GCA_003070745.1. NCBI lineage: Eukaryota > Fungi > Ascomycota > Pezizomycetes > Pezizales > Tuberaceae > Tuber > Tuber borchii. The sequence continues at coordinate 348,800 of NESQ01000028.1, read as the reverse complement.
CCAACTACGACCTCCAAGACGTGCCATAATATCGGGTCACTTATACGCTCTCTGATACCTTAAACGCTCGCCTGCCTGACGCTGTGTCCCATCCACTCTATTCTGCCGTACCGTATCCCCACAAAAAAAAACTCGCCATACCGTACAATATCCTCACCCAGAGCCTTGAACACCCCACTGCTGACTCCTGGCCCCGAATCGAAGATAGCACGGGGGAATAATCCCTGTCTAGAGAAATAGAGCTTATTCTAGCTTGATCCTTCTTAGTAACCTCTATTTTCTCACTTCCTATCCCTAATTCTACTGAGGGACTACCAGGGAACAAGATAAAGAAAGACAATAGGAGTTGGTTGTGTAGAAACCAGTTGTTTCTCATTTTTGGTTTTTCCCAAGATTCTCAGTTTCGCCTTACAGGTGGCTCTCCTCGCACCACACCCTGTCTCGACCCATTTATTACTTCACACCCACCCTCTCACTCCAACCTCACCTCACCGCTCCTTACTTACCTTGCCTGCCTTCCCTCTCAATATCATCGCTCGTTTCTTCCGCCCTACATCTTCTAATAGAAATTCTAAAAGCCCTTGTTCCCCTCTTGACAACGGGACGGCGTCAATTCAATCCCATCATCAAGAAAGCGAGACCTGGCCTTCGAATTACAACCTTCCTTCCTCTTCAACTGCTGTACCAACTCACTCACTCAACTCCTTCCCTTTCACCTACCTACTTTTGCAGGAACGCCTACCTGACGAACCCGTGGATCTGTAAAGAACCTTGGGCAGACACACACATCTAACTTTGGTCTAAAGAGAAAGGGAAGAAAAAAGACTCCCATACGGAACTCACCCATTCTGGCGTCGATATCCGTTAGTGGTTGGAAGTCATGGGGAATAGTAGTGGGAAGCCTGTTGTCTTCACAGAAGAGGGTCCGTTTTTTCCCCCAACCCCCCCCCCCTACACAGCCCCAATTCTCGCGTGGGAAAAACGTTGTCTTCGATCGCAGATCGAGAACAACTTTATTTTTTTTCCCTTCGCCCTCGCAAACCGCAATCTTTCCGCTGAGCTTTTTCTTGGGGAATCAAACGAAATAAAGTGAAATAATGTACATGAAGTCAGAAACTGATCTGGAGAAAAATTGTTAGTGAACCTCAATCACTTCCGATTACTACGGGTTGTAGGGAAAGGAGCATTCGGGAAAGTTAGGATTGTGGAGAGGAGAGATACCGGGTTGACGTTCGCTCTTAAGTATATACGGAAGGATGAAGGTTTGTTTTTTCGTACGAAACTTGGACTGGGTGATGGGGTGGATGGGGGCGAAGGCGGGGAGCTGGAGTTCGCTAATTGGGTCTTTGATTATTGATAGTCGTTCGATCGGAGAGTGTTCGGAATATAATACGGGAGAGGCGAATGTTGGAGCATTTGAATCACCCTTTCCTTTGCAATCTCCGTTATAGTTTCCAAGATATCGAGTATCTGTATGTGCTAAGTTTCTTCCCCTCGCCCGCCCCCCTATCGATAGGTTTGATAGCTAATATATATTCCTGGCTATAGGTATATTGTTGTCGATTTGATGAATGGAGGAGACCTACGGTTCCATATTTCCAGGAAGACATTCACGGAGGAAGCTGTGAGATTTTGGATCTCAGAACTGGCGTGTGCTCTGCTTTACATTCATGGAAGGGGTATTGTTCACCGTGATGTTAAACCTGATAATATATTACTCGACTTAGATGGGCATGTGCATTTGGCCGATTTCGTGAGCCTCCGTTTACCCAATCGGGTTGTTTTTGTTTGGCTAATAGGAACTTCAGAATGTCGCTTCCGATATCCACCCGGATCGTCCATTGTCCAGCAAGTCTGGTACCCTTGCGTATCTAGCTCCGGAGGTTTATGGTGGGGGCGGATATGGTACTGGTGTTGATTGGTGGTCATTGGGTGTTGTATTTTATGAGTGCATTTACGGAAAGGTAACGTTTTTAATTTTTAATTTTATTTTTAATTTCAGGGGTAAGAATTGGTTGCTAATGCTAACTCTGGATTCTAGCGACCGTTCACTTCAGATACTCATGAGTCTCTCGGCCAGGAGATTATGAAGGCTGCTCCAAGGTATGCCATCACAAACCCGCCAGTTACCGGAGATTGTATGGACGCAATCCGGAGTCTACTGCAGCCGGATGTGACCAAGCGGATAGGGGCAACTGGCTTCGACACTTTCACCAGCCATCCTTTCTTTGCAGATATCGATTTCGATGCGTTGGAGAGGAAGGAATATGATCCTGTGTTCAAGCCTTCCGGTGAGAAGGCCAATTTTGACGCTACATATGACCTTGAGGAACTGCTACTGGAGGAGGCGCCATTAGAAGCTCGAGCTAGAAGACAGAGACCTCGGGAGAGATTGAAGGATGATGCTACGGCTCAGGAGATTCGGCAAGAAGAGTTGCATAAGATGATCGAAACGCTCTTTGAGCCATTCGATTATACTACGGTTGGATATGACAGGTAAGGTGGACCTTTGCGTTATTTTTGTTCTTGATCTGACTGTCAGGCACAGTCCAGCTGGAGGCAACAGATATGTTGGGACAGTGGATCCTGCTTCTAAACCTGCCGGCGAACCTCTTGACTGGGTAAGGCCGTCTATGAATTCTCCTCAGTCAGAAATAATGGGTCATGCAAGTCCTGTTTCAATTAACACTACTCAAAAGTCCCAAAAGTCGTCAGTGGGTTCTCCTGCGTCCGGCTCTCCTCCTATTCCATCGTGCGCGGATCTTCCAAAAGTGTGCCCACCACCTCGTTCGATACCACCGACGGTATCCTCGACTGATCGTTCTCGTCTGAAAGAACAGCAATTGCAGCAACGACAGAGTGTTGGAAAGTCAAAGTCTGGTATGAGGAATCAGTCCTCAAGCGGTGGTGTACAGGTGGTTTTGGATGAGGCTGGGTCGTGGTCGGATTTGGCGGACAAATCGTCACCAACACCTCGCCTAAAGTCGTCAGGAATGCTCGGGTTCTTTTCGAAACGGAGAGGTCGGGCGTCTAGTCCAAAGCCCCAGGAGAGGGGTGTGCTCGGCCGTGAGGGGGCTAGAGTTGTTATTGCGTGACATCAAGCGTTACTGGGAATAGTCCCATCCATCGCAAGTGTCATTGAGGCGTGCAGAAACTTTTACTCTATTAATTTTGATTCATCTTTTTCCTTATCTTTTTTTTTTCTTTTTCCCCTTTTCTATTTCAATGTCTTTACTTTACCGGTTCTATTGCTCTTTTCTCCCCCTTCTTTCACGTCACCCCTCCGAGGACTTACCATCTTAGGGGGCTGTAAAATGCAGAATTATTAGTGGTTTGATGAGTGGTGTAAGTTAGGTGGTACCATTTGCCTTTTTTTTTTTTTCGTATTTTGTCGTTTCCCTTCATTATCCCTCCCATTTTATATCTCACGGGCTTTCGTTTTCTCCTGTTCATTGTGATCCCCCCCCTCCCTCCTCGTTCTCTTGAATCCATCTTATTTGTCTAAAATAACGGCATAAGTTTCGGGGTGTTTTGCAGAGAAAGCATTCGAATTTTTCTCCTTCCCTTTCGTCTTTTTTTTTTGTTGCTATGGGATTCTGAGCTCCATTATCATCCTCTTTGTTTTTTCCCCTTGGCTAAGTTAGCTATAGCAGTTTATTTTTTGTGAATAGGCGACGATTGATGGAATATATAACCTGATGTGCAAAGTTCCATTTTTTGCGCTTCCCCCTCTCTGGGGTTTCTGTCCGTCCTGCCGCTCGCCCAGTTGTGCCGATTATACAGTACTGTATTATGCGGAGGCGCGGTAAGCGGGGCGAGGTGTGAAAGAAAAAACACCCGTGCGGATAGCGTGGATGGGAGAGGAAGGGTGGGGGAGGAAGGATGGGCTCGTCTTTTTCCATGGGGCTTGGGTTGGTGAGACAGCGAGTATGGTTCCGGGCGACTAAAACCTGCTCTTACGGCCATAGCCTCCTCTGGTAAAGTTATTTAAGTGATAAATTTGAACTGCTCTATCGGTATGTTTTTTGCTTTCACTAAATGTCATGCAGGAACTTGTTTCCCTGGTTGGAGTCAAATGCCTAGGAGATGTCGCACATCTTGATTAAATTGCCCACTACAACATGCTGTTTGTTCACCTTGAACCTGTTACTAAAATGAGGACAAGGCGGAAGTAATTGGAGGCCATGAAAAGAGATCCTTTACAGAGAGGAATTATTTTCCAAGTTTTTCTTTCTTTTTTTTCCCGTATCCCGATGATTTAGCATGCCCGGAGTTTCCAAGAGCATAACGTGGAGGGTAGGTTTTTGTTGATTGGCGTCCTGCGAGTGCTGGAACATTCAAGCACGAGTACTGTAGGAATTTAGTTAGTATGGACGCTCAGACATGCTCAGATTATCGGCTAGTACATTTCTCTAATCTCTGTGTTCGGGCACTGTAAGAAACTTGCCAGACTAAATCTACTCACTGGGATCAGCGTTCTCGCTATCCCCCGCAGTGGTGTTGAAAAGTGCAAAGCTAGTTTTTTTTAGATTGCATTCATTTAGCGTGATGTAGGGAAGGAAATTGGGCACTATTGAGTTTTAGAAATGTCAACTGAGTGATATCAAAAGCATTTGCTATCAGCAGGAGGACTAAACCTGATATTACGAGAGTGATGTTGCCGGTATAGTATCAGAGTTGTAAGGTATTATATCATAATAACTTAAAGCACCTGCCAATATTTACTAACCAACCTCTGGAGTCATGTGATAACATTAGTCCACGCCTCTATGAGGTTGAATCTGCCAATTAAAGGGATACACTAATTTCACTACAGTAGTTTCTCTTGGCGTGGGGCGGGGAAGTTCGGCACTATCAATACTGCAGGGGATTGTGCTAGGAGATGTGTGATATCTGCTTGACAATTCCAGCATCATAGTATCACGAAAACTTGGCGCCAATATTTGGGCACTCAGGCAGGTGGAGATTGTGATGTATTGGCGCCAAGTCATTCGGATACTTTTGGAATGGGCGGGTGGGCATGTGGTAAAACATCTACTGGCAATAGGACAATATAGCACCTGTACGAGTACTGGCTACATCCATCCGGATTCACGATTTGCACTGGCAGCACCCGGTGCATCCAGCCCACAGGACGCGCCGGGTGCAAACCAGTATTTTTGTTGATTTATCATCAATCATTGCAACCAAAGCATGCAGCAGCAGATTGTGAGGTATATATGTGAAGTCAGAATCCCTGGCGGGGAAAATAAAGTGACCAGCTATCAAGGACCCTGTGCATCCTCGCTCAGCTACCGCTCTAGCATAAAAAAGCCCTTACTCCTCAGCTGTTCTTTTTTTTTTTTTTCAGCTTAGGGGAAAGGTTTATAAAAGTGCAGATGCTCGTGCATCCCGTGGTGGGCTGGCCCCCGGCGAGCAACTGGATAACTGCATATATCCGGGTACTCGGGGACGGTGCAAACTTCTGCATACGGTACGCGACTATTAGCAACACGGTATTACACCTAAAGTACTAAGGCTGGACTGGACTCGACCGGGCCGAACTGAACTGAACTGAACTGGAATAGACCATACCGTTGCTCCTACCGTATCATGAATATCCCAATTGAGTTTGGGGCTTTTTAGCCTCAACATTTATCCCGAGGCCACGTGCCGAGCCTCAACCCAAGCTTTTCAGGAACCCGGAGAACAGGGCGGCAAACAGGAACCTGTCTGTCCATCCATCGCACAACAACGCAACGCAGCAGTCGCCCAGCATGCCGCTGCGTTCCTCTGGCAACGGGTGAACCAAAACAACTTCGTCATCTACCCGATTCTGCCGATATCCTGCCGCGCCCTTGACTTTCATTGCTGGCATTGTGGTCTCCCTTACGATCTCTTTTTTTTTTCTTTTTTTCTTTTCTTTTCAGCTGAGGTTTCGTGTTTTCCTTTCCTTCTTTCCTTTCATTTTTTTTCTTCTTCTTCGCTTTATACCTGCTGCACTGTACCTGCGGAAAAGAAAAGGAAAGCGAAAGAGTGGCGTGCGTTCTTTTCACGATTTTACGAATAAGGGTAATTTTTTTATATTTTTATATTTTTTTGCACTTGCTACGATTACTTGTTATCACGCCGCATCAGAGCTCTACGAAGTGTGGGAGGTGTGGTAAAGGGATAAAGTAGAAAAACGGAAACGAAAAAGCAGGTGGGGATTACCGAATTTATTTGCTGGCTGACCTACTCGTGCCTAAGCTGCGTGTTGAAGGAGCGTGTGCGTGACGAACTGGATTGACATTTAGCTTCGACTTTCGTTCTCATACCTTCCCTCCTTCTTTCGCACTGACTAAGTTTGCGGTTCGGTACCGAACCAAGAATGACAAAATACGCTTATTCTCACGGGAGGTTACCATCCGACGAATCTGTCGATCCGGTAGCTGCGGAAAAGCACAAGAGGCGACATCGGGAACGGGATCTGGAAAGGGGCGACAGCAGGCGTCACCACCGGCGGGGTGGTGCCGGCGGCAACGATGGGGATAGGCCGAGGAAAAAGAGGAGACGGAGATCTGTCCCTGCAGGGGCGTATGATGCTCGTGGGCATTCGAGGCCAAGGGAACATAGGGATGGGAGAGCTCGGAGAAGTAGGAGTCAGAGTGCGCCCCCGCCACCGCCGGAGAAGAGGAGGAGAAGGTGCGGACCTTGCTTTTGTGAGTTCTGTTCACTCTATTAAAGGAAGCACGGGTAAGGGCTAATTGAGGTCTTTCTAGGGATCTTGGTTGGTCTGACAATCCTCCTGTTGATCATACTTATTCCCGTTGGGGTACTGGTTGTTGGCAAGAAGAAGGGTGGTGCGAGTCATGGAATTGAGAAGGGGTTGGGGAGGGGCCAAAAAGGTGGGAGCATTAGTGATATTGACGCTTCTAGTATTCCGGTATGCTTTTTCCTCGGCTGAGTTTGCTTTCGTGACGCCGACTGACTGTTTGGGGATAGTCTGCATATAAAGGAACTTATTATGACCCGTTTACTTGGGCGGATACGCATGATTTTAACCTTACCTTTACTGACCGGAAAGTCGGAGGTCTCCCTGTTATGGGCCTTTGGGATGACTATGATGATTCCGTCCAGGCGAATACGAATGTTCCACCCCTGGACCAGGAGTTCTCCTACGGGACCAAACCTATTCGTGGTGTCAATCTTGGAGGATGGCTTATTATCGAACCTTTCATCACACCGTCTTTCTTCAATAAGATTGATCCTAGATTTGGCGTTGTGGACGAATTTACCCTTAGCAAATATCTTGGCCCCACTAATGCAGCAAAGACAATCGAGCAACATTACGCAAGCTTCATTAACGAGACCGCTTTCCAGGAAATCAGGGATGCCGGGCTTGATCACGTTCGCATTCCTTTCGGGTATTGGGCCGTCATGACTTTGGAGGGCGATTCGTTCGTTCCGATGATCTCTTGGAGGTACTTGCTACGGGCGATTGAATATGCAAGGAAGTACGGATTGAGAGTCAAGCTCGACTTGCATAGTGTGCCTGGTGGAGCCAATGGCTGGAACCATAGTGGTAAAATCGGACCAATCGGGTGGTTGAATGGGACGGACGGGGATATCAATGCTCAAAAGACCCTGGATATACATAATCAGATGGCGACATTCTTTGCCCAACCTCGTTACAAGAACGTGGTGACTATGTACGGTCTTGTCAACGAGCCGAAGATGATCTCCCTTGATGCGGATAAGGTTATTGCGTGGACTGCCAAGGCTCATGACGTTGTTCGTAAGGCAGGTTATCAGGGGTATATCATTTTCGGTGATGGGTTTCGGGGATTGGATAACTGGAAGGGTGAATTCAAGGGCTTGGATAAGATGTTGCTCGACGTCCATGAATATGTCATCTTCAATACTGGGCAGATTTCCGCAACGCATTCCGCTAAAGTCCAATTTGCTTGCGATGGATGGGGCCAGCAGATGTTGCAGAGCATGAACACCTCTATTGGGTGAGTGATTATCTGTGGTAGGAATTTGGGGGACGTTGGCCGCTGACTATTGGTTTCAGGTTTGGACCTACCGTGGTCGGCGAGTGGGGACAGGCTGAGACGGATTGTACGCCTTATCTTAATAATGTGGGTCCTTGATTTGTGATGTAAGCATTTCGTAGGAGTTTCTAACATTTTTATAGGTTGGGGTTGGATCGCGTTGGGAAGGTACTCTTAACTCTGGAGACCCTCTCACTCAGACCACCGTGCCTAGTTGTCCCGGCGGAAAAGGGTGCTCGTGTGCGGGAGCCAATGCTAGTCCTTCCGACTACTCAAAGGAATATAAGAAATTTCTCCTTATGTTTGCTGAAGGTATATATCCCAGTATACTATTTGGGGTGGCTGAACTGGTACTGACATTTCCACTGTAGCCCAAATGGATTCCTATGAAAAGAGTTGGGGGTGGTTATACTGGACCTGGGACACCGAAGCCGCGACTCAGTGGTCCTACAAGAAGGGTCTTGCAGCTGGAATCCTTCCTGGGAAGGCATACACCCGGTCCTTCAACTGCGGCGATACCATCCCGGACTTTTCAAGCGAGGGGCTACCAGAAACCTATTAAATTAACCATCTCCGTTTCTTTTTTCTCTTTTCTTATTATTCCGGAGTTTGGAGCTTTGTCCTTTTACATATATACGAATAGCACATGCGTTGGTAATGATGATGTGGTAACGCGCCGACCTATCTTTTATGGAGGGACCATTTTATCATTTTTGAGTGGCATTTGGAGGTGGAAAGGGAGATAACAAAAGATCCTCGTGCATTGGGGGGGAGAGATTTGTGAATGATGTAGCTTTAGTTGTATAAATGAAATGGCCTATGGGCGAGCATAGAGAATTATGATACAAAGTTGTAATACTCGCATTGTTCCCAAGACTGGTTCCAGTGTCCTAGAATGTCGAGTGAGTTAAGGATACGGATACTTGTGCGAAAGAGGTTTCATTTCCAGCAGTCTGGGAACAGTTCTCCTGGTAATATCTTTAAGTGTACTAGTACAGTGCTGTGCTCCTAGGTATCATAGATCAAAAGCCCGGACACCAGAGGTTGATGCAGCCGAAAACTACAGTATCATATGCACCAAAAAAGCGACTCTGGCAATGAAGCCCATCACCTCTCGAAAAGCCTTAGGAATTTGAAAAAAAACTACAGTAGTTTCTGAGTAATCAAGACACTACGAGCCAATCTATAAACCCCAGAATCTGATGTAATCTCTTGTTCTGTTGATTTATCATACGGAAGAGTGTTTTTTTTTTTTGGGGGGGGGGGTATTCATGTTATTAGTCACTGGTCAATCGTGGAAAAATGTCAGGCGAGTCCTCTATTATAAATCCCGGTCGCGTGTTCCTTTGGGTTTGCTGTGGTTCATGAGACGTGGTTTCGACACAATTTCCCGCGACCCTCTATCCTCTGCTAATACCTTCACGGCTCTCAACCGTCACAGTTCTCAATCTTCATAACCCCACAGCTTTGCCATATATCATACTGGTAACCACAAATAAGGGGCTATTTGGCACGGCGTGCCAAATAGCCCCTAAGATTTTCCCCGGCTCATTTCCCCAGCTCATTTTTCTAGTTCATTTCCCTAGTTCATTTTTCTGGTTCCTAGTACGGTACTCTGCGGTTGCATGCATTACCATTCCCACTAAAATTATCATTTGCAAGGGTTGTTGAGATAAGGTTGCTCTTATCGCAAGGTCCCTGTCCACCCCACTTATCAACGCGGGGCATCTTAAAATTTTCAATTGCAACCCCGCCATTTCTCCCCCTTTTTCCTTTCTCTCAACCGTTAACACCTCTATACTTTCGCATACAGATACACAATGGCTAATTCTCCTATCCAAAGGAGATACCTAGCCCTCCCGGGTCCACCGGCCAATTCCCCGTTCCGTCTCGCGGGGATCAAAGACGCCATAAATTCAACGGCGTCCAAGACCAACAAAGTCGTCTCCATTCGCTCAATCTTCATACACTACGTCTGCCCCCAGGAAGGCGTAGACGTGAATATCCTAGAGGACGAGAATTCGAAGGAGAGGAAATGTCTAGACCAATTGCTGCGTTATGGCGACGAGTCTTCGAAGTTGAATCGTGATGAGGAGACTTGGAAATTGGTTGCATACGCTAAGGGTGAGAAGGAGGTGGGGTTCATGAGCAATACTTTGGTGCTTCCGGTGTTTCCTAGGAAAGGGACCATTAGTCCTTGGTCTTCCAAGGCGACGTCCATTGCGCATGTTTGTGGGCTGGAGGGCTATGTTAAGAGAATTGAGAGGGGCGTTTTATTCTCTGTAGTTTTCGAGAAGGAGATTGAGTTTGATGGGGTGTTTAGAGGAGCGGACAATGTATTGTTTGATCGCATGACCCAGGTGTGTATTCGTCTACGGAGGTACTCGGGTATGGACGTGGGTGATCGGACAGCCAGGGATCAGGGAGGCCGACGCAATTGCTTGTGCGCAGAAGAGACATCGTTATAGCAGCATGCTATTTCCATGCTTGCAAATATGAGCTCTCTACTTTCCTAAGATCAGTTCCACGCTGCTATAAGAGTGTCTCATTAGCGCTCAAGCATCCGCAGAGACCTCCCTAATCCCTGGCTGCCCGAGCAACTTCTAAGTCTATTTGAGAGAAGGGCTTGTTGGGGCTGATGTGTGTATTCTCTTTAGACATGTCAGAGGGAACCTCCTAGTTATGAAGAGTTGTTTGGGACCCATGACCCGCTTCCGGTTGGACTGGTTGATCTTCGATCTTCTACAATTTCGTCGTTGGAGGCCCTTGGGTCAGCGAATGAAAAATTGGGTCTGGCATTGGACTCTTTTGAGATGCAGTATCTTCTTGAGGCTTTCTCTGATTATGGCGCATGTCCTCGGAATCCCTACGATGTCGAGCTATTTATGTTTGCTCAGGTGAACTCTGAGCACTGCCGCCACAAGCAGTTTAACGCATCCTGGGAAATTGATGGACAGGAAAAACCACATTCTCTCTTTGGGATGATTAGGAATACACATAAAATCAGCCCCAATCACACCATTTCTGCTTACTCTGATAATGCAGCGGTACTAGAAGGGAACAATGGCGTGCACTGGGCGCCGGATCCAGAGTCAAAGGAGTGGACATCTACCCAGGAAGTAGTACATTTCGTCGCTAAGGTCGAAACACACAACCACCCAACTGCTGTCTCCCCGTACCCAGGCGCTGCTACGGGCTCCGGTGGTGAGATTCGCGACGAGGGTGCTGTGGGTCGGGGATCTAAGCCAAAAGCTGGGCTAGCAGGGTTCAGTGTGTCGGACCTTTTGATCCCTGGATACCAGCGGCCTTGGGAATTGAATGTTGGCAGGCCCCACCATATCGCTAGTCCTTTGGATATTATGCTCGAGGCACCTATCGGATCAGCGGCATTCAATAACGAATTTGGGAGACCGTGTATCATGGGCTATTTCCGGACTCTGACAACAACGGTAGAACATAGGAATGTGAGGGAGACTAGAGGATATCATAAACCTATTATGCTTGCTGGTGGTTTGGGTACCGTTCGCCCGGTACATGCTATTAAGGAGGCTGGAATGATTGAGCCTGGTGCATACTTGATTGTTCTTGGTGGTCCGGCAATGCTGATTGGGCTGGGCGGAGGAGCAGCTAGTAGTATTACCTCTGGTGAGGGGTCGGTAGATCTTGACTTTGCCTCTGTTCAGAGAGGGAATCCGGAACAGCAGAGACGTGCACAGATGGTGATTGATGCTTGTGTTGCTCTGGGTGAGCACAACCCTATAAGGTCTATTCATGACGTTGGTGCTGGTGGGCTTTCAAATGCTCTTCCAGAATTGGTGCACGACGCTGGTCTAGGAGCTACTTTTGAGCTTCGAGAGGTTGAGAGTGCCGACAAGGGGATGAGCCCTCTGCAGATATGGTGTTGCGAGGCCCAGGAACGGTATGTCATGGCTGTGTCAGAGCCCGGCTTGAAGACCTTTATAGCGATCGCCGAACGGGAGCGCTGTGGGTTCTCTGTTGTTGGCAGAGCCGAAGGGGGGGGCAAAGCAGGCCAGAGGCTGGTGCTCAAGGATAGGGACAGTAAAGACTATCCTAAAATTATTGACCTTCCCATGTCGACGCTGTTTGGAAAGCCCCCGAAGATGCACAAGAATGTTACCACCCGGGTGTTGGACCATGCCCAGTTCGATAATAGCCTGGAGACCTACCTCCCTAATATATCGCTACCCGAGCGCTTGGTCGAGGCTGTGGATAGGGTGTTGAAGCTTCCTAGTGTTGGTTCCAAGAGCTTCCTCATCACTATTGGTGATAGGACTGTTACTGGGCTCGTCACTCGGGATCAGATGGTTGGCCCTTGGCAAGTCCCTGTTGCGGATGTCGCGGTTACTGCGACTTCGCTATCCGAAGGATTAGTCACGGGCGAAGCTATGGCAATGGGAGAGAAGCCAACTCTAGCTCTCATCTCCCCCGCAGCATCTGCGCGTATGGCTGTTGCAGAGTCTATCATCAACTTGGCCGCGGCAGACATCCAAGGGGGCCTAAAGCGTGTCCGGTTGTCGGCAAACTGGATGGCAGCTGGCAACCATCCTGGTGAGGGAGCGGCTTTATACGAAGCTGTTGAAGCTATCGGCATGGATCTTTGTCCGAAGTTGGGGGTTAGCATTCCCGTTGGAAAGGATTCTATGAGTATGAAGATGAAGTGGAAAAGCAATGGTGAAGATAAGGAGGTCACTGCGCCAGTATCACTCGTTGTCACTGCCTTCGCGGCTGTTGAGAATGTTGGCAAGACTTGGACTCCTACGCTGAAGCGGGAGGAAGGGTCGATACTCGTCTTTGTCGATTTGGCGCTTGGCAGGATGGAAATGGGTGGGAGTGCTCTTTGCCAAGTATTCCAACAGGTCGGAACTCACGCTCCTGATGTGAGAGACACCGGGGCTATCAAGGCCTACTTTAATGCGTGCAAGAAACTTAGAGAGCTTGGGATTATCCATGCTTACCACGACAGGAGCGACGGGGGCCTATTTACTACGATCGTTGAGATGGCATTCGCAGGAAGGGTTGGTGTCGATATGAAAGTGAAAGACTATGCCGCTAGTATACACCCTAAAGACATTATAGCAGCCTTGTTCAACGAGGAACTTGGAGCAGTTTTCCAGGTCAGCGAATCCAACCTCGGAGCTTTTGAGGATGCCTTTAGAGATTCTGGGTTCCAAAAACAATACCTCTACCACATTGGGGTGGTCAAGACTTGCGACGACCAAACCATTAGAATCGACCACGATGGGGACATGATCTACGATTGCACTGCTCGAGGAGAGCTCCAGCGGAAATGGTCTGAAACCTCCTACGCAATGCAGCGTCTGCGCGACAATCCCGTCTGTGCTGACCAAGAATATGAGAACATCCTCGACGATGACGATCCAGGCCTAACCTACACCCTCCCATTTACCCCCTCCGATCTCCTTTTCACCACCCTCCCAAACTACAAACCTCGCGTGGCAATACTCCGCGAGCAAGGCGTAAACGGCCACGCCGAGATGGCCTTTTCTTTCAAGCTGGCCGGGTTCACACCTGTGGATGTTCACATGACAGATATAATTGATGGGAGGGTCTCACTCTCGGACTTTGTCGGTCTCGCCGCCTGCGGTGGATTCTCTTACGGTGATGTATTGGGTGCCGGCGCAGGATGGGCTAAATCTGTCCTCCTGCACGAGAAAACTAGACAGGAGTTTGAAAATTTCTTCAAGACTCGCAACGACACCTTTGCTCTTGGAGTCTGTAATGGCTGCCAATTTCTCAGCAGGCTCACCTCTTTAATCCCAGGAGCTGAGGACTGGCCAACATTTGAGCGTAATGCAAGCGAACAGTACGAAGCCCGCCTTTGCATGGTCGAAATTTCGAACCCCTCCAACCACCTCGCGCCTAGCGTATTCCTAAATGGAATGCATGGGGCCCGCTTCCCCGTTGCCACCGCCCACGGCGAGGGCAAAGCCACTTTCACCTCTACTCGCCAACAATCCGGGCTTGAACTCCACGGGCTAGCCTCTATCCGCTACGTAGATAACAGAGGCAATCATACCGACCGTTATCCGTATAATCCGAATGGGTCGCCCGGGGGGCTCACCGGCGTTAGGAATATGAATGGGAGGGTGTTGGCCATGATGCCACATCCAGAGAGGACTGTTCTACAAGAGGCGGTTAGCTATAAACCCGCTGACCAGAGCGGAGAGTGGGGTGGTGTCGGTCCCTGGGTGAGAATTTTTAGAAGTGCTAGGAAGTGGGTTGGGTAGTCATGGGTCGTCACTCGCGTTTGTTTGTCTGTTTTTGAAATCAATGCGAAATCAAAGTCAACCCAAAAGATGTAATCGTATTCGTTCGTCCTCTCATACTCGTCTTGTCTCTCTTACGATATCTACTATCTAGAGACTACATCAGACTATATACAAGTTTCTGCATAGCCATCGGGATATCATTCATTCCTATATGTATTGCCTATGCATTCCATATAAACCTTCATATCGCCGTCCACCGTCATTCTTCATTCACCATTCCACCACATACATTCCCCCATACTAGCCACCATTCCCGCAATACCAATCATTTCACATTACAACCAGTGCAACACATTCCGCACAACAGTTTTCTTAAGGTAATTAGTGGTCATGAGTTGTCACTCGCTCTTAAGCGCCGCTCTCGTCCTTGGTGCCCTTCTTCCCGGAGCTACCAAACACCACACCTTCAACCCTCTGATCTACCTTATCGAGTTTGTAATTGGCCATGCGGAGGCCAGCAGGTAGCATCGGAATACACACGCAGACAGCAACAACCAGGAGGATGCGCATTGTCTCATCGTAAGATCTGATAATCGCAGTTCGCTCTGGAGATTTTATGGGGTAGCTAGTAGCCATGACGGCAGAGCCATATATCATGGCCATGTTCACTTTCGCGGCTTCAGGAAGGTACAGCATTAATTTATTCTGGATGTTGTATGACCAGATGGCGCTCGAAACGGCTGATCCGACAGCCCCACCGATGGGCACAATTGTCAAGAAGAGCGCGGTTGCGGCGGCGACTTCTTAGTGCAGAGAGGCGGCTTGCACGCCCAACTGGGCGGGGACGTTAAGCATGCCACCGCCGATACCAACAATGATCTGGGTCCAGATTACCCGGGCGTTGCTGGAATCGATGATTCGGTAACGGAGCATTAGGCCGATTCCTAGCATGTAGATTAGGATTCCGCTGACCATGTAGTATTTGTAGTGCTTTGTATATTTGATAACTAGGGAGATGACGACGGAGGAGACGGTCGCAGCGAAGGAGAAGGTTAAGGTTATGCGGCCGGCAGCTACGGAGCCGGTGTTGCGAGCGACCATGAGGTAGGAGTAGAAGTAAGGTTGGAGGAAGAGGTAGTACGCCACTGTGGTTGCTCTGTCAGTATATAGTTTCAAGCTGCAGGGTGGTGACATTCACTAAAGTAGAAGAAGCCAAGAACGCAGCCAGTAATGACAGTCCTTTTCTTGAATAATCTCAACGTCAAGAGGGGCATAGGAGCAGCCTTTTTCCACATCTCCTAGAGTGGGAAAAGGATCAAACAGACACTTCCGATGACTATAATTACTAGTTATAACTCCATTTTAAATCTCCCAATGTACAGATATTAACCCACCAATAGTAGCAATAATACTCGGATTCTTCCACTTGCCCACAGCCTGCCTACTAAGCGTCAATGGCACTAACAACAAACTGAAAGCTGCAACCAATAGCAAAACTCCCATAATGTCCAACTCCGTCCAAAGGTTCTTCAAGAAGTTGGCAACACCCTGTGACTTCCACGGATATTGAGGCAACAACCCGGCCTTGGCCACCTTCTTCTGATTAATCCACAGAGCGATAAACAATGGCAGTGAAAGCACAGGGGTGATGATAGTCCACATCGCATACCCCCACCTCCAAGGCCCAGCAGTAAAGTGCTGGGCAATCTCAGGCCCAACCCACACCGTTATCAAAAAATGGTGTGTCGGGCAGCGAAGAGAGCAGCGCACGGATGAGAAGATCGGAGGTGTCAGCGATGAAGATCTACTGTAAGATACGAAGACCTGTGGATCCCGCTGCGTAGAATATTTGGGCGCTGGCGTAGGTCGAGATATTCTTTGAAGCAGCCATTTGGATGTACCCGAGGATGTAGAGAATCATTGAAATAGCAAACGCTTCAGTTCGTCCGAAGACGTGTGCAATTTTAGCTATTGGAGGTTGGACGACGGCTGTTGCTCATGGCGAATTAGTCAATCGCCAAGCAAGATAATTAGAGATAGTGTCACCCATGAGGACACTTCCTACAACACCAAAAGTTGACAGCAGCGAGTGCGAAGAGAAAGACGATGTTGCATAGAATGCGAGTAAGCTCGTTACTTGAATATCAAGCGATGTACAGAATGCCATCAAGAAGATGCTGCCACCACCACCATAAATTGTCACTCTTTCTGTCTTGCCGGCCACTCCGCCCGAGGTAATGGAACATACCCAGCATAAGCAACATACAATGCTTTCCTCGTTCAAGTCTTTGCGACGGCTTCAACCCTCTGCACACCCGTTTGTAGAACCACACCCTCATAGCCGATACTCGATGCAGTATCATTACTGTCAGACCCCGGAACCACAGATTCTTGATCGGTAGATTTCATGACTACAGTGATGGCTTTTCCCAAAGCCGTTGATATCTAAAAATAAATAAATAAATAGTGAAACAATTGCCCACCCGCAAAGATTTTAGAAGGCAAAGTCACGATGTACACACTATACCCTTTTGGTCGAAAGATCTTTCTAAATCTGACTACGACAAATAGGGGGATTTAGCTGGTTCCGCGCATCACTCGGTCAATAATTCTGAGGTTGGTGAAGATCTGCATACTTGCTTGGCACGCACAAAACAGGAAGGCCCGGAACATCAAAGTCTCACCTATGGGTAAATTTATTATTATGACCCCGCTTTCCTTGAGCTTCACCTTCGAGATATTCTATCGCTTTCGCAGCCTTAACAACACCCACACTACGAAGCAATATGGACCCTCCAACGCATCCGGGACCGAACACCACCGGCACAGGCCATATAAACAGCTTTAACCCAATAAATAGTCACAACACCATTACCAATATAACATACGGGGATGAAAGGGCTAAGCTCTTGAATTGGCTATCACCCCTACAGCCTCAGATACGCCACAACGATGTGAGGAGTCGACGACAGGATGGCATAGGGGAATGGTTTTTGCAGACTGATCAGTTTCTCAAATGGCGTGATGGCGAAGGTGAATTGGACAAGGCCACTCTATTTTGTTCCGGCAATCCCGGGGTTGGAAAGACCTTTCTCAGGTATGTAGGACGAATAACTACTTATGAGGAGCCGGTATGGCTAACTAGGTAAAAAACCAGCTCTGTAGTAATTGACAAGTTACTCGATCATTTTGCGGAAGAGAACGTCGCGGTCGTTTGCCTCTATTGCGATTTCCAGGACCAAGAGAAGCAAACAGCTGCGAACATGATAGGTGCCCTCACCAAGCAGCTTGTGAATGCGTTAAAATTTGTTCCTACTGAGATCAATAATTCATTCGCGAAAGCAGAGCGCGAGGTTGGGGGCCGAGGACTCCTGGTTTCAGAGACAGTTAAGCTCTTGCAGGCTGCCCTTGCCCCCGTGAAGCGGACATTCATCTGTATTGATGCCCTCGATGAATGTCCGGATAAACATAGATTCGATCTTCTGACCTCATTGCATACCGCTTCCCAAGCATCGCCAGACGTCCGGTTATTGATTACCGGGAGACCCCATATTGGAAGTGCGGTGGAGAAAGATCTTCCGGCGGGTGCACAGGTTATCCCGATCAGCCCAAATGGTGAAGATATAAGGGAATATCTGGAGATGGAATTGAGGCGTGACTCGGATTCCGTAACGATGAGCCCTACACTCAAGGCCGATATTATGAAACGCATTCCGGAAAAGATCCCCGACGCGTATGTGATGGCTAGTCCCACACCAAAAGCCCAGAGAGATTTCTGACCGCAGTGCCTAGATTTCTACTCGTCTCCTTAAGCATTGCTGCGATATTGGCGGAGGCGACAATCCATAAGAGACGAGAAAGGCTCGAGGTAATGACAAATGGACTCGGCTTGGACGGAGCCTACAATGCTACATTGGACAGAATAAGGGGTCAGGGTAAAGGGAAATCAGCACTCGGTATGGCTGCATTGATGTGGATTTCTCGGTCGAAACGTCCGATGCACATTGGGGAGCTATGCGAGGCCATGGCAGTCGAGATTGGCTCTAGAGAGATGGAATGCGAAAATATCCCTTCGGGAAAAACATTGTTAGCCTCCTGCTTGGGACTTGTCACGGTAGATGAGAGCTCAACTGTCCGCCTGGTGCACTTTACCCTCCAAGAATATTTCAACGGCCATTCCGAACATTTCGTCAACCCCCAGGCGACAATGGCGGAGGTTTGCTTGACGTATCTGAACTTTGATTCCATCAATGAGCTTTCGCACAATCTTTACTGCGCTCCGGTAGAGACACGGCTCCTCCAATATGCTTCTAGTTACTGGGGACACTATGCAAGAAATGGGGTTACAGAAGGCGTGAAATCTCTTGCACTTCGGCTACTTGGTAAATTCGGCCGACATATATCAGCCAAGCTTCTTTTAAGTGGGGGCCACGCCCAATGGGGGTGGTTGCATTCTGGAGGGTTCACTGGTCTTCACTGCGCAGCGTACCTTGGGCTCGATGAGGTCACAATTACTTTGCTGGAAAACTTGGAAGGCTGTAGTGCAGATATGGCTGATGGCGGGGGCCGTACTCCATTAGCGTGGGCCGTGGATGGTGGACATGAGGGGATGGTGAAGCTACTCCTTAACCAGAAAGAGGTTAACCCCGACTCGAGAGACGACTTTGGCAAAACACCACTCCAACGCGCAGCCACGGGTGGGCATGAGGGAATTGCGAAGCTGCTCCTGGACAGGAAAGATGTCAACCCCGAGTCGAGAGTCTATAATGGCCAAACACCACTCCACTGGGCTGCCCATATTGGGCATGAGGGGATTGTGAAGCTGCTCCTTGACCGGAAAGAAGTCCACCCCGACTCGAAAGGCAATGACGGCCGAACTGCACTCTGGTGTGCTGCCGAGGATGGGCATGAGGGGACTGCGAAGCTGCTCCTTGACCGGAAAGAAGTCGACCCCAACTCGAAAGGCAATTATGGCCAAACTGCGCTCGGGCGTGCTGCCGAGCTTGGGCATGAGAGGATTGTGAAGCTGCTCCTTGACCGGAAAGAAGTTGACCCCGACTCGAAAGGCGATAATGGCCGAACTGCGCTCGGGTGTGCTGCCGGTAGTGGGCATGAGGGGATTGTGGAGCTACTCCTTGACCGGAAAGAGGTCAACCCCAACTCGGCAGACTATTTTGGCGCAACAGCACTCCTGCACGCTGCCTTTGGTGGGCATGAGGGAATTGTAAAGCGACTCCTAGACCGGAAAGAGGTCAACCCCGACCCGAGAGACTCTCTTGGCCAAACACCACTCTGGGTGGCTGCCAAGGGTGGGCATGAGGGGGTTGTAAAGCTGCTCCTAGACCGGGAAGAGGTCAACCCTGACTCGAGAGACTATGATGGCAAAACACCACTCCGGTGTGCTACCCAGGGTAGGCATGAGAGGATTGTGGAGCTGCTCCTTAACAGGAAAGAGGTCAACCCCAACTCGGCAGACGATTATGGCGCAACAGCACTCCTGCAGGCTGCCTTTGGTGGGCATGAGGGAATTGTAAAGCGACTCCTAGACCGGGAAGAGGTCAACCCCGGCTCGAGAGACAATTATGGTCGAACACCACTCTGGCTTGCTGCCCAGGATGGGTATATGGGGATTGCGGAGCCACTCCTTGACCGGACAGAAGTCAACCTTGGCACGATGGACGATGAAGGCACAACCCCGCTCGATTATGCCGCCGGTGGTGGCTATGAGGGGAATGTGAAGCTGCTCCAGCGTCGCGCAGATGCCGAGTCCGCTACCGAGGTGGACAATGCCCCAATGCCTCCTCCTCACCTTTTAGGCTACAATTATGAGGGGCTCGCGGGTCCGCAGCTATCCCCACAGCTACCCGGAGTCGCCCCTGACATGCTAACCCAAAATGCCGATGCGGCACTCTCATCAGCCGTTTCTCCTCCAAACGCTTTTAAACGGCGACGACTAAACAGGGAGAGTGACAAATAAACGTCAAGGATTAAATCATCAAAAACGACTCCGCTCGCCAGCGGATATCATTAGGTCAGTGCGGAAGTTCGGCCTCATGCACATGCGCTCACTCTCATGCTTCATTTGCTAACGGTAAAGACAGGTGCATAAATATATCATAACGAAGTCATCCTTCCATCGATCGCTCCGCATGTCCTTTCTCTCCCAAGCATGTCCCCCTTCCCGTTTGCGAACACCCGTTCTGACAAAAGAAAGTCACGCTTCATAAGGAACTCTCCCGCTCGTCGCCTCCGTGCATCTGACCCATTCATTCTCTCGTATTACTTCCGGTGCATGCACAGATCCAAAGCGCATCCCCGAGCAATAAAATTATAAACCAAGCAGGATAGGCCCAGCATACCGAGCAGCATCGACGGCTTCCGACCGATACCCCCGATACCAACTCAGAAATCCCCTCACCGGCCCCTCCACTTGACCCTCCTCCCTTAGCTCTACCAAATCCTGCTCCTCGGACCGCTATCGCTGCCGCCATCCTAGCGATCTCGATCAGGCTGTGACTACAGTTATCGTGAAGATTCCTGTTGAAAATCCCCCCGTCAAACCAAACCAACCAACCATCCTAGCCTATTTCAACGTAGTGGTAATATTAGCTCAACATCAGAAAATGGATAGGTGCACTCCGGAGTGGTAAAAATTGAGTTTATATTACAGCACATATCCGTTGGAAGTTTGGCTGCGTTTTAGAGTTTCGAGGGGTCCGTCTTCGAGGTTTATGAGAAGTAATTTTGATATAGGCTTTTTCCTTTGTCTCTTGGGAAGGGGAAGTTATAGTAGAGTGGGGTTTCTTAAGAGTTTTTATTTTATTCGTTCTTCTAAGTAGAGATTTTGGGTGCTTTCTTCTTGTTTTGCTCCTTCCAGCGTTATGTCTATTCTTTGACAATCCTGTTTCTCTTTTTCTTCTTTCCTCTCTTTTTTCAATTTTGTGGTTTACTTGAATGATCTTTTTCGTGTTAGGTGGTATCATATTGCAATTATGCAGACTTCTAGGGGGCATCGGAGTTCGGGAGAATATTTCCTTCTAGCGTTACAGACATTTTTTCTAGAAAAACCAAGACGATCCAACCATAGTTTAACAACCAAGTTAAAATCAGAACATGAGAAAATCCAAGAAAACTCAGCTGTAATCACCCACCCAGTTTCTACAACTTACAGTGCTCACATCCATCCCCCCCGCCCTCCCGAACTGCCCAAAATCCAGCTTCCCACCAATATCCGCAGCAACAATAACAATATCATTAACATTAATACTCGCTCTATCCCTATACCCTCACGCTTCCCTAACTAACTACTAGGGGCAAATTCACCTCACTTTTGACCCCCACCTAATCCCCCCACAATCGTCCTCCCTTCCATACACCCCCAGAATCGGCGGAAGGGCATCAGGGCTTACCCTCACCCTTAGAAAACCTCCCCCGAAGCAAATAGCCAAGATTCAGTTGTGCGGGCAGGGACGTGTTCATGCCGTATAGTGATTTTGGGCAAGTGCTTGATGTGCTGCTAGTTACGTGTACTAGCCCAAGGGTGAGGATAGGTCCGTAGTGGATGGTGTCAGTGAATGGTGATGGGGCGGATATGGCGAACCAGTCTTAGACTACTATGTTTATTAATGCCATGATTGATGAGAAGTATTTGTTTAGTGTTAGGGTTGCTAACTTAGGAAGTGAGGGGTGGGGTTGAGTTGGGTTGGGTTTTTTATCTTGTACCTCGCTCTTTTTTTTTTTTAGCAAAAAAGGAGAAGGGGAGGGGGGGGGGATGGGAGGGGGTGTCACAAATTTATATAGTTTTGCTACGATATATTGAATTTGCTTTTACAAGATATTTGCTCTTTGGAGGATTCTTTTCTTTCCTAAAAAAGAACAAGAAAATGAAGTAAAAAATAAATAAATAAATAAAGGAAAGAAGAGGGGAAAACACCCAACTAGCGGAACCCTCCTAAGGCGCTAATCACATGAGTAACCATCTTCACGCGTGAAGAGGATCTCCACCCACAAAGTTATCGTTCGCCATTGGCAAGATGAGAACTCCGTCCCCGTCATCCATGATATTGCCGGTGAGGGCCGTAGAGTGTTGTAGGTACTTAATGAATGGTTCTGGATCTAGTATTTGCAATGCAAGGAATGAATGGGGAGGGTTAATGACATCTCGGGGGCCAGGTCTGACAGCATCCAGTTCAAGTACTGTATCATACAGTACAATACTCCCCTGTGCTACCTGAGCTCGAGTGATTACCGGTGATCAACTGGTACTTCGCATTGAGCAGGGGAGTAAAGTACCGCATGAGACAATGATTTCGATAGGATACACCTTGGGCAAGTCTTTATCTATTGTATCTTTACTGTGATGGGAATTAGAGGGGGGCCCTATTCAATTTCTTTTCC
The DNA here is from genome assembly GCA_003070745.1 of Tuber borchii. NCBI lineage: Eukaryota > Fungi > Ascomycota > Pezizomycetes > Pezizales > Tuberaceae > Tuber > Tuber borchii. Next base: position 326,137 of record NESQ01000028.1, on the reverse strand, counting down.
ATCGTATTCCGAATTTAATTTTATACCCCCTGGTTCTTTAGCTAGGGTATAATGACAGGGCTCTTACTACAGTAACCTTCCCTCTATCTTTAAATCCCTTTGAAAAGATCAACCTTGAAACTCCAGGTTCCACTGTTCCCCCCTTCCGCTAAATAGAGAAAGGAAATAACTATGCTAGATTTAAATTTACATCGAAAGTAAGGTAAGAATAAGGATGAAAGAAAAAAGACATTGACAAAACAAACGGCCCGACCATGGTTATAAATATATGGCGATGACGGCTGCCATCCCGACGAAAAATGCGAATGTGGAGCTATCACCAAGGGAGGAGGCAGCGTTGTCGAAATCGCTTTTGTAGAAGTTCCAATTGTACTCCGTCCCCTCAATTTGCTTTGCGTTCTCACCGACCTGTTTGGAAGAATTCGCTCGTCCGGGCAATGGATTAGCAGCGCTGCCAAAGGCATCGAGCATCTTGATGCTGATAGGGAACGTAGAGACGTCTAGCCCAGGGCAGATTTTCTCAGCATCTGCAAGATCGATAGAGGGGAGTCCGAGGTGGCTGGCGGATCTGTGCATGAGGTACGATTCCTGAGTCCTGCAGCTGCTCCGGCAGAAATCTGGGATAAGAGGCGTATCGGAAGCGTTGCCGACAGTGTTTGAGGGCCAGGCGGGTAGCTTATCGCTTTTAACAAGACAGAAGTCATTCGTTTTTCCTGATTTTCTGCTTCTTTGTTAGCCCAATTCCGCAGTCACAAAGTCGGAAATGACAGGGGCTGACTCACTCATCCTTCAAACAAAAAGACCAATAAAGATTCTCCTGAACAGAATGCTTATCCTTCAGCGCCAGCCCCAAGTAAACTCCCGACTTGAGACTATTCACAAAATTCATGTCCCTGTCGTCACAGCTACCCTGAAGATTTGTATCCCAATCATTCAAGCTATCCACACAACCTTCAGTGCAAAATTCGGCGAGGTCATTGGTGCGGAATAGTTTGCTACCCCTTTCCAAGTCTCTCAACTTGAAGAGGTGATCTGTGCAGGAAACTTGCGCAGCATATGCATGCGCACAGGATGCACTCAAGCTAGCGGCTGGAATAATACCGTCGTAGTCGAAACCTTTAACAGTAGTATTGAAGCTAACCTTAGCCTGAGCGATAGTAAGGAAAATAAATGCGGAGGTGAGTGATTGTCGCATCGTAAGAATATCGAACCGTACCCGTACGGAATTTGTGTGAGGAGTATTAGGGATTGACTGATTCAGTAGTGAAGTGGTGGAGAACGAAGATAGAGACAACCCAGTTGTAAGGAGCGTGAAATTTTCTATGATATCAAAAAGGAATGAAGAAAAGAAAATACTATATTATAGAAAGACCGTAAAAGTAACGCTAAAAAGAAAATCGTGAATCTGCAGAATAGCGGGAGAGAAGAAAGCAGGAGCAAGTGGGACGGAGCCAAGATTATAAGCTTTAAGGGGTCCCTGGTTCGGATTTGGTGACACAGATGAAAGTGAAACCTTCTACGAGCACAAGGAAGACAGGGGATAGGCGCCGGGAGTGACTTATTAGCATTAGTAGACTAGCGTATCCATCATAACTGCACTAACAACCAACCATTAGAAGCTGTTGAAACAAAAATATGCGGTCTTGTCCCACAGTGTGCAACCGACCAATAAATTTGAGCAGTTATCCTCACGAAACCCAGACGAAAGCAGCGATGGATCATACACTGCTTGTAAGAGCCTCGCATATTCGTTAGCGCAGGAGCTATGCACCCCATGATGCATAGGATACGGTACTCGAGTACTCGAGCAGACTGGTTGATAGGGGGGAAGCATCAGCATAGATAAACCCGAAACCACAGATAGCTCCAACATAACTTATCTAGAACGCAAAGGGAAACATGCAAAAAAAACCCCCAACACAATCATCCCCCCATCTAAGAACAGTTCAAATCCTCCGACTTTTTGAGCCATCCTGTGAGAGGCTGCTTCCCACTACCTAAAACCTGACAGAGCCTTGATTGCCGTGGTGAAGACGAATCTATGAGTTGTTCGCTCGGCGTTTATGAGGTTTGGCAAGGGATAGCTTGTCGTATTTCTTTTTCAAGGCTTGTGATGATGGTCTGTAACGTCTCGTTGCGCCCGTAACCCATTCCACACGAGCAGCCCCTGCGCCACCTAAACCGCTCATAATCGCAGCGAGCGGACCCTTATGACCAGCAGAGGAATCTATTGTCCGCTGGTGGGATGTGCGGGGCAAACCGCCATACTAAAGGCGGTCGGGGACCTAGGATCGGACTGCCAGTGCAGGAAGGGGATAGGACCAAAGACAGACAACCAACACGGAGTCTTGTCGTTTCGGTGGCCAAACGAAATGCAGTGCCTGCTTCCTACCTCTTCTTCGTTGTTCTTTTTCTCCTTGATTCCGTTGTCTCACATCTTCCAGCAAAGGGGGAGCAGCGGGGTATTTAACAGATTTTTCGGTAGTGAGGTTCGGTAGAATGAGCCCCTGTCCTACTCTATGTTCGTAACTTTGAGATACGGGGCCCAACTACGGGTATAGAGTACTCAATGCGCTAATAAAGTACTGTACGTCTCCCCTACAGCAAGATACAGGTATCACAGCTTAATTCAAGAGGGTAATGACCCGCTCCTGCAGGGTTAGGGTTCTTTCTCACCTCCCTGGCCCAGTTCGCTTGGCTGCTCATCACCAAGCAGCTCACGAATTCTCTTCATTCGTGGTTGGGTTGGGGATGACCTTCTTCCTCTAGCTAGCTAAGACCTTGGGCACGGGGCTCCCGGGAAAGAAAAAAGTACTTTAACCTTGCTGAGCTAAAAAAAAAGGGTAGAACTATGCGAGTTAAGTAACTGGTGGTGGTATAAATTCCTAATAAATTTTATCGGGCCTCTTTTTGCGAACCGTCCCATCGCCGGTAGGTAGAGATTAAATAGGTTCGGAATGTACTCGTGCACTACCACTAAGAGGTTTTCGAATGATGCTTATTTATCTCCTGGGCTGGCAAGACATTAAAAATTTCGGCCCACCCCTGTTAGTTTTTTGAGACAGGGGTTAATAAGCAACTTTTTGTTAATGACTAAATTTTTGCAGATATGTAGACTTCAGAATACTGCTAATATTAGCCACATGACTACACTTACGCTGATATCACTAAGGAATACTGAGGCTGGCCCCTTAGTCATCTATGTCTGGTATTCCGACAGGGGTGGGCCGAAATTTTCAATGTCTTGCCAGCCCAGGAGATAAGGTTTGACTCGAATTCTTAACCCTAGCAAAAAAAAGATTCCTGGTAAAAAAAAGACAGCTTAAGCGCTCACCATGTCTCAAGCAAACATTTGCTCAATCTGGTCAAGCTAAATACAGTAACAACCTCAGGGGAGTGCCCCCACTTATGGGTCAAGTTTAACCTAAAAAGGGAGATTCCAATCTTGCCCCCCCTCGAAAGAGTAAATTCAGCCCATTTCTTTGACATCGATATTTTTCTCCAAGTTTATCCCACCAGTAATTCCCCGGAACAGCGATAGCCTCGAGTGATTACCCGTGCGCTCAGACTTTTTTTTTCTTCTCGCCATCCCACGGTCATGGCAGATCACCCGCCTGTTTTACCCTGCACTTTTCTCCTTGTTGGATTGGACCCGAGATAGCACGGTCCCCCCGTAACTTACAAGTACCCAAAACCGGCAGGAGGTCACTCGGAGGAGGATCTCGTCAAGACAATCTGTTAGCCTACCCGCATGACTGAATCTGGGCGAAAACGGCTTTGGGCAACATCTGGTACCGGTACAAGGCACAGGGATAAAGTTTCGTACAAAGCAGGGTTTATTTTGCGGGTTAACCTAAATTAACTGTTCGATAACTTTCTAGGGGGCATTGTACTATCATACTTTTGATATAGTCGGAAATTTTTCCATTTATGAGAAGGCCCAATTTGTGGCCCTAGTTGCTATTACCTTTTTTAGTTTCAACTTGGTGATCTAGACGCTTTTCATCATTCGCTCGTTTTGAACTCGGGAAGCTCGAAGTTTCTTTCGTCATAAATTTCCCCAAGCCATAATTTAGGGTACAGTACTCGCCATATATTTTCCTATATCTACAAAATCAGTAACTCTAACGGCTTGACAAAAGAGAGAGAAGAGAAATTACACCAAAATTTGATTTCGACATTTTACACTATAGCGCCAATACAGCGACAACTCGGTATGCTGTGGTTGCCTTCGTGCTTGTACTCTACAGTTGCGGGCAAGAGGAGAGGGTACGAGCAAAGTATCAAACCCGAAAACAGGGATCGATAAATATACCGGTATGGCAAAAGATCAATCCATATTGAGCGCCTGGAGAAAATTCAACTGACCCCTATTTTTGGCTACTTCTCTCGCCGTACTACCATAAGCCCTTGCACCTCCTTAACAAGCCATAACTGCCGGTCGGCAACGCCCAGTGATCCGAAACTTCAATTTTTACTGCCGTGGTAACTCCCGTTGTACAGTGAAGGTTTTCTCCGAGACAGGAGGTTGCTTAAGGTTGCGTGGTACAGTGCCGGTACGATACAGCGCTAGTACAGGGCAGGGCATCCGAGATGGAAACCGACCATGCCCGGAGGTTGAGGGTGAGTGAGGAGGTGGCGCTCCAAGGCCACTAAGGTCACTCGGAGAGCAATGTTGTGGAGTGGTTGTGGCGGGCAGGAGAAGTTGAGGGTTCGCCCGGCAATTTTCCATCTTCGAAGAAAGATCAATGACTCGCCCTTTGTATGGTTACACTCACCAAATTTTGGTGAAATCGCCTCACTCGTGCTGCACCTCAAGTACCGTACGGCACTTGCGCGAAAATCAAAAGCAGATAGAAGCCTTACGATAGTACTGTTCAGCCCGAAGAATGCCAACAATAACATTTCCGGTCACTTTTGACCTCCGCAAGCAGAGGAAAAAAGTCAACAGCCGAAACCAGTAGTGAAGATACCTTAATAAAAACGAAGTAGTTGGGGAAGGCTCCCTATAGAAGTATTTAGGAATCTCTCTTCTTCAATTCTATCGACTTCAGTTTTTCTCTTTTTATTCAGTGAATATTAGGCAAGAGGCACAGAAACAGGCAAGGTAAGTTTTAACCTGTCCAATACAATGTCGCTGAGCGCATCCCATTTGTTTGATCCCCATGTCAGACGCTGCAGATCAATGATCTCCACAGACTTAGCCGGGAAAACCAAAACCAACTTTTCTTGCCTATGAATGCTTATTCATATAAAGCTTGTGTCTCGTGCCTAATGCTCAGGCAATCTAAATACCAGGCCCGTCCATGGAATTGAAGAGGAGAGGAATTTCCTCCAATCGTTTTCTTGATTTTACTGTCCAACCTTAAATAATGCCCCGTCTTGGCGAAAAATCGTAACCTCGTGCCTCGTAATAAGCATTTGAAAAAACTGGCCTATTATTACACAACCAGCCAGCCAGCAACGAAAACGATATCTTAAGCCCGATAGGAGTACTCGAGTACAATACAAGTCGAGAAGATACCGTACCACATCTTCCATTCCCCTACCATTTTTCCAAAAAAACGCCATCCACCCACTACCCCTCCCCCGCCCGTTTTGGTTGCGTGCCGGGGGTCTGCGCGCGTGGGATACCTTGCTGATATTGGGAATGAGGAAAAATTTATCCGTGATCCACCGGTCTTGAACGGCTAACTTTAATACATGAAAACTCAAAAGGTTGCCCCGCACGACTATAGCCCTTTCAGGCATCAGTCTATCGCTATTCCTTTGTATCATCGCGGATAAAGGACGGAAATGCCATTATGGCCGATCTTGGGGTGCACTCTTGGGTGATTCTTTTTTTTATCATGAATTTTTTTTTTACGGGATTCTCCATTTCTCGGAATATTATCTAGTCTTAATGACTGTTATGTTTCGTTCAATAGGTTTTAGTTTGTCTCTTGAAATCCTATTTCCTCTTCTTCCTGCTTTGCACTGGCAAAATGTAATGGGAGGGTACGAGGGGAGTCTTACTCTCGGGGCGAGCTGTCAGCCCACACTAGACCTCTACTGGTGGCTACAAATGGCACCACAGACGTTTTCTCTCGCAAAAGCCTTCGTGAAACAGAATCCTCTTACCGTAGAACAGGCAACTCCCCCACACAGGGCCCAGCTACCCAATACCCACCCCAGAGGTCGCAGCAATCTCCGTCAAGAAAAAACTCCTTTTCACTGAGGCTTTTGCTGAGTAACCGTACTTATATAGTGGTGACAAGGCAGCGACCAGATAAGACAGGAATTAATTTTGCTATCAGTGCAGATTATACATAAAATTACCCTCTTGCCCGGTCATAACCTTGCCGTATCTGTAGATACCGGCAGCAGCAATCTAGGAGGTCCTTTCACTCGCTCACACACCTAGCCAAGCACCTGGTGCACTACCCGTTCCTTCCCGTCCTCGTCGGGCAGTCACATTCATCACGCCAGCAGGCCAGTTGAGTTGGGAGAAGGAGATCGCAGAGCCCTACCGTAGCGCCTTTTTCGATCTAAGCTTTCTCAACAACTCTCCCCCATCTACCTCAGATTCAAACATACCATATTCCACCGTTAAGCCTTCGACATGATAGATCCTCAGCTTAGATTGGCCGGGGGCATTCTGTGCTTGATTTGTCTGATATCGCCATTGACTTCCGTGGCGGGGGGCGCGCTTCAACCAAGAGCGGCAGAGGTGGACTTCAGCAAAATGCCCGAGTGCTCCTCGAAAATTTGTACTCCGTATGCTTCATTCCCTTCTCTTCATTCCCTGTTTACCAGCTCCTACCGGGCCTTTAAGCTTGAACTTGGTAAGCTGATAAACTTGAACAGGATATTAGGTTCGTTGCTGAGCTGCGGACAAAGTATAACGCTAGACTGCTTCTGCGGAAAACCGAATCCTCTGATATGCGCTTGGACGTAAGTTTTTGCAACTGTCCTTCTGCAATCTCAACAATTTCCCCGCTTACTTGTTTTTCACTCCCTTTGCTAATCCACGATAGGGTGAATTGGGATTGCTGGAACCGTACGGAAGACTGGTATGATTCGCAGTGCCCAGGAAAGCCACTTGTCGACCTCACTGGCATTCCAGAATGCGCGCGCAGTTGCTTTGACAAGGCGAATGTTTGCAAGGTTATGACTTCGAACTGTGTATGCTCCCAGCCAAAGCCCGATTGCAGCTTTTCGACAACCACATGCAAGGCCGCCGACGTGAGCTTGTATGATGCTTGGTATACAAAGTCTTGCAAGTATAATCTGACGACGATGACCACGGGTGTCTCGAACCCTTCTGCGACGGCGTCCTCCACGAACTCCACTTCTGTGGGTTCTACCTCACCCGCCTCTGGCGGTGGCGGCGGCCGGGGTCTATCGAAGGGAGCCATTGCCGGTGTGGCTATCGGTGTGATTACTGGGGCTTTAGTTCTAGGCTTCTTCCTGTGTTCCGGTCGGAAACAGAAAGATCCCGACCAGGGCTTCGCCGCTGAAGCACCTCCAAGCCTGCATGAGATGGACGACTCCTGGAATCTAAAGGCTAGGCATGATCTGAGTGCAGATGCAGCGCAATCAGTACCCCTTGTTGAGGCCCCCGGGTGACCCCAGATGACCTGTCGGAAAGCTTGTTGGTTCCATCTTGCCGTCGCGGCAAGGGAGATTCGAAGATGATATGAGACGAGATATGAATTTGTACGTCTAGACGATGCAGTTCTTTCCTTTTTGATTTTCGTGTGCATATGTATTCCTGGAGTCCTTTTCTAGCACTTCCCTTGCTGTGAGCTTTTGAAGCACGGGCCTGCAGTATTTTGCGTTTTTCATCTACTTGTACCACCTTCTGGACACTCTCCTGGACTAACAGGACATTGAAAATTTGTTGCCGCCCTGTCAATTTTTGAGATAGCGGTTAATTAGCAGTTTTGTTCATAATCAAAATTTCACAAAGGGGTAGATTTCAGAATATACTAGTAGCTAATATTAGCACACTTATCATACTCTAAGGCTGACTTTCAAAGGCTACCTAGTCATCAATACCTCAAACAACTAACAGGGACGGCAGCAAATTTTCACTGCCTTGCTAGCCAAGGAGATATTGTAGTCTGCCGGTATGATACGTCAATACCATAAAACCCAGAATAATTGGGCATTCAGCCGAAGTTCACCTCTTTTGGTTGACACACACTTCCCGCCCCGGGTGTCAATGACGACGCCGAACCAACCAGGCATAAAATGCTCCCCGCGAATTTGAATTCAAGATCCATCATGTCGAAGACTTGCGATGCCGGGCGTCTAAAATCAACCCTTGCTACGACCAAATCCAATAATGAACTGGCCCCAGCAACAACGAAGATTCAGAGAAAGGCTCTTGATAGAGCTGCTTAAGATCGATTTCTCTTTAATTCTATAGATTCCTTTTTTTTTCTTCTTTTTTCCCTGATAAGATGGGTATTAGTTAAGAAAGGTAAGGGGAGCGTTCTGAGAAAAGGGAGCACACATAAAAATTTACGCATGACGCTACTTTTTTTGTATGTATTACTGGGCGAAAAGAAAGTGAAAAAGGTCTGTTTCCGGCCTCAGGCACTATAGAAGTGGAATACGGTATGTTTGAATCTGGCGTAGCCTAAGATTCTGGGTCTGGGCAGGGAACCAATTTGAGGGTGATCCGATGTTAGTCTACTCATTCCTCTGTCACTCGGCCGTTAAGCTACCCACACCTGTTGCGCAAACTCATTCTTACACATAGGTCTATTTTCTACCAATTGCTACCTAGGGCCCCATGCGTAAACTCTGTATTGTCTGGGTTCGCCTAGCCTTTTTTCCTCCTTGCAAAAAACGGCCAAGATTGTATTTTTTATGGTTACACTCACCAAATATTGACCAGTTAAGCTTGAATTCGCCTCGCTTATGTTTATTCCCTAAGCCCGGGTGCGCGCAGGGGGGTGCTTGTTTGGATGCGTGAACGAATTGAATGAGAGGACTTAAGGTTTTTATCACAGCACTCGAGTACAAGTACTTGTACTATATACCCAATGGCGACAAAGGTAATGATCGGCTGACCGGGAAAGAGGGTAATTACCAAAAACCGATATACCGTATTTATTCGCTAGATCCACTATCTGATTGTGTAACTGAAATCGCTGTGCCAAACCGCAGTAGGCTTAATAGAGTAGGTTAACAAAATTACGAATTCTAGTTAATGAGATCTAGTGGGCTCGATTCAAATAAATTATACCCGGTCTGGAAAACGCTGTCCCTTCTCGTGGTGTTTGGTCTCCGATTGCGAAGGTCAGGGGTCCGACTGCGGGTAGTGATTGAGCTAGTACTTGTAAATACGGTAATTGGGAATGGCGCTAGGACGTCCAGAATTTCCCCTTTGGATTGGGGGGGAGAAAACATAGTTGGAAGTTTCTCTTTTAGCCCTTAGTTGAGACGAGGGGGAAAAAGATACCACAGACCTTACTCGAGTACTGTACCGTACTAGGAGGGGCAACTCCAATGTCCTGGTGAAGTTCCCAAGTGCTCCTCAACAATTTGTGTCCCGTACGCTCCCTTCCCTTCTCTCCATTCCACTCCTGTTCACCCGCTCCTATTGGGCCTTCAAGCTTGCCCTAGATAAGCTGATAGGGTTGAATAGGCTATTCGATTCGTTGGTGGGTTGCGAAACAAGGTTAATGGCGGAGTGCTTCTGTTGAAAACCGAATCCTCTTGTGTGGGCTTAGACGTGAGTTTTTGCAACTACTCTCCTGCAATCTCTACGATCCCCCGCTTACTTTCTTTCCTCTTCCATGATAGCGTAAATTGGGATTGTTGGAATCATACGGAAGGCTGGTATGATACAGTGCCCGGGAAAGCCACTTGTCGACCTCAGCGGCATTCCCGAATGCGCACGTAGTTGCTTTGATAAGAGGGATATTTGCAGGGAAATGACTTCGAACTGTGTATGCTCCTAGACAAAGCCTGAATACAGTTTTTCGACAACGACATGCAAGTCCACCGATATGAGCTTGTGCGAAGCTTGGTATGCAAGGCTTTGCGAGCATAATCTAAGAGCGATGACCACGAATGCTCCGAGTCCTTCGGCAACCCGGCCCTCCACGCCCGCCTCTACTGGCAGCGGCAGCCGCAAAGGTTTATCGAAGGGAGCGATTGTTGGCATGGCTATCGGTGCACTGGCTGGGGCTTTAGCTATAGGTTCTCCCTGTATTAATGCCTGGGACCGGGAGCTCCCAGCTCGGACGGCGCCGCCGCAGCACCTCCAGATCGGCACGAGATGGAGAACTCTTCGAATCCAAACGCTGTGCCTGACCTGATCCCAAGCATCGTGCAATCCGGGGACCCTAGGTGACCTGTCAGCGAGCTTATTGGTTCACTCTCGCCGCTGCGGCAGGGAATATATGAAGATCATATGAGATGAGATAAGGGTTTAGATGTTTGGACGGTGGAGTTCTTTCCTTTTTGATTTTCGTGTGCACATATGTTCCTGGAGGCCTTTTTTTAGCACTTCCTTTGGTGTGAGCTTTTGAAGCACAGGCCTGTAGTATATCGTGTTTTTCACCTCCGCCCCGCTCCTACCCTTGCCTTGGGCTACTGTACCAGTATTTGCTGAATGACATTCTGGGCACTCTCCTGGACCGGCAAGACATTGAAAATTTATGCTGCTTTGTCGGATTTTGAGACAGCGGTTAATAAGCAGTTTTTTGTTAATAATCAAGGTTTCGCAGATGCGTAGACTTCAGAGCACGGTATCGCGACAACCCTCGAATTAGTTTCCTCCTCAAACTCGGTTTCTGGGCTACGCAGGTCGGGCGCTAGCTGTACTGGTAATAACAGGGTGGAAAACGCTCGGCAATCTATTGTTCCCCCCCCCGCCCCACCTACAAACTCGCCTCTTTTTTCACAATTTATTCAAGAATTTTCGTCGTAATATTGGGTATTTAGTAGCAAGCTCACTTAATCTATGCCGGTCGGTATGGTTGATACCCGACTGGCGCAGCCCAAAAGCCTGAATTTGAAGTGGAAACGAATTGGTGCCGCGACATTGGCTAATATTAGCCGCATGACTACGGTACACTTACCCTAAGGCTGTCGTTCAAGAGCAACTTAGTCATCTACTGTACGTCTCAATCACTGACACGGACGGCAACAAATTTTCAATGTTTTTGCTAGTCAAGGACATAGTCTACTGGTATGATACGTCAATACTATAAAAACCGAAATAATTGAGAACCTCGCCAGGACATTGGACTCCTAGTACGGTACTTGTACTCGAGCAAGATCTGTTGGATTTTTTTACCCCTTATCTCGACTGGGAGCGAAAGAGAATCTTGCTGTGTCTTCTCTCCCTAATCTAGAATGGGAGGTTCTGGACGTCCTGGCGCCGTTCCTAGTTGTTTCGGTAATCACCCTCTCGTCCGGTCATTACCTTGTCGCCACTGGGTACACAAGCACTCGGATGGAGGAGTTTCTCTGTCAATATCCTCGCATTAGTTAAACCACCACCACAGGTACCTCTTCTGGTAAATAAAGAATCGTAAAGCGTTCACCAATCTCTTCTCTTTCACAATCATTAGGATCAATACGCCTATTTGCATATCAGAAATGACCATTCGTCGGCAATGTTCACGGACTAACTCTGCCATCCAAGCACTGTAATAAAACCCAAGAGGTCATTTCACCCGTTCACTCATCCAATCAAGCACCCCTCTGCACATGCCCGTACTTAGGGGTGATAATAAGTGGCACACTTAGAGCGAGGGTGGTAAAACTGGGTTGGAGCGTGAGGAGTGTGGAGGATTGGGCAGGTCGGGTGTCAGGATTTGGAGTGTTAAATGAATCTTTTTTTTTTGTACTTGTATAGGAGTAGAAGATTGGGGAGATGAGGAGTAGATTAGTTCCCACAGAAATCCCGAAGAGAATAAAGTCTTGTAGAGAAGGAAAAAAAGTGAGACGAATCCAAGTCCAAGCAATTAAAGTTTAGCGAGTGTAACTATGGAAAGAGCGATCTTGGCTATTTCTTGGAAGGAGGGGGGGTCAGGCAAACCGAGACAACTCCATCAGCAACAGGGACTTGACGGTTTACTCTCTCATTGGCTAGGTGGCCAATGAGATGAGTCCGCGTCGCTTATACCCACCGTCTTGTGCATGAGAGGCATTCAGCCACAGAGTTGAAAAATAGCTATTCAGGTTTTTCGAGTCGAAAACCATTGGTGTGCGCAATGCTTTTCTGCATACTCGCACATACAAAACTGGCACATCAACTACTCTTAATTGCCCCACGTTTGTAAAAACGACTGCTATTGCATAACACCAAAATCTTGAGGCTCCGGCCAATTTTTTGCCCATATGCAATAGCAGTCGTTTTAATAAACGTCAGGAAATTAGGAATAGTAGAAACTTGGCACTCGAAAAACGCTTTTTCAATCGTGGGGGCCGAATGCCTTTATCTCCTCCACGTAGCACAATCGTATCACACTAGTGGGTCAATTGAATTGGGAGGAGGAGAATAAAGAGCGTCATTCCAACCCCTTCCCCCTGATCCGAACTCTCTCTACGACCTGTCCCCCCACCCTGCCTACGTCAGATTCAAGCATACCGTATTCCACTACTATGGTTCCGAATGCCAAAAACAGACCCTGTTGACTTTCTCTTCACCCAGTAATACATGCCAAAAAGTAGCGCCTTTACATAAATTTGTATGTTCAGTTTTTCTCAAAACGCTCCTCTTACTTTTCCTAACTAATACTCACCTTATCAAAAATGGAGTCTATAGAATCAAATAGGAACCAATCTTAAGCAGCTCTATAAAGAGCCTTTCTCTGAAGCTTCGTTGTTGCTGGAGCCACTTCATTATTGGATTTTGTGGTGGCAAGGGTCGATTTTAGACGCCCGGCATCGCAAGCCTTCGACATGATAGATCTTGAATTCAAATTCGCCGGGAGCATTCTATGCTTGGTTGGTTTGATATCGTCATTGACATCTGGGGCGGGGGTCGCGCTTCAACCACGAGATGCAGATGTGGACTTTAGCAAAATGCCCGACTGCTCTTCGAAAATTTGTGTCTCGTATGCTCCCTTCCCATCTCTTCATTCCATCCCTTGTTCACTCGTTCCTATTGGGCCTTCAAACCTGGACCCGATAACCTGACAATGTTGGATAGGATATTAGGTTCATTGCTGGACTGTGGAGGAGAGATAACGCTAGGCTGCTTCTGCAGAAGGCCGAATCCTCTGGTGTGTGCTTGGAGGTAAGTTTTTGCAACTACCCTTCTGCAATCTCCACAATTTCCCCGCTTACTCCTCCCGCCCCCTTTCGCTCATGCACGATAGCGTGAATTGGGATTGTTGGAACCGTACGGAAGATTGGTATGATTCGCAGTGCCCAGGAAAGCCACTTGTCGACCTCACCGGCATTCCCGAATGCGCACGCAATTGCTTTAACAAGGCGAATGTTTGCATAGAACAGACTTCGAACTGTGTATGCTCCCAGCCAAAGCCCGATTGCAGCTTTTCGACAACCACATGCAAGGCCGCCGACGTGAGCTTGTATGATGCTTGGTATACAAAGTCTTGCAAATATAATTTGACGGCGACCACGAGCCCTTCCACAACCGGGCCCTCCTTGAACCCCACTTCTAGCACTTCCACCTCACCTACCTCTACTGGCAGTGGCGGCCGCAAGGGTTTACCGAAGGGAGCGATTGCCGGCGTGGCTATCGCCGCGGTGGCTGGGGCTTTAGCTTTAGGCCTCCTCCTGTATTACTGCCGGGGGCGGGGGGCTTCTAGCTCGGACTCCGCCGCTGTAGCACCTCCGGATCAGTACAAGATAGAGGACCCCTCGGGCCTAGTGGCTAGGCCCGGCCCGGTTCCAAGTATGGTACAATCAACACCTTTTTTTGAGGCTCCGGGGTCCTAGGCGACCTGTTAGCGAGCTAATCGGCTCCCTCTCGCCGTTGCGGCAGGGAATATATGAAAATTATATGAAGCAAGATAACGATTTGGATTTTTGGACGGTGGAGTTCTTTCCTTTTTGATTTTCGTGTGCACATGTGTCCCCAGATGTCTTTTTTAGCACTTCCTTTGGTGAGATTTTGAAGCACGGGCCTGTAGTATTTTGCGTTTTTTATCTACTCGAGCACTTCCGCCCCGCTCCTACCCTTAAACACTGTACCGGTATTTGCTGTGCTAGTACTTGTGCCGCCTTCTGGGCACCACTCTCCTAGACCAACTAGACATTGAAAATTTGTTGTCGCCCTGTCAGATTTTGACAGCAGTTAATAAGCAGTTTTTTGTTAATAATCAAGGTTTCACAGATGTGTATAATAGGCTTCAGAACACGGTATCGCGACAACCCTCGAATGGGTTTCCTCCTCAAACTCGGTTTCTGGGCTAAGCAGGTCGGGCGCTAGCCGTACTGGTAACGATAGGGTGGAAAACGCTCGACAATCGATTCTTCCCCCACCCCACCTACAAACTCGCCTCTTTTTTTTAAAGAATTTTCCTTGTAATATTGGGTATTTAGTAGCAAGCTGTCACTTAATCTATGCCGGCCGGTATGGCTGATATCCGACTGGCGCAGCCCAAAGTCCGAATTTGACGTGGAAACGAATTGGTGCCGCGACATTAGCTAATATTAGCCGCATGACTACACTTACCCTAAGGCTGTCGCTCAAGAGCCACTTAGTCATCTACTCTCAATCACTGACAGGGACGGCAACAGATTTTCAATGTTTTTTTTCCTGGTCAAGGAGATAGTCTACTGGTATAATAAGTCATAGCCATAAGAATTGAAATAGAGTTAACTGAGAACCTCGCCAGGACATTGGAGTTGCCCCTCCTAGTACGGAACTCGAGCAAGATCTGTTGTATTTTCCCCCCCTTCTCTTAACTGAGGGCTGAAAGAGAATCTCCTCGCTGTGTTTTCTCCCCCTAATCCTAAGGGGGAAATTCTGGACGTCCTAGCGCCATTCCTAATTATTTCGGCTTTTACGGTAATCACCCCCTTGTCCGGTCATTATCTTGTCGCCACTGGGTACACAAGTGCTCGAGTTGAGTTTCTCTGCGAATACCTTCGCACAGAAACTTTAAACCACCATAGATACCCCTTCTGGCAAATAAAGAATCATAAAAGCGTTCACAAATCTCTTCTATTTCTCAATGAATAGGCCTATTTGCGTATCAGAAACGACCATTCATTGGCAATGTTCACTGACTAACTCTGGTATCTGAATATCGGTACGAGTACAAGCACAAGTACTGTAATAAAAATCTTGGAGGTCATTTCACCTGTTCACGCATCCAATCAAGCACCCCCTCCACATGTGCCCGTACTTAGGGGGTGAACGTAAGTGGCACACTTAGACCGACAGTGGTAAAGCCGGATTGGAGCAGGCGGGATGTGAGGATTTGGAGTGTTAAGTGATTATTATTTTTTTTGTATCCCATGAACTGCTGAAACATTCAGCCCTGTTTAGAATGTTGAACACTAGCCTATTTTAGTAATCGGGAGACAATCTACGCGCTACTCATCGTTTCCATCCTGGACATGCTGAGGAATGCAGATTTCCCGAAATTCTGAGTACTACGCCTCTAGCGAACCGCAAGGTTTTTCCTATCACGGTTACTCAAATAGGCTAGTGTTCAACATTCTAAACAGGGCTGAATGTTTCAGCAGTTCAAGGGATAGGAGTAGAGGGTTGGGCAGATGAGGGGTGTTCCCACAGAAAGCCCGAAGAGAATAATAAAGTCTTACAGAGAAAAAAAAAGTGAGACGAATCCAAGTCCAACTGGTCAATATTTGGTGAGTGTAACCATCGGAAAGAGCTATCTTGGCTATTTCTTGGAAGGAGGAAAAGCTAGGCAAACCAAGACAATTCTAGAAATAGGGGCTTGATGATCTGCCTCTCATTGGCTGGGTGTCTAATGAGAACAAGTTCGCCTCGTTTATGCTTACCGTCTGGTGCATTAGAAGCATTCAGCCCCAGGGTTAAAAAACAGTTATCAGGTTCTTGGAGTCGAAAAACTTTGGTGGCGCAACCCTTTTTTGCAACTAGTACTGGTATATACAAAATTGACACATCAACTAGAAACTTGGCACTCGAAAAACGCATTTTCAGTCCCGGGGCTGAATGCTTCTATTTCCCCACGTAGCACGATCGTATCACACCAGTGGGTCAATTGAATTGGGAGGAGAAGAATAAAGAGCATCATTTCAACCCCTTTCTCTCGATCCGAGCTCTTTCTACAACCTGTCCCCCCATCCTGCCTACGCCAGATTCAAGCATACCATATTCCACTGCTATAGTTCCGGATACCAAAACAGAGCCGGTTCACTTTCCTCTCGCCCAGTAATACATGCCAAAAAGTAGCGCCTTTGCATAAATTTGTATGTGTTCAGTTTTTCTCAAAACGCTCCTCTTACCTTTCTCAACCAATACTCACCTTATCAAAAAATGGAGTCTATAGAATCAAATAGGAATCAATCTTAAGCAGCTCTATAGAGAGCCTTTCTCTGAAACTTCGGTGTTGCTGGGGCCACTTCATTATTGGATTTGGTGGTGGCAAGGGTCGATTTTAGACGCCCGGCATCGTAAGCCTTCGACATGATGGAACTTGAATTCAAATTCGCTGGGACCATTCTATGCTTGGTTGGTTTGATATCGTCATTGACATCTGGGGCGGGGATCATGCTTCAACCGAGAAATGCAGATGTGGACTTCAGCCAAATGCCCGATTGCTCCTCAAAAATTTGTGTCCCGTATGCTCCCTTCCCATCTCTTCATTCCACCCCTTGTTCACCCGTTCCTATTGGACCTTCAAACCTGGACCCGATAACCTGACAATGTTGAATAGGGCATTAGATTCGTTGCTAGACTGTGGAGGAAAGATAACGACAGACTGCTTCTGCAGAAGGCCAAATCCTCTAGTGTGTGCTTGGACGTGAGTTTTTGCAACTACCCTTCTGCAATCTCCACGATTTCCCGCTTACTCATCCCGCCCCCTTTCGCTCATACACGATAGCGTGAGTTGGGATTGTTGGAACCGTACGGAAGCTTGGTATGATTCGCAGTGCCCAGGAAAGCCACTTGTCGACCTCACCGGCATTCCCGAATGCGCACGCAGTTGCTTTAACAAGAAGAATCTTTGCAAGGTTATGACTTCGAACTGTGTATGCTCCCAGCCAAAGCCCGATTGCAGCTTTTCGACAACCGCATGCAAGTCCGCCGACGTGAGCTCGTATGATGCTTGGTATACAAAGTCTTGCAAATATAATTTGACGACGACCACGAGTCCTTCCACAACCGGGCTCTCTTCGAACTCCGCTTCTGACACTACTACCTCGCCCGCCTCTACTAGCAAAGGGTTATCGACGGGAGCGGTTGCTGGCGTGGCTATCGGCGCGGCGGCTGGGGGGTTAGCTCTGGGCCTCCTCCTATATTACTGCTGGGGGCCGAGGGCTCCTAGCTCAGACGGCGCCGCTGCAGCACCTCCGGGTCCGCACAAGATAGAGGACTCCTCGTACCCAGAGACTAGCCCTGGCTTTACTCCAAGTATGGTACAACAAACACCCCTTGTCGAGGCCCCAGGGTCCTAGGTGACCTGTTAGCGAGCTAGTTGGTCCTATCTCGCCGTTGCGGCGGAGAAGATTTGAAGATTGCATCAGACGAGATAAGAATTTGGATGTTTGGACAGCGCAGTTCTTTCCTTTCCCTTTCCCCTTTTT
Organism: Tuber borchii; assembly: GCA_003070745.1. Taxonomy (NCBI): domain Eukaryota; kingdom Fungi; phylum Ascomycota; class Pezizomycetes; order Pezizales; family Tuberaceae; genus Tuber; species Tuber borchii. The sequence continues at coordinate 308,413 of NESQ01000028.1, read as the reverse complement.
TTTTTTGTTGATTCTCGTGTGTTCTCATGTGTTCCTTGAGCCCTTTTTGAGCACTGTCTTTGTGTGGGCTTTTGAGGCACGGGCCTGTAGTATTTTATGTTTTTCATCTCCCGTTTCGCTCCCATCCCTAGGCTACTGTGTCTGCAGTACCATACAAAGTACTCGAGCACAGTGCCGGTGCCGTATATGCAATGACGTAGCTATTGAGTGCAAACCGCCACAGATCACGAACACATTCTAGTGCAACCAATATAGCACATCAGTAAAAAAAAAAAAGGCTCGCACTCTGGGAAAGAACCCAAGAAAAGATATGGCATCTGATTTCAGACAATTTCCCATTACTCCTATTGCGATCAGACCAATATTTTAGGGATTCAAAGTGCGCAAAAAGTTTTTCAGCAGGTACTGTAAGTTACCACTTGTGTTGACAAAACAGATAATGAGACGATGTTCATTTAAGCCCAAAATTAAACTATGTACTCTGTGCCCTAGTACCAAGGAATATGGTAGCACAGAGATAATAAGGTAATGTCATTTTACGCACAGGGGTCTAATACTTTGTTACACAAATCTAACCTCTGGGCACTCTCGAGATATATGAGATACAGCTAATGCAAACTCTATTTTTTGACACTTGCTTTGATGGTTTTGGCATCCTGCCCTTTATTCGTTTTAGAAGAGAGGCCTGAATCTCCTTTTCTTTTCGGGTCTTCCATGGCATACTTTAGGGTGTTTGCCATGGATCTTCCTGTATTTAATGAATAAATCTAACAATTTGACAAAAAAAATGTTGCGAACTACCGTACTTGGGTAGGAGATATCCCATACATGCTACACCGTGGTTGGCCCGGGGAGGGGGATTGTAAATACAATAAAAACTCGCCGGGCGTCTACTAATCCTAGTTGTCAGAGATAAAACATCTCGAGAATGGATAGTGAACTTCCCTAATTTCACCAACTGGTATCTGGAATTTCGTTAGCCCGCTTAGCTAAAGCTATTGTAGTTTAGCTGTGTTGCTTATCTAATAATATATTATTAGAGTCTGAACAGCACTACATCCAACAGCAGACTTTATACTTGAAAGAGCCGAACTCGAAACCCCTGCCAAATACCCAATTCTATCCCCATTCCCTAAAAAAAGGAGTTGAGCAAGGGGTTCTTCATGTCCGCAGCGAGCATATAGTAAAAAGTCTTTGAAGCCGGCATCTATCATAAAGGTTAATACAGCAAGTATGAGACACCTATCGTCTCAACCCCTATCCCGGACGCACCCGACCACACCGCTGCTAGTAGAACTCCGCTCGATCAGCGTCTAAACGGTGCCGGAGTTCATTGCGGTAATCGTTTGCGCTTGCTGGCCGAAGCAGCCCTACGAGTGAGTACTGTACAGTACAAATGCCGGTACCGGCCGGTAACAAGTCAAAGTGCGCATTTTTTCAGTGTCGTACGATAAGTGCTCCGAATTTCACCGAGTCAAGTTACCCTCTCTCTGTCTCCTAATGGAAATAATCATTTGCTCAAGTTTTTTCCAATTGCTTCCTGGTTTAGTGGCTTGGCGGATGGATGAGCCCTCCCAATTATGTGTCGCACTCGGGATGGGGGGAAGTATTGGGACAGGCAGGGATGGCTGCATTTCCGTGCGAATAATAATAATAAGTGCCTTCTTAGGCTACTGCGTGGTCTGATATTCTAATTTATCGTTCAGATCTCTTCGTTCTTATGCTGACCCTGATAATACACCCCCAGAACACAAAGATCTAGGGAGGATCTACCGTACTTGAACATTTTCCTTTTACTTTTAGGTACAAGGTGGTCTCGACTAAGGTTTAGTCTGTGTTCTTTGTATCATATATACAGTACAGACCTCTGCTTACCCCGCTCGTCCTAACGCTTCACCCCTACCCCTAGCACCTTCGCTATCTTCATACCTATATCACCCTCCGCAAGCTTAACGAGACATGTTTGTATCATAATAATAGCAATAGCATTACTATACCCTCGCCTACTTCACAACACACAATATGACACCAGATGTCTTCATGAACGCACGCTGACACCCTCAGAACCCGTCCATCAAGCTTGCAAACCAGGAAAAAAGAGGAAACACTCAACACCCTATTTATCGAGGACCAGGTCAACGATCGAGCGAGCGACGATGATAGGAAGCGCCGAAAGCCACTGTCACTAACATGCTCTTTATACCTTCCATATTCAGCCTCCACCGTATAGAGCTCTACTACCACAACATCCAAGGAGGGCATACGAGGACGATATGGATCACCCAAGGATAATACTCATGTGGTAGGGGAACAGTGTATAGATGGCACAGTACAGTACATTCCGAGTCAATATCCGAATCTATACAAGTCGCAGGACAAACAAGTAATTCTGTACTTATCACACAACTTACACTTATTGAAAAAAATGAAGAAAAAACTGACTCACAGAAAAGAGCCAGAATATGAGTTCTGCTACATCTCTGGAATTTGTGAGAGAGGGCCATGGATGCTGCCTCTCAAAGTAAGAAGGAAGTTCTGTCCGGAATGCCCAGGTCTTAGGTGGGGAGGTCATTCTGCCTCTGCAACTATGTACTTTCGTCATGAGAGCTGCCCGATTTCCCCCCTCAATTTTGTCTTTCTACTTAAGCTACTCACTCGGCTTAGACAAGATCCCACCAGAAGACGGATGGCTAAATCGAAAGAATCTATCTATACGATAGAGAAACTATAGCGTTACCACCATACGAAACTAAGGTTGAGGGGTTGCACAGGTTCCCATGAGCACCACTTGGTTAGGTTTAGTGGGTGGGAACTTGATTTCTTTCCATAATCAACATAGCGTCTGTGTCGTAGTATTAAGAACAGTGTGCTCAACTAGTTGATAATACTAAGTACTTCTTCACCACCCCCCTCCTGAGGCTGGGATTCCAAAGACTAACTGACGGCGGAAAAGGGATAGAACTGTGGGGAAAAGCAGTTCATGAGGCGCTGGTGTATTTATGAGTTAATGTGGCTCGCAGAAAACTTAGGCACTTTTTTGAAGATCTGATGGCGGGCGCTAGGAGAGGTCTTCCCGAGCGGCTGTTAAAACTTCCCAAGCAGGACTTTGTAGTTCGTGGCAGAGGCGGGGGTCGCTATTTGTTAACAGTCAACTCTGCTCGAGTACTAGGATGCTTACATGGCTGGGCTGCTTCGCTATTGGCGAGACGATACTTGAGCTAGAGATGCAGAACATGTTTTGAGCCAATAACCGAACGTTTCCCAAAGGGTCCAGCACCCTGTTTTCAGAAATCAGGGCCTATTATTAAAGATTTAGAAACTCATAGTGGAGGTTTTGGCCATAAGATATCTATAAAAGCTTTTGTGTGAACCTGGCATATGGGTGGGCAGTCTACATCTTCGTCATGGCTTTCTTTATCATTACGCTAGTGGCTACGACAAGCCGAAGTTCAGTTAAAATAGCTGTAGCTGATGTCGCCAAAGGGCCCACGATTGCTGGGTCATCGGGCCGCAACACACCCTCAAACTGTCCCGTCCTGATCACGATCAGCATCTTGTTATTGTAAGAAGAAAAAATATCACACTAGAGCGGACTAACGGTCTCTAGTGGCACGGTGCAAACAATCGTTAGCCAGCGCTTGCTTCACTTTGCCTTGCAGCTCGGAGGGGGGGAACAAGATGGTCAAGCCGCACATACTCAGATAAGCTGTAAGCAGACAGTTCAAACCTAGAATGGAAAATTATTTTCACAATTATGGTCGGTTGGTGATTCAGTATTGTCATAATAGAGGGGAACTCCAGACACTCCAGAGCTTATCTCCCAAACACACTAAATGGTTCACGAGACCTGCAGATACACAATCGAGCACTCGACTTAATCTGCGTGTATTTTTTGGCACGAGAACGGTACCCCATGTCACGATAACCATTTTTGACATTAAATTTTTGTAACCGATGGTTCCCCTCATCCACTTGTGGGGGTAAACATGTGCATGTGAAGTGGTGTACCGTACTTATCAGGCGAAACACGCATTAACTAACCATAGTAAATGGCGACGAAAAAATAGGTTGTTGTCAACGATACAGCCAATGGGAGCTCAAGAACAGGTTTGTTGAAATCGCCCGAAGAGGTCGCGTGCGTCTTGACAGGTATGATGGGGCCGGACAGGACGATTTGAGATAGTATTTCCTCCAGAATTCAGCAGGGAGAGCCTCCACTTTTGGAATTTCGTGTCGGGGGTAGGTTGATGAAGTTGTGGTACTGAAGGGCTGGTGGGAGGTGGTATTTGCTGTGTTTGCTGTGTTGTTGTTTGGAGGCCCGTTTCATGCGGTAGCGAAAGCCGCTGCCACGTTCCCCGGACCTCTCTCTGGACACAGCGAACCGGCGGGGAAAGCAATGAGGGAATGCGTTGGCAAGATAGGGGAAGATTTAGGGGGTTGGAGGGGGGGAAGGGGAAGGAGAAAAGAGGATAACATAAGTATAGGAGGAGATCCGGATGGACGATGAGGTCCGGAGGTATTTCATTTCACTTTATTTTATTTTATGTCATCCCTCCTTCCATTTGCTTGACTATTCCAAGATTACTGGTATGATTGTTTTTGCTTTTGGGGGTTGCATCTCGATGAAATTATTGTGATGTTGGGTTGGTTAGGCGTTGGTTGCTTGCTGTGGCTGGCTCGTTGATTGCTTCTACCCCACTCTCTCACCTCCGCCTCTTGTCAGCAGAGCAACTTTGGCGCCTCTTCCAGCGGGAACTCGGGAAGGTTTACTGGTAGTCCGTTCCACTTAACCTTATCCACACTAACTGGCTGATGTTTCCTCTCCTTCCCATCTAGTGTTTTTTCTGCCCAACGGGGGCTGTAGTCTCAGCCGTTATTCGAACACTTTTATCCATCGACAAGACACTCGCAGCGTGAATCGGCAGCGGGAGGACAACTACAGCACAGAATGCCGGATCCTATGGATGAGCACGTTCAACTGACTAGCTGCCGCGGCAGTCACAGGCTGGGAGGCTGCCAACTCAGTCCTGAACCCCGCTTTGCTTGTTCACTCAACAACCCTTCGTTCCCTTATTATCCTAGAATCACCATCAAGAACCCCTTTGCTAATGGAGACTGTCGGTGACCCTTTCGAGTCTTTAACATCCTGTGAGGTCGGGAAAAATGCGGAGGAGAAGGGGAAAAGGGGAAGGAGAAACAAGACAAGGGATATCTGTTCCTGCTGACTATTCATCGTTATTCTGTTTACTTGGGCAAGCGCTTCGGGAGGGAGATGGGAGGGGGGGTGGCCGTGGAAAGAGGAGATGCGGAGGATGGGGGGAAAGCAGACTCTTTTTCTTTCTCTCTCCATCACGATGGCCGAGGAGTGGGCGGAATATGGACGGTCTGGATGGGCCTATTTGGCCTGCGGTTTACGCCTGCTCTCTACTCTACTTTTAAGTTCTTTTGTTTTGAAGTCGTTTCTTGGTCTGATTCTTCTGGCAGAGCCTCAAAAAAGATCGCCGTCAAACAATAGTCTTGTGTCATCTGTCGCTTGGTTCTATTTTTAGGTAAGTATCCGATAAAAGCAACTTTCCAGCCACAATGGACGCGAAACCGAGGGACGAAAAAACACCAAACATCACAGTCTCAACTTCATTAGCAGCGCGGCTGTATGGTGAAAATACTCAATCAATTGAGCTACCGGCAAAATAATATCTGCTTGCAGAAAAGAAGTCAAGACATGACAAGGGAAAAATTCCGAAAAAAACAAAAAACAAAAACAAAAACAAACGAGAGATGATAGGCGTGATCTGTTTTTGGATCCCCACACTTTCGGAACATTTCATCGCCCCCCCCCTGCCGACCCCCACTCCCGTACCCTGGGCGGATCCCGCGACTAACCTCACTTCACACCTTTCTTCCTATCAATATCCACCCATCACCCCAGAACAACAAGGAAACCCGATCAAAACACGAAAGGAATGGAAATGGTAGGAAAAACACAATTAGAAATAAAGCAAAACACCAGGACAAGCTTCAAACAAAATCGCCGTTACCAAGCGCCAATATCATCCCAACTCATACCGTTCGCATCCGGCTTTGTCTTTGCATCTCAATTTCCTTCAGCTCCTTCTGCCACGCAACGATGTTAACCTTTTCCTTATCGGTCGACACGGGGTTGATGCCTTCGGCCTCCCATCGGGCCACTCGCTCCTTGGCTTGGGCGATCTTTCTCCAAGTCACCTCATACTTCTTGCACATCTGACACTTGCTGGCGACGCGAGACGCTTCGAAAATCAATTTCATGCCACAAGTTTCGCCCGTCCGGTATTCCTTGTTGCAATGAGCTCGGAATCGTCCCCATTTGTGGTCTCCGCAAACAAAGATTTGTTGGTCGTAGAAACACATGTTTATTTTAATGTTTCAGCTGGATCGAATGATATTCTGTGGTGGTGGGGGGAGCAGGGTCTGGGGAGGCGGGGATGCTTTGGAATCGAGCTTTGGAGATTGCTCAATGGCGGCTATGGAAGCAATTGATGTTTGGGAGGCAAGCCTAGATGCTTGTTTGCCTTTCTTTGGAGGGGGGAGAAGAGGATGATTGCCTTGAGAAGAAACGGAGACAAGGGCGATCGTAGAGATGATTGTGAAGATGAGAATGAGAATGAGGATGAGGATGGAAATGCAATTGGGGGTGATTCGGAGGGGGTATTTATGTTAGAGATGCTGTTGATACGCATCCATATCACAACCCCTCCTCTCTCTCGGGACGGTAATTCTGATACCACCAACAGTTACAGAAAGTTCAACTATTTCCGGTCACGCCAGTCAGCCCATTGACACCCTCAACCGCCTCTCGTGAACAACACACAGCTGTAAAGCAGAACGGAGGCACACAATCACAACGATCACCGTTCTTCCTGGTTCTCGACCCCTGCCCCACACTCCCACACCATCTTTACACCTCCGTCAATTGAAGGCGTCTCGCCTTCACTTTCATTCTTTGTCCCTAGAAGCAGGAACTCGTCCTCCTATTCGACCGTTCCCCCAACTAACTCCTATCTCCCCGTTTAACCCCTCACGGAGACGCTGGACCATGCACCTCCTGGCTCTGCCCTCATCCTGTCTCACTCGTCCCGCCCTACTAAATCAGATGCTCCGCGGTGTTGTCGTTTCTCGTTACTCCTGCTCACCATCCTTGTTTGCAGAAGCCCATAGATTGGGTTGCAAGCTTGCTCTTCTCATCACGTGTATGTGATGAACGGGACGAGGTTGCAGATAGTGTGGGGATAATGCATTGAGTGCTTGCTGAATGGTGGCTATTTGCGAGAATGACACGGATTTCCGCCCAGCCAGTGGCACGAGATATATCAGCAAGGATACAGAGGGGCATCTTGGGATTGACCTTCACCAGGACTAGGGTTCTTTTGGCCAAACTCAACGCATGAATTGTAGGTTTCTTTTTACGCTAAAGGCCGGCTATCAAAGACGATCGTGCCCTCGATTGCTCCAAATCAGTACACCAACACAACATAACCAAGAAAATCAGACACTTCAAACCCCTCACCAACCCCTCTCCCCTAACACCGGTTCCGTTCGCCTCATTCTATCTCCATGGCCCCACACCCATCCCTCAGCTAAAGCCTTGCCATCCGGGCTCGCCGGGGTCTTATCTCAGCCTTTTCACTTCATTTGGCTTGAACTGCAGCCGGATTTGTTTTGTTTCGAGTTTTTTTCTTGCTCAGCAATAGCGCTTCAACTATCCGTCCACCCGGGTGGTGTATATGCTGCAGCTTCAGTCACAAGACTGTAGCTGCCTCGGTCTTTACTTTGGGGAAATACTGGATTGGCAACTCGGATTGGTTTCCACGAAACACCTGCATCTTATTTTGGGTCTCGCAGCGTTCAGCTGATTGTCATTCTCCTGCACCCCTCCTTGAAGCCTTGCCTTCCCAGCATCACGGCCCGGCGGCTTTACCTCTTCCGTGCTCTGTTCCTCCAGAGTAGCTCAGATAAGGGAATCATTGCATGAAATGACTCGTATAGATCCTTCCGCCCATCACTTTTTTTGCTTGTCCCATCGCTCCCCCCCTCCTTCGCGCAAATGGACCCCGGACGCTAGGGTCGAGAGTTTACCCATACTGACGTGGCAAACAGGGTATGGCCATCTTTTCAGAGGCAAGAGCCGCAGTTAATGTGCTCTCTCCCCTATTGTTGGAAGTTCACAATTACGTTTTTGGGTTTTGGGGGGCGGTGGCCATAATGTTTGAAGGGAAACTGGCTGGAACAGCTTACAGTTAATTGCATCAGAGCAGCTCTTGTTTAGCAAATATTATCCTTGGGTGGCATTGATCCACCTCAATCGAATTGGAGCCTAGAGCTGCTATCCGGGTGGCAAAGAGAACAATGATCAAAGTGGGACTTTGTTTGCAGAAGGTTGTGTCTTTTACTTTTGTGGGCGGCACAGCAGCTTCCAAAGACATAACTCTAGACTTCCCGGTGAAAGGCAGTACTGCCAGAGAAGCAAGACGAGAGTTGCACAACAGTAACGAAGAGGGGGGCAGCGAAATCAAGGCAGCAGTCGAGGCATTCCACTGAGGTTCTCGGGGTTTTGGAGAACTTTAAGCGCGGCATTTACTTTGGTGTGCTCGTCAAGGAAGAGAGGGAGGGGAGGGGGCAGTGACCGAAAGGCTAAGCTGGTTCTTGGGGGAAGCTGCAGACGAAGCATGCTGTGGTGGAAAGGGTCCAGCTGTCCTACGCTAACTCCATAACGTCTGAGTTTCTTCTGTTATTGTTCAGTCATTACTTTTTTGCGCCCGTCCCCCGTCCCCCGACCCCTCCATTTCTTGATACGCACGTACTGTTTCCTTTTATTTTTGGCACATAACGCAGAATAAACATCGCTGTTGATTTATTTGAGATCGATTTTCAGTCACCCCCTCCTTCGCTACGGACTCGTTTCCCTTTCCTCCCCCTACCGCCCTACCCCCCACTACCACCCACCACCTCTGCAATTGAGTGTGGCGCTTGTTGGTCGTGAACATGGTTGTGAGTGCTTTTGTCGTGTTTGTGCTTTTTCGAAATAGGGTGGAAAGGCTTTTCATTGAAATATAAGTTTTTTTTTCTTTCGCTTGGACTCAGTTTCCTTTTCGAGTTTTGATGGGATATGTAGTGAAAGGTACCTCTGTTAAGTACCTTCGAATGTAGTCAAAAGAAGATGGCGACTACCCCTTGGAGTTTCTAGAAGGTCTTATAGAAGGGCCCGATTCCAGCATTAGTTGCATGCCAAGGATTTGGATTGGTATCCTTTATTCGGGCTCCGCAGGCTCATGTGAGACTTGCTGGATGCTTATGAGACAATTGAGGGTGTGGTGGTGGTGGTAGTGGTGGGCTGTCGGGAGTCGTTTTTTTTTGTGATTTTTTCTTTTCCTCTTATGCCATTGGGGATTTGGTAATGGATGACAAGAGGAGAACGGAATAGGCAAACATTTAAAGAGGAAGAAATATATATATATAAAAAAAACAATTAAAGGGAAAGAAATAAAGTAGCCAGGGGGGTATAATATTTCTATAAAATACCGTAGCACAACAAATATATATAAAATAGTATTCATCATTGGTCAAAAAAGGTTCTGCGGGCTTACCTTTTTTTTCCTTCTCTCTCCAACCCCCTCCCTCCATCCATCAATCTATCTATCTATTCACCTAGGATCATTCAATGCTCAGCGCTCGGCAGTGTCAGTAAAAACCGGAAAGCACAACCCACGTCCCCATAGAGATCCCTATGGGATTAGCAAAAATAGTTTTCCGATTTTTACTGCACCTCCTCCCCCTCCCCCGAGTATCATACATGTTGACTAACACACACCGCACCGCACACCGCACATATCACCACCCTCACCATGGAAAATAGGGGCGCTCACTTACTCACTCACTTAGTAAGTACGTAGGTACATACTATGCTGTGCGTCCCGCAGATGGATAGATAGATAGACAGATGGATCGATAGATAGAGGGATGGGCAGATAGATAGAGGGATGGGTGGATGAGCGGAAATGATATGTCCTAATTGAAATTTCAAAAAAAAAGAATTGAGCCCCTTCCCCCCCTCCCTCCCTCCCTCCCTCAATTCCCTATCGATCGTGGTGGCGGCGATGATGGATGGATAAAAATAAAAAAGGAGTAAAATTGAGAAAAATAATCAAGTCATGTATGATGTGCAATGTAGTGTAAGGGAACGGAGGTAAGAGTGAAAATGAAAGCGGGGCGGGTCTGAGAGGAAAAGAAAAGAAAGAAAGAAGGGGGAGGGGGGAGAGAAGAAGGGAGAGAAGAGGAAGGACAAGGAAGATAGGGAGGACAGGGAGGGGGAAACAATTGAAGAGGAGAGGAAAGGTGAGGAGAGAGGGGTGAAGTGATGGTAACGGGAATGGAAGGGATGGATGGGGATGGATGGATGGGGTGGGTGAGGTGGGTGGATGAGGTTGATGGATCGATGGATTGGAAAGAGGGGTGGATGGAGGGGAGGGGAGGGGAATAGATGGATGGGTTTGGTTGGAGAGAGTGGTGGATGGCAAGCAGGCTGGTGGGCAGGTATCTTAGAGTAGGGAGGTAAGTAGACAGATAGGTAGGTAGACAAGCAAGCAGGCAGGCAATTGGGCGATTGAAGGGGGCAAAGCAGTTAAGGTAGGTACTATAGGTTAGGTAGGTACGTATGTATGTGAGTATGTAACTAATGAAGCTACAGGTAAGGCAGACAATTGAAAGGGAAGGTGTCCACTATAGGATACCAGTGCAGTAGACGATACTCGACTAAATACTCTAGCGATAGCCTTTTCTCCTTTCCTCCTTTCATTCATTCATTCGTTCATCCATCCATCCATCCATCAATTCACTTCCTCTATCATTCTTTCCTCAAATTCTCCAATCCCGTTTACTAGCGAATGCTCCCTTCTACCCCTCCTCTGCAAGGCTGGTTCGTCGTGTTTTTTAATCCATAAAACGGCATGATCCACGTATTTCTCAAACTTAAGCTTAATCCTAAGCTAGCCGCAACCAGTACCTTGACCACAAAGCAAACGAATGAAACGTGCTGTGGATATGGTAGTTCCGATTCGACCAGCCAACCACTCACTCACCTACCGTACCGCCTCTTCTCTTGCTCGTCAGTCAATCAATCGTTGATTTTACCAGACCTTACTCTACTTTACAGGTAACAGCTATCCAGTCATACAGTACCAGTCACTCAACTCTACTTACCTACCGATCACCGTTCGCCCAAAGCTCCACCCCCCCCCTCCCCATTTGTTCATCCATCACACAGACCACCATTTATGGCTTCTCGCTCATCACCTCCTCATCGCCATCATCATAATCATCATCATCACCATCATAGAGGGTTCATCCGATTCGTTCGATGAACCATTGAAACGCGATTGGATAACTCGGACTTTTTTTCTTTCTTTCCTTTTCTTGCCTCCTACTCTCAGCCTGCGGTAGGAAGGATGATACCGCATGATACATTAAAAGAAAAGAAATTTTTAATAAATTTTAATAAAGATAAAAAAACACTCCGCAGACACACCCTATCACCTGCTTGCTCGCACGATTTTTTTATTTTTCCCTATGTATGATATAGCATGTAGGGTGCGACTGGACTTGTGTGCGAGCAAGTCAGTTGTGGTATAGAGAATCGGGGAGGGGGTAAGGGTCAGGTATTGAGTGATTGATCGTTGGTCTCTTCTCTCTTTTTTTTTTTTCCTTTTCTCTCCTTCCCTCCCATGTTCTTGCCCTACTGTGCGAGTATTGTATTGCTGTACCTAGTTTATATTGCTAGCTGACTGGTTGGTCAAGGAACCGAGGGGGCGGAGGAGAGGGGGGAGGGATGACTTAGGGGTTGGAAGTGATTGGGAGATGCAGGAAGAGATGTAGTTATTGGTTCATCGAGTATGCTCGTGGTTGGATGGATTGAACTTGTTTTATATTGAGCGGAGTTGTGAAGGAGGTGGGGGGGGGGGGTGGGGAGCGTGAAACTTCGTTTCAAAGTGCATTATAGTTAAAAAAGTGGTAAACAAAATATTTAAAAATAAAAATAAAAATAATAAAATGGTGGAAACAGATATTCATAGATCGATCACTCGATTTGGCTACTACCGCCCACTTTTGTATTTTTTTGTTATTATTATGTGAGTAAGGAATGCTCCGGTAGCTAGCGGTAGCGGTAACTGAAAGTGGATTTGCGGTTGGTTGGTGTTTCAGATTATTGCTGTCGTCATCTGCTACAACATGGGAGTTAGGGATATTTACGTATGAGCAGCGTATTACTGGGAACGGCTTGTGCTAAATGCTGCTGGTGTAGCTGCTGGGGCTGGCTGGCGTTGGACGCGCACGGTAATGGGTACGGCAGTGTCTTACCGATCTGGGAGCAAAAAGTACCGGTAACATAACGTAAGCTATACTCGAGTAGAAATCGGAAGAGGGGCTTTTGCTGCTTTGTTGAAGGAGCTCTGGAGAACGTTATCGTGTGAAATCTTTTCGGGTTATCCAATTGTCACGTAAGTTATACAAATCACTGGATATCATACGTTCCATATCGCTTCACGGTTACCAGGGCGATGTTTGCTTCCACCGAGTGAATTGCGGCATTGCACCGTACTGGACCGCACTGTATCGTACCGGTCCTGAAACTGTCACGCAGCTCCCAATACCGTAACATAACTTGACGTGATCGGATTAACATGTGCTACTATATCAACACTTGACCACCACCACCACCACCACCACACACGATCGTAGCCTAGCCACCGCTAACTAATCCAAGCCCCAACTGGCCAAGATCCGAACCCAGCTTAAACCCCCGCCTGAGGTCAGTTGCTCGCACCTCCTACATTACTTCCATAACGATCAGTCGGCCTTAACAAACTCACTCACTCACCGCCAGACAAGGTTCTTTCTTTTTTTCTTTTCTTTTCCCTCTTATCCCGCTGCTTCGTTGTCCCGGCTGTGAGAACGCCACCTCCACTACCTCCACCACTATTGCCTCCACCAGCTCCACCGAAAACGTGGGTACTTGTAGCGTGCTTAATGCTGTTTAAAGCAATGTCGGCTTCAGTTGCGGGTTTTGACACCGACAACGACGGCGATGGCGAACAGCAGCAGCAACAGCAGCCGCGAGAGACGCTGCTGCAGGAAGAGGAAAGGGTTTCGTTGGACACGTTTCCGGACGAAATCATACTTGCGGTTTGTGAACTTGGATGTGCTAGAATTGGGGGCTTTGGCAAAGGTGATTGCTACTTTCTTTTTTTTTCCCTCTCCCTTTCCTCTTCCCGAGTTTGTTCTACCATATCTTTTAGTTGGGGTGGATGGGTGGGTTGATGGATGCGGGATGAGGTGCGATAAAATAGCTGTGATACGTAGCCATGGTAGCTATGTTTGCAGGTGGGTAGGTGGGTAGGCAGGGGGGTGACGGGCAGCTAGCTAGCTAGCTAGGCTTTATTTGTGTCGGAGACACGGTAGAGCAACGTGCTGCACTGTGCCGTGCAGCAATTGGACTAGGTCAGAACCGGGGAGAGAGAAGGGAGAAAAGAGGAGCAAGTGATCATTTCATCTTATCCACCTTACTTACCTAACTAACCAGCTAACAAACTGACCTTCTCCTGCATCTACATACCTACCTACCTATCTACCTACCTACCTACCTCCCTTACCTCTACTACCACTATCGCCCACTTCTCTTCTCTACTCTATAGTTACCAAAAAAAAAAAAAAAAGAAAGAAAAAGAAAAAGAAAAACCCTAACAACCGCCTCAGACAGCCCACCGTCTCTACACCCTATCCACAAACCCCCTCCTACGCAAAGTCCGGCTTCACCGCGCTAAAGCGATCCTCGCAACCTCCCTCAAACTCCGCTTCTCCGTGATGCGCAAATCTACCTGACCCGCTGCCAGTACGCGCAGTGCGCCCTCTCCCGCGTGCTGCTCAGGATCAGACTAAAGTACCACTTCTTTACTTGGCTGAGTCTTCCCGCGCTCCTGGAGCGCGGCGTGGTGTACCGGTGCGGCGAGATCGCGCTGGCGCTGGCGGGCAAAGCGAGGCATCGAGAGAGAGAGTTAAGGGTAGGTTGAGGGGATGGGTGGTTGAGAGGCTGAGCCCTGAGAAGACGGTTGAGTGTGGGCTAGTCTTGAATGGGGTTGGGTGGGGGGAAGGGAGGAGAGAAGGGGCTAGGAGCACTGCCAAGAGACTAATGGCAATGTGAGGGAAGGTGGGCGAGGGGAAGGGGAAGGGGAAGGGGGGTGTTAGTGGGGTGTGTTGGGGGGAGAGAAAGAATGGACAGGTATGATCCGCCCAGAGCAATAATTTGGGGGCTTAAGAGATACTTTGAAAAGCTAGTTACTAAAGGGGGGAATCGACCTCCGCGTCATACTGTCCTACCTACCTAAAAGTAGGAATTGAGGTCAAACGGCCTGCAAACCATTCTTGGCTCTAGCATAGGATTCGTAATATTCAACCTATCCAGCCTGTTGGGAGTACAAGGAAGAACCATGAGGGGATTTGCAGATGTGACTAGAAATATTACCTGTCGTTGATCTGTGGATTCTGTGCTGTACCTATCTAACAAACTATCTATCTATCTCCCTATTCGTAATGCTTGTCCCGCAGTCATCATCATTGAACATAGCACCCCGGACTAATATATCATACATACAAAGTGAAATAAAATGAAGTGACAGGACTCAAACCATGGTTATATCGAATTTTCTGCATCAACTGGTAAGTTACCATGTCATATGGCAATTCCCGTGCTGCTGCTGGGCCTGGCTGGGTGCTGGTTTTTGTGCCTCTGGAATAAGAATATAATAGAATAGAATACGTAGGGTCATTGCTTAGCAATGCCCGGCCTACCTGTGCTATGGTACTAATATTATAACACCATACCCTACCTAGCGTATGATCTTTTTCTTTTGTCTTGTTATGATACCTGATTGTGCGGGGGGGGGCGACTGATTGCGATCAAGTCATCTACTAAGCCACAATAAACACGTATCGCCGATAGCCCGCTAGGAAGGTGAAGGAAGGCATGGAGCAAAGTGAAGGCAGCGAGGCACGGTGGCAATGGTATCACGACAGGAAAGGTAGGAGGGAGGGAGGATGGCAAAAAGAGGATGTTGACAAAATGATAATCCACAAAGCCCGTACGTCTACCCCCCTACAGCAACTGCACGGTGAATAGGTGAACTCACGTGCAGCGCACCAATTACTTCTGGTTGATATATCACTAAGAATGGCGAGGAAAGAGATCATTTGCTTTTTTGCATTAACTTTCTCTGGTTCGGTGTCGGGTAACTCCCTTAGCTTCTGTTTCTAAATAAACTTTCTACTGCTCTAGTCATCCGTCTCCTCCTTCGCCAGGCCGTGCTCCCGAAGCAGAGACTGTATCTCTTCCGCACTCCACAAGTGGTGGTACACCTTCCCACTCTCTGTCTTGCCAACTGTTGCAAATTCGACTGTTATCGAGAAGGGATTATTAGCACCCGAGCTCCGACATGCAATTACAAACGCAAATGTCCTCTCACGGGACACGGAGAAAGGCTGGATACGTACTCTTCTCGTTGCTCAGGGTAGTGCTGTCCATTGTCTTGCCCAGCACTTTGACAGCAATTGCACAAGCTTCTTTCAGATCGCAATCTTCCTTGTAATCTTGCTTCAATAGACTCTGTGCAGAGGCATTATTGGCGCCGACAGAGGTGGCTTTCCAACCACCGTAATTGCCGGAAGGATTGGATTGGTAGAGCTGGAATTCGCGTTGTGAATCGTAACCTGCGTAGATGAAAGAGACACCAAACGGACGGAGGCCTACATTGGAAAACGAAAAAGAAAAACATCAGTATTGAATGTGGGGGCGGGGTTTTTCTCGTATCTATTTTTTCACCCCTGCGGGGTTGTGTTGTTTATGTTTGTTGGAACTAACTTACCACCATGTTGGGTGTAGCCTTGCTTCAGATCACATAACCTCCTAACAAGTTGCTCGCATGGGATATCTTCGTTATAGGTGAGAAGGTAGTTTTGTGCAGCTTGTCGAGCGTAGTTAATCAAAATGTTCGCGTCTGCCGTCATTCCAGCTACTGCGCAGATCATGTTACTGTATTCATCCAAATCCATCCCCCCCGTCAGCCCCCAGCCTTCCCCATAGTTCCAAAATAGATCCAGTAGATGATAGACAAGGAAGAAAGGTTAGAAACTACTGACTCGTTCAGGATATACAGCTTCTCCGCACTTGTATCCTGTTCCAACAGCTTGCTTGTAACCTTTCTCTCGGCAGCAAGAACAATTCCATCTTTCGCCAAGACCCCTAGAGCGGTTCCAGCATGAGAAATGGCTTCCAGAGCATATTCAACCTGGTAAAGACGACCTTCGGGGGAGAAGATAGTTGTCTAGCCGGATAGTTTAGTCAGCATCAATAGCTTATGAACAGCAAAGGAAGCATAAGAGGAGCATAGTCTAACCCTGGAATCGTAACGTCTAGACATCTCAGATGAGGTTCAAGATGGAATATAAGTTATGTTGTGAGATGGATTGGAATGGGGGATGAAGTTGGTTGATGGATGCTGTTTGGCGGGGGTGGGGCTCGCGTTGCTGGGTTGAGGTTTCAACGGTAGGGCCTGCATTTTGACCACGAGTGACGCCAAGACACACAGAATGCCTCGTGCGCAACCGCGAAGTGTTGAAATCTTCACCAGTCACGACAACCGGTGATACTCCCGTCTTCTACCTCCCTATTACTGAGGCCCTACCGGCCTTGATCTCGCGACAGCCAGTATACAACATGGCTTCCTTTAATCTTCCGAACCGTCCTCCAGCTCCCGCATCTTTCGGGACGCCGGTAAGACCTCCGCCGCTCGCTCCTGGTTGGACAGAACACAAAGCTCCGACAGGTTGGCTCCCCTTCTACTGCAATTTATAGCGAACGTGTCTTACCAAAATATAGGTCATACCTACTACTATAATGGAGCCACGAAAACTTCTACATACACTCGCCCTATCGCGCCATCGATAGCCCCCCCCTTTGCCTCGGGTCCAGGTCCTTTCCCGGTGTTCGATGGAGCACCAGCCCCTTATGCTGGGGGCTTCCCCGCTCAACAAGTTCCTCAGCAACCATTCCCCAAACAATTTCCCCCGCAACAGTTTCCACCTTACCAGCATAACTACGGACGTGGTGGGGGTGGTGGAGGAGGGGGAAGAGGCGGGCGGTTTGACAGGCAAAACCGAAACCCGCGTCATCCCCAGCGAAAGCGACAGGAGAAGCCAGACAGACCAAGGTCAAAGTAGGATTCCCTACCGTACTTTTTTGTGTTTGGGTCTAACGAAAGTGATTAGACGGGAAATACCAGGGATGAGACCATGGGTTCTTGTTACTACGAAGCGAGGGAGAAAGTTTGTTCATAACACAGAAACCAAGGCTTCACTATGGAAGGCCCCAGACGACGTTCAGGCTGCGATTGATACGATGCCCCCGGAGGAGGGCAAATCGGGAGAATTAAAGAAGGGCAAAGGCAAGGAAGTTACCGCGCTAGGGGCGGGAGTAGAGCCGAGGCCAGGTCTGAGCAAGAGGAGAGGAGGCGGGCTGTTTCGGCTGCAGCGGCTGCAGTTAAAACGGAGGAGGGGGGAAGTGAGGCTCCAGACAGGGAAAACGCTAGGCTCCGAGAGCAGGAAGAAGATGAAGAGGAGGAAGATGAGGAAGAGGGGGAAGATGAAGAAGATGAGGGAGAGGAAGAAATGGAGGAATATGCTCAGAAGAAGTTGAAAACACTAGAACAGGGGCCATTGGAGTTTACAGAAGACGATGTGGCCTGGCAATTAGAAGCTATGGCTCAGGAATATGGCCTTGACGAGGAGGACTTCGATGAAGGCGAGGAAATGACCGACGAGGACAACATTTATTTGTTCAAGGTATGTATCCCCCAGCAAGCTTGATTCAGTAACTTCGAATCTATCATAACGCTTTATAGGAAATGTTGGCCGAATACAAAGTCAACCCATACAGCACTTGGGACAAGGAAATGCCTCGCATCGTGGAAGACTCTCGTTACGTCCTAATAAACACAACAAGAGCACGAAAAGAGGTCTTTACAAACTGGTGCCGAGAGCGTATCGCAGAACTAAGGATCGAGAAGGAGAAGACCAAGAAGCAAGATCCTAGGATACCCTTCTGGGAGTTCCTAAAGGGAAATGCAAGTGCCAAGTTGTACTGGCCCGAATTTAAAAGAAAATGGAAGAAGTCATCAGAGATGAAAGACAGCAAAGTACCCGACAAAGACAAGGAGAAGATGTATAGAGAGTACATCTCTCGTAAGTGGCCCGGCTCTACAGCTAGTTTACAAGACCCCAGCTAATCATCATTAGATATGAAAATTTCCGAACCCCTTCGTGAAAACGACCTCAAAAAGCTACTAAAGTCCACCACCCTACCCCGCCATACCACCCTTGAAACACTCCCAGAATCAATTCTAGTGGACGTCCGATACGTCACCGCGCCAGATAACGCCCGCGACAAGGTTATTCAGGACTACCTAACGACTCTTCCGGAGGACCCAGAAGAAGAGAAGGAGCGGAAGGAGCGCGAGCGACGTGATCAAGCGCTCCGAGACCGAGAACGAGCTGTCAAGAAGGAACAATGGAAACTCCGGGGTGAGGAACAGAGGGCTAAAGAGATGCTCAGGGAAGAAGAGGCGATGATAGAGAGAGCAAAGGTTGTTGGGAAACGGGGACTTTTGGGACACATTATCAAGAAGGAGGACACTGCTGAGAGTGAGAAGGGCGATAAGGAAGGTACGCCGAAGCCAGATGAGCCCCGTCGGGAGGCATCTGCAGAGGGGTGAGAATTCATGACTTGCGAGAAGGTGGGAGGGGTTCTGGAAGAAATAGAAAATCTGACGACGTCGGAATATAAATACATAGATCTGTACATTTACATTATTAGGCCGAGAGATTGCGTATGATGAAAGCCGGTTCGATATAATATTCTCGAAAAGGTGTTCCTTTGTAGATCGCTGTAATGTACCCTGGGCAGATCTTCGAATTTACTATCAACCTTCTTCCATTCTGGCTAGAAATATTCCAAGGGAGCTCATACCCTTGTCCTACCTCACCTAACCTTTACAACATAAACCCTGCAATCCGCATAACCCATTCACCCCCACCCCCACCCCCACCCCCCCCCGGCATAAGTACCAAATTAAACAAAAAAAACAAAAAAACAGCCACGGCCTCAGTTACCCTAAGGTCCCATCAGTACCTACTGTAGACCCCCCAGCGTTCCACGTTCAATCCTCCTACTCCTCCTCAAGAACAACTATGATACTACCCAAGGAGGTATGTAAAAGAAGAAACAACCCCCCAACAGAGTATACACGCCAACGAAGTAGAAAAGTCCTCGCACTCGGATTTGGGGAAAAATTCAGGTGAGTAATGCAAGGTCCTTTTAAAATACTTCTTGGGTAAACTTTTTTTTTGGTGGGGGGGGGGAGTTAGATAGTTCGAAGAGGCGCTTTGGTATGCGAGAATCTCTGACTGTCCGTCTCCCGCAGTTGTATTTTCATATAATACACTTGAAGTTAAAAAAAATTCAGTTTACATTTTGGGGGTGTGGGGGTGTGGGGGTTTGAATGCGGCTGTAGTCATGGGTGCTCACTCGTGGGATGGATCTCCTGTCTACTTCTTGCCCTCTCTTCAAGGGGTGAAGCTGATAATGTACTGGCGTAGTATGGGGCTCTTGTTGCACTCTGCGCAGGTTTCCCAAGTTTTTTAATGGTTTGATATCCTGGATTGGGAGTCAAGTGCCAATCAACCGCCCTAATATCATAGATTTCTAGCTAGACACCTGCATCTACGGAGGTACAGGGCATAAGTTTTGTAGGTTACACAAGGAGTGAGAGCTGCAGACCTCGCTTGTGGAACCTACAAAACTTATGCTCTGTACCTCCGTAACTGCGCGGATAGATTGGTGTGAGACCCTCGAGTATTATCACAAAAGATCACTCGTGTCAATGATCATTCTTACGGAGTCCGAGCGAGATTCAAGCCTTGGCCCTTCCGCCCGTAATGTGTTATTCCGCTCTATATCACCCTCCATTATAAATACCTATTACCCTCTGTTTAATTTATGTCACTGTTGTGGATTCCCTTTTCAATTCAATTTAGCAAACAAGAAAAACAATTAGATGCAGAATGGTTAGTCTAAGTTGATTAAGTGTGTCTGAACGAACGCCCTCCAACAAGCGAGTGCTCCGCCATTTCCCAAACTCCAAGTACGAGAAATATGCAATCCCCATGCTGCTCCCCAATCTCAGGCTCCCGATTTCTCCCTAAAATATGTAGCAAAAAAGAGAAAAAAACACTTAAAAATGTGAAACTGAGGTAACGAGGAAAGAAAAAAGGCGAAATGAAAGGAAAGAAAACCACTGAGGAGATTAGTATTTTTAGAAGTATGCCGGTCATCCGAGTAAGGGCTCAGTAGGTGCCGCATGTCGATACAAAACGTAGGCTATGCCGCAGCAGACGCTCAGAAAGAGCCCCAGGCACAAGATAGGATATAGAAGCTCCTTTGAGAGATGACTATCGAATCGGGCCAGAACCTCCAAAATGCCCCGAACTGTTGGATGTATATGAGGTGGCTCGGCTCAGAGGTGCTCAGAAAAATAAAACATGCTCCTACATCCCAGCATTGGTCAGTAGCTCTTCCAAGTATTTTCGGGTCTTACAATTACCGATGATAACAACAAGTATAGAGTTCAGTCTACCCCAGCCTCGTCCAAGTATTGCCCCCCCGAGAAGGAAAGAAGCCACTGGTAGTCCAGCCGAATGTCCTAATTTACTAATTCTCTCTTCCCATGACCTAACCTTTTCGTCGATATCCGCAAGGGCCTCTGTGACATTTCCCATTATTTGGACCAGCTTCTCAGAGGACTCCGTTAATTTTTGGTGAGCGCCGGTGAGCTCTCCGTAGGTTCCCGAAATTGCGTGAAATTTCTAGTGCATGCCACGGATCAGATCTTATTATAATAGTAATCTCTATAGGATCAAACCCACCATGATCTGGCTCTCCGCAAGGACATCGAGCTCTCTGAATTTCTCTAAAGAATTTTCCTATATAGAATATAACTATTAGATGAGGTCTGATAGCATAAACGACCTAGTTTGCCGGTTGATGGCGATTAATCTGACTGACCATAGTACTAGAAATCGAGCTAAGGGTCTAATATCCGTGAAATGTAAGTCCCATGTCGAATAGTTTCAAAATTCGCAACACACCTACCTCGTCCATTAAGTTGACCTGCCGATCTGCGGCAGTTCGAACCTTGTGGATCGACTGTTCTGGAGTGTTAGCAGAGGCAGATTCGGAAAACTCCAATGGTCTTACCAATTCGAGTCGGCCTACTGCAGTTTGACCTCTCTCGTATAATCTTTCCAAGTTACCGTTCATGGTATCCGTCATTCTGGTTGTATCCTCGGCCAAATTTCTTTTTGCTCCCCTGTAATCCTCAGCTAGGTCTTCTATGGATTTTTTAAGTTTGGCTGTTGCTTCGGTTTGCATATTAGCCGCTCTCCAAGCATCTTTGAGCGAGACCTCAATGAGCGTAAACAGTGATTGATGAGTTTTGGTGATGTTTCTGTGAACATTGATCATTTCATCTGCCAAGCCGTTAGCCTTTTGGTGATATATACGAATATTACTGGTCCTATAGATACCCTTCTCGATTTCACGCCTAGCAGCAGAGCACATGGAAAATCCATTTGCACGGTTATTGCTGTATGATGTCCACCACTGAGACTTCCTGGCTAACTTTTGGAGGCACTCTTTAGCCCTACGGACCCTCTTTTCTCTCGTACCCTCAAATCTTCGACACTCGTAGGGAAATTCAAGGCCGTCGACCTCGAATTCACAAGCAGCCAATTGCACGCCAAAGAGAATTCTCGAGTTCTCGTCTTCTTCACCGTCAATTCCTATTGATCTGCAGTCTCCCACTAGAGACTCGGAGGCGATTTTGTGGCAAGAAGACTTTGAAGAAAGTTGGTTTAATTCAGCCAGTGCTATTTCATACGCCTCATCGATTTCAAAGAAGGGAGTGAAATTCTCTGAGTCATCATTGAGGACTGGATTATGACCCAAGGGTTTAACCCAAACATCAGGGATGGAAAGGGATGATGTTCGAGAGCGGAAAACACCCCAAGACGATGCTGTGGACCAGAAAAAAAGTGTGAGGAGAAGCTCTCTGAGAAATAGCATGGTAAGACTTTTAACCCTTTAGGAATTTCTTGCGGGTGGTGGCTTTGGGACAAGATTTCGACGGTGGCCTCGTCGTTATTAGTAGTTGGGGTGAGAGCGGAAGGGTAAAGGTTGTCAAGGGCAGGAGTGGAACCCCCGAATCTTGGTGCATGTAACTTAGGGCTTAACTTACACGACCACATAAATATTTTAGAGGTCTCAAAGCGCAGAAACCTAACATGATGGGGTATAGGTCACCACATTTGTGTTGCTAGAGGTTCATGGTCTATCGTATAATATCATACATCTAGGTATGGTGGGTGACAGTTAATCAGTAAATCCATTCCGTAGAAAATATAATACATTAGCAGCTCAGAAGCCATGAGAGTAATTAATTAATCCCTTTTAATTCCCGGTGTAACATTTGTACTTCGATACATAATTCTAGGAGCAACAGTTTGTGCGAGTACGCACTCCTCTACCTCACAGAAATATCCCTGCAGCCGGAAGAAAACACGAAAACAGACTCCTCCAAAACAAAGCGGTTTAGGAAACTTTTCTGAAATTGTTTGTTTCCTGGTATTTTCCCCTAATGCCTCCCGGAAAGCTATTTTTCTCCCAGTCTACGCTTTCTCAACCTCCTGTCCCTCCTCCAGTTCTATTGTGTTGGCCAATATGCAAATACTCTTACTCTATCACCCCAACTTCGAGTCGAAGCCAGTCCCCTTGGTCACATTTTTCTCAAAGGGACAACATTTATCTTGTGCTTCAAACTAGTCAGCCTGGGGATGTGTTTGACCATTCAGGCGCACAAACGAAGATGAAGATAGTGTGGGGAGCTCAAACGTTGGCAAGTTGTTCCATCCCGAGTTGCCGTGGAGAGCTCTAACGTATGAGGATGGATAGGAGGACATCGAATTGACAGCCTTAGTGCAAAAGACCATCCCTAGTGGGAACCTCTTCCAAGATCCTCAACCAGCTTTAATGGCAATTGGGCGTTCACCGGTGCTAGCTATTAAGTATCTCCACCAAGATAACGTAAGTATGGCTTATCCCATCTATCAAGTCGCAATTGTTCTCCTAAAAGAATACAGGTGCGTCGTTTTCAGATCAAGTTTGTTTTGGAAGAAGACTACAAATTTGCTGTAGCAAGCCTAGAGGGGATAAACTGCTTAGTGAAGCCTCCACCGGGCCCTCAAGGTGTCACAGAACAAACTTCAAAAGAACCCTCTGCTCCGACCGTGCGTCCAATATTTGCTCCTGCTTTTCATCCAACACCAGATCACAACCCCAGCCAAAGCTCACCTCCGAGAACCCCATCCAACAGCCTCCCTAGCTCCACTTCGTCTGATAACACTGTTACAGCCACTCCTTTTGGATACTCTTCAATGCGGCCATGCAAAGACCTACAACAGTCACAACCATTATTTAGCATTGAGCAAAGCAAGGACGATCCAAGGACACCGGTTAGACAGGAAGGGTTCAAGTGGCCCTCGGGGAGTTCTTATACAAGCTCCACGAACACATATCCCTCGAGTCCGCCAGAACTGTATCATATCCCCAACAAAGTTCAAGACCTTCCACCTCCACGACCTCCGCCGGATCTAAGCAATCGCGAGCAACCCGAAACCTCCATAGCACCGGCTACAAGCAGCGGCAGAAGCAGTTTAGCAAGTGTTCTTCCGCCCCTGCCCCGGCCAACCCCTGTAAGGACTTTAAGAGCACCATCAAGGGCGCAAACATCTAACGGCTACATTTCTCGAGCTATGCCGACCCCTGAATCGACCCACAGAGCATTTCGTCAGACTAATGACGAGAACCCAAACAGTAAACAAACAATCCCTTCCTATCTTAACGGTATTTCCCGGGATGCGCCAAACTTTCCTCCCGGAAGCAATTCTAAGGAGGGTGGGCTACCACTCCAACCTCCATTTCGCGAGGAAAGGGACATTCGCAGCCATCCTCCGCACTCTGGCAGTCAACCCAATATCATCTCTACAAGGGATGATGCCCTTGTGGGGAGTAAACGGGGGAGAAGGATCAATGATAATGAGGATAGAAATGAGCACACGCAAAAGAAGAGGCAGCACATCCACAGTGGTGAAGAACAGACACGCGAGGAAGAGGACTTTGCACAGATGGAAGAGTTCATCATCAACGCTATCCATGATGATAGCTTCGTAAGGCTAGTCGAGAGGATTGGTGGAATTTGGCAGAGAATGGGGTTTGAGAAGGCTGTGCCCAAATTATTTACCGAGGAACAAGGTTGATACCCAGAAGGATATAGGGTGGTAGTTGTGCGAATGCACATATAATTCTAGATTGTGTCCTATCACATTAATTGCTCTAGCTTGCTAGTATTTTAGTGACATGTTCTATAGACAGAGCGTTTCGGCCATTTCTAGAGGTCTTCTCTCTTACATGTGCAGTCTAAATCATGTATTATCACCTACAACGCTTGGCCAGTGTACCAACACCCTCGGGGAAAAAGGGCAGTTTGTCCCACTCAAGCTCCGCGGTAAAGTTAGGGCAACAGCACAACTGACGCCCAGGATAGGTTTCCCTGTAAATTTATCCGTAATCCGGACGTCCCTCCAGGCCCCAACCAGATGCTACAAGTGGGGGACAAAAAGTGAGTGGGCAAGAGGGATTTTACACCAAAAATAGCCAATTTCACACACTTATTCCACCATCAATTCTTCAATTAAAAATAAGGTAAGTTCATAGAATACCCAGAAAAGATGTAGACTACTTGACTTACAGTGAAAGCTTGAATGAATTTAAATTATCTGATGAGTGGTTGCAATAAAAATAAAAAGTTTTCTCGAAATCACACCAAGACCATGGTTTTTGGTGGGAAAACTATGTCTTGGTGGAATTTCAAAGTTCAATTGCATACCACTCTTGAGAAGTTGAATATTAAATAAATATTTATATATAGAAATCGATGCTCTCATTGTTTTCAGCGGTTCTCCTAAGTGCTTCTACCCCTGTGAATTTTCCTTGCCGAAATATCTTAGATATTTAGCATATCAAAATATAGCTATATCATAATAAAAGTGGTAAATAGCATATATTCTAAAATAAATCTATAGCATATTTTAAATATATAGGCATTTGGTTGGGCAATCACAAAATAAATATATTGAGAAAAAAAAGCCAGTACCCTTACCACACTTACTCTAACCTTAGGGTCATAAGGCTTAAAATGAAGCTATAATATGAACGTGTTTTTTTTAGAACCTACACTTGGGCCTTTTCACCGAGACAAGAAAAGTGCATTTGAAGTGTGACAACCATAAAACAAGATTTCTAGTAAACAAGCTTTTAATTTTCACTCAACTTGTATTAGCAATAACCATATAGAAGAAATGTTTAAAATTATTTCAAGTGCATAGAAAAATGAAGAATTATCTAGCAAATTATTTGACATATTATTTAAAACTCTACCATTAATATAGATGCTTTTATCATCTTTTTCACCTTATAAATGACATAGTCAATAAACTAATATAGTTAAACAATAGTATTGTACTACCTTAACAAAGCATTGTTACAAGAATAACAATACATTATTTTTACTTTTTACTAATGTTCTATGATGTTGTCTGAGCAATATATAATGCTAGAATTAAATCCAATAACTTCAACTAGAAATGGAGGAACAACCAGTAATTCAATTGAGATAGAATTTCATGCAACAGAGACTCCAGAAGTCAAAGATATTTTTCATGCAAAAAAACTGATTTTGCAACTTTTCACATTTTTGGGTTTAGAAGATGCAATGTACAGTATATAAGGCTCATGAATATTTTTTGAGCTAATGGATATAACGTATTTCATTGTGAAACCGCCCATCGCCGGGTAACCACCCACCCGGGATACTTGAAATTACCCCGCTTTAGAGTATCCATGCAGAATAATGATCACCCTAAACCACACAAGATTTTCAAAATGGGTCGAGTACGCCAGCGAGTTGATGCTTGAAGGGAACTCCTATTTGCTTCGGTATTAGTAGACTTGCAAACGGGCAAAATGGGAAGTATTAGGGCTGCTGTAGAGAGATATGGCTTGCGGTATGAAACATTGAGAGATAGGAAGAAGGGTACCGCAACTCGAGTTCTAAGCCATGAGGACTAATAGCACTTGACAAATGCAGAGGAAAAGGCCATTGTAGTATGGATTGGGAGGGTGGATGACTATGGCTGGCCACCAAAAATTGAGTATGTGAAGCAGATTGCTGCTGGGTTTATGAGAAGTTATGGGAAGGGGAAAACGTTGGCTTGGCAGGAATTGGATTACCCGGTTTCCTGACAGGCATCCTGCTCTAGCTACTAAATATGCCACTAGACTTGATAAGCAGCGTTCCTATGCCAGCAATTCCATCATGTTGCGGGACTTCTTTACCAAGGTATGTCAAGCAATTACCTACCAAGTACAAAGATGTATGAACTTTAGATTTAATTATTAGGATTAGCTACGCTCTGCTATTACAGCCCATAGTATATTGCCAGAAAATATTTATAATGTTGATGAAAAAGGATTTATGATAGATATGACTATGAAAGTCAAAGTTATCTGCAAGCGAGAAAAAAAAAATACATGGAAAACGCAGATAGGAAAGAGAGAAATGATTACCGTGATAGAAACTATATCAGCTGGGGGTAGTGTGCTTTCCCCTATGATTATTTATAAGAGTCAGGCACACTATAAGGGCTAGACAGCATTGGTGAAAGCGGGAGATAAAGCTTTTTTTGCCATTTCGGATAAGGGATGACCCTCTCGGTCAATTGGCCTTGATTATTAGACTGAAAACTTTGAGCAAAATACTGCAGAACGGTAAGATCCTCGATGTCTATGCAACTATTATTACTAACTGCTGGATAGAGCTATGGGAGCTATACGACTTCTTATTCTTGATGGGCATGACTCGCATGTCACATGGGAATTCTTAGATTATTGTTTGCAAAATGATATAATTCCCCTATGTCTACCCGCCCACTCTACCCATATCTTACAGCCTCTAGATGTAGGACTATTTGGTCCTCTGCAACGGAATTATAGTCACTACTTGGACAACTACATAGAGGGTGGAGAAACTGGTATTAATAAAGGGGACTTCTATCCGTTAGTCAACCATGAATTAAATAATTTTAATATTTTTTAATACAAGTTGCTAATGTCTAATAGGCTTTTGATAAAGGCACGGAAGATGACCTATACAAAGAAGAATATTCAGAGCGCCTTTAAAGCTACTGAAATCATTCCAATTAATAAATGCCTGGTCTTAAGCCCCAAGAAGTCCACCACTGGTACCCATATTGCGCAACCAGCAACCAAGCCAGAATTCCGAGTTCCTGTCACTCCTAGCCATGGTAGAAGTATTCTAATCCATGGCAGAAAGACTCACAATGCTCTTCCTAAAGCTACACCTAAAAGTAAGTATACCCATAGTTTAGTTACGAGGCTTCTTAATGCTACTGCCCGGGCCAACACCGATAATATCATTCTTGCAATTGAGAATGCCAACCTGTGAGAAAAGACTACTAGTACAACTGATAGGGCAAAGAACAAGAGCAGAAAAGAGATGTCCAAAGCGCGGGTTATTTCAATGGAAGATATACTACAGCTACGCCATGCAGTAGAGGAGAAGGATCGTATCCTACCGGAGAGAAAAGCCAAAACTTCACAATGGCGAGCTACCAAAGCAGCTCAACCAACTGCAACCAACGCTCCTTCACCTAAGCGAAACCAAAACTCCAGAAAGCAGGTTACCATTGACCTGAGTCCACACGTTATTACTCTGGAAGCTTTAAATTTGGACTCAGATTCTGAGCCTGAATGGATTGATAGTGGCTCAGATACTGGGTATCATAGAGCAAGGCACTGCGTTACTCAACCACAACCACAACGAATCACCCGCAGCCAACTTCAAGGGACTTCTTAATTAATCTAGGATCATGGGGCTTCACTTTTTTATTTTTATTTTTATTTATTACGTATATATTTTAGGTATTGGATTCGATGGGAAATTTTGCGCGGTATTCCCATGATGGGTGGTTTCCCGGTGAAATACGTTATACTCTACATGTCTATAAAGCTTTCTATGCAAGAAAAAAATCGTTAGGTATTGAGTGCTCATGTGTAGGTTCTAATAAAAACGCGTTCATATTATAAGAGTTTTTTTAAAAAATCTAGATCTAAGCTACTCTAAGTTCTAGAAGATTGTATATAAGAATCAAAACTCTAACCAATTTCAATTAACAATTGTATTTATTATTTATAATATACAGATAGTCAATTATATAGTTATTAAAATTTACATTATGAACAGTTCTTAGACTCTAGCCCTTGATCTATATACTTTATTTTCAGATTTATGCTATAAAAATATCTTGTGAAAATAAAAATATATTGCAATATTTTTGTATAAACCAAATGCACCCCTATATACAAAGTTCACTTTGCATTTTTTATATTATAAAAGTCACTTTTATACTATAAAAATAGCATGTGAAACAGGGTCTTAGTATGAAATCTGCTTCTTTTGCAGTAAAATTACTCTTATCTGCTCACTTTTTATCATCTACTTGTAAGATTGTCAACAACTAAGCTCCTTCAGAAAATGATATTATAATATCAAAATATCCAATATGAACGCTCAATCTTCTCACCACTTCTAAAATGTCGCCAAATCCTGAATATCCACTACTATAGTACATAACTTCATTAACGACTACTCTGCTGCCAGTCTTAGTTATCTACTATAAAACAAAATAAAATGAAGGAGAGAAAATAGTGTCCATTTCCCTTTAGAAGAGAATATCTGTACACTAATATCTTTACAGCCTTTGCAAACAATTATATTAAAATAGTCCCAGAATACTGTCCTCTTTACTTGCTCGGAAGACTATGTTCAAGTAGTTCCAGAAGATGGACATTGTCTATCACACTCACTTATACTCAAGACTGTCATATTATAGTGTTATTTTCCCAAGGTACCAATTTGTCGAATTGAATCTGTTTTGTCTATTTCTCTGAATAGTTAGTAAGTAGAATAGCTTGATTGTCTAAGCTGAGAGTATGTGGTCATATTCTAAAGACATGATTAGTGAGAAAGAGCAGTAACATATCTGAAAAGATAGTAAAATATATAGTATCACAAAATATTAGTAAGTGTGAGAAATATCTTAAACAAAATGTAATCAAATAAGAAAACCAAGAGAATTGTATTACTTATGAAATATTTTCTTCCGCCATGTCCTTCAGAATTCCCTCTGATGTGTTATCTGAATAATAAGCAAAATTAATTAACTTATTTATAAAGTCAATTGTGTACTGATGACTAATATTATTCAGCAACTTGAGAGTCTTATAGTTGTAAATCTGATTATTATTACATAAACAGAGATCTGAAATCAGATCTTTAATATGAGTTGTATTATTTCTATCAGAATCATTTCAAATTACTGCATAACTAGTCACTACTCGTAGCCCTTACTTCTGAATAGGTACAGCAAAAAACCATAAGTAAATATTGGCAGCCACATTCCATAGTAGTTTTAGTATAATAACATATATTTCTCTAATATCTCTATCATCTTAGATAATCTTTTAGACATTTTTAATAATTGTCTAGTCATTTTTTGCACTTATCTTGCCTTCTCTTAGAATAATTAAATCTCAGTTCTCTACTCTCTTATTTCAAGTTCATTTTCTATTTTATAAATGTTTTCAAAATTTAGTGTCTTGTATTTTTTCCATATCTTGTTTGGAAAAAACATTATGAATATACTTAAATTTGTGATACTCTAGAAATTGCCATTACCAAACTCTCTAATATTGATCATGTAATTAATGAGTCTTTTAATCAGTTTAGTTACCTCTTCCAAACTGATATCATATATCAAAACTAATACTAGTTCTTATTATACTCTGCCAACTGAAGCAGTCTATTAGGTATTAGTAATTAGTATTTATTCAGTGATAATTTACAGATCTCTATACCTCTCAATATTAATTTCACAGAGTTTTTATATCTAGACTTTTACTTTCAGTTATCAGAGTAAGAAGAATATCATCATCTAAGCAGTATATCACTATTTAGTAAAGAATAGCTATTAAACTAGTTAGTTAACGGCTGACAATATTTTTCCTATATGAAATATCTTTTAGCATATAAACTAGTATATTGTCTGAATACTCTTGCCTGATCCTAGTTGACCACAAATTCAAAAATCAAGAATAACCCATATAATTGTGTATTTTCTTGAATAGATCAGAACTATTTCCTCTTTTTAATAGTATAAAGAATTCTCTATATTTACTAGTATTCTTTACCAAGAAGTAGCTTTTAGATTTTATATGTCTAGTAAATCTTATCTTATTTAATAAAGCCTTATATAATAACTTCTTTCAAAGTCCCAGTAGGAGAAATGTATTAACTTTCTCCGGCTAGATTTAATTAGTCTCTGCTGGGTCCAAGTTGAACTTTAGTTCTGATATCTTTATATCAAACTGACAGGTTTCAACTAATAAGCTCATTTCTAGAGCTTTATTATCAGGTTATCTAAGAGTTTTTTTTTTGAAGAATGATTGTTGTATAATATTTCTTATAGTCTAAGTAGAATAATTAGAGTGTAGTTTCAGAGAAAAGGGAATTTGTCTTACTACCAAATATAGAGTCAGGAAATTCTTCTCAGTATAGTATCTAATAGAATGAATTAAATATTAATAGTAATA
Organism: Tuber borchii; assembly: GCA_003070745.1. Classification (NCBI taxonomy): domain Eukaryota; kingdom Fungi; phylum Ascomycota; class Pezizomycetes; order Pezizales; family Tuberaceae; genus Tuber; species Tuber borchii. Next base: position 277,434 of record NESQ01000028.1, on the reverse strand, counting down.
TAAAGAAGAAATTAGTAATATTAGCAAGGAGTAGTAAAGTAATAATATAAGTAAAACAGAAAACTTATAGGAGAGAATAAGAAAATAAAAGAATTTAATTATAGTATAAAAATGCAAGACTTTGACTAGTTACTATAAAAATAATTATAATAATATTATTAAGTATATGGCAAAACTAGTCAGCACTAACTACATTTCTGACTTTGTATAAGATTTTCTACTAATAAAAATATTTTATTAAAACAACTTAAATTAGAAAAGAAGATATAAAATAAAAGAAGTAAGATATGGTTCTGGACGACTAGAGGTGGGACCTTTATTCTAACAAAATGTGTGATAGTCTTGGCTGCAATGATTCATGTAATGCTTGGATTTTGGCTTGGCATAACCTGTTAGCTCATTCTAAGAAAACTAGGTAATATTAAACAAATAGTCAGATATATCTGAGGCTGTAGAAAAAAAAGCTAGAGAGTCTGTTCTTACTTATCTAATTTATTAAATGAATATTAATCAATTAATAGTTAACAGATTTGAATAATAAATGTTTCTGTTAGTAACTTTATGACTAAGCAATAATTCAAGCATTACATGAATCGTTGCAGCCAAGACAGTCACATATTTTGTTAGAATAAAGATCCCACCTCTAGTTTTCCGGAACCATACCTTACATACTAGGGAGAAGAAATAAAATATAAAAAGAGAGTTACTATTAGCTTACATAGCAGTACTTTAAGAACTGTAATTAGATATCAAGAATTAATAGTACTTAAATCTTTAACATAATTTGTATAGTAGATAATGAAGAATAAGGAATGATAAATAAAGGGAAGTGTGTAGAGTAAAAAGTTAATAAAATATAAGACAGAAACAAGAAAGCAAAGAAGACAGTGAATAGGGATAAAAGTTGTGGACAGAAAATAAAAAGATGGATGAAAAAATTTAAGAGTAATAGTAGATCTATGTAAAAGAAAGAGGAAAGGGAGAATTGTAAGAATATGAAAAAGAGGAAAAGTCGAAGAGGAAGATTATATACAATTTATAAGAGTAGAGTTATGCTATTAGTGTGTTAGTTATTTAGTGTATTAGTTATTCAGTGTAAGTAGTTACAAATATGTGTCAAGGTGCCCTTATCTGACGATTAGTAATTTATTCATTTATCAAATTATACTTTTTGATAAGTGAATACAGTATATAATTTTGTAATATGGGTCAGCAGAATGAAACAATTAAATCCAAACAAGCTCTACTAGTAAGTTTGTAGTATTTTCCCCTCACATAACTGAGAAGTAAAATTTCAATGTCCTAATATATTTTTCTTCTATTCTATTTTTTTACAGTATCATAAATAGCTTACAAGATAATCTTTTTATATATAAGTTTCTTAATTTCTAATTTTGCTTTTAATATTTCTTATAGTTAGATTTCTTGAATCTTTGACTGTCCCACAACTTAAGCAATTTTAAAATTTGTTTCAACAGCTATCATTTAGCTAAGTGAAAGAATTCTATAATATATTTTACCTAGTATTGAAATATGTTATAATGTTAAGACACTCCCTATAAACAGTTCTCTATGTATCAATAAAGTAATAACTCAATGAATACTTAGCCAATTGTATTGTAACTCTTTCCATGGATAGCTAATAGTATGTCTATAAATATCCTCTAAAAATATTTCTCTATAATTTGCAAAACTGGGCAAAGTATAGTAGAAAGTGGAGAAAAATTGCCAATTAGCTATTTAATCTATTTTACCTAGTATTAGGACATGTTATAGTATTGAAATACATTCTATATACAGTCTTCTATATATAAAGCAACTAATAACTCAATAAATATTAGCTTAATTGTATTGCAACTCTCCCCATAGATAGTCAATATATCCATAAATATCGTCTAAAAAATCTTTCTGCTATTTGCAAAACTGGGTAAACTAAGACTCTATTCGGTTAACTATTAACCATTAACCTGCAATTCCTGACATGACCATTCCTAGCTGGAAATGGTTGTTTGAGATTTGGTCCATCTGAAAAAAAGCCTTTGGTTTAAATTGACTATATAACTAACTATTCCTTAGAGTACGTTCAGTTAATAGCTGAATAGACTATTCAAGTAGGAAATTAGAGGGTTGAATTGTTGTATCCCATAGCACTTAATTGTCAATATTAGCGAATGGCTGATAATTAGAACCTTCTAAGGTTCTTTTCATCTCCGACCATCCGTACCCATTTTCAGCAAACAGCAGGAAGGTAACTGAACACCAAATCTTCTTTCTGAATAGTGCCGTTAGATGCAAGGGTTTAATCTTTTAATTCTCTACTCAAACAGTTTGTTTAGCTGTTAACTGAATGCACTCTAAAGTATGATGTATTAAGAAAGTAGCAATTAGCTATATAGTGACTAATATGTTTTATAAAAATTTCTAAAAAATGGTAAAATTATTCTATTTTATAGAGAAGATAAAGTTATTTTCTCTTCTAAATATATAAGCTCTAGAAACTTAGCTGAAGATCCAGGTTGTTTATTTTAAATAGTGTAATTTTTAAAACTAATAATATCATCTAGTTCTTACAATATAAGTATTAATACCACTATCAGTATTTAATCAAGAGAGTTGTAAATCTCCATCATATCAGTATCTGAAAGACTTATAATGAGTGTTACAATCCCTGCCTCTTGGGTGATACTTGCAGCAGGTAACCTTCTCTTCTTATACCAGATAAGATCTTATCTCACGTTCCTGATACAAAGTCTCACTTTCGTATTGCTATCTCATACGACCTTCATATACGTTAGTACCTTAGAACAGGTTTTCCGAGAAATAGTATCAAGAGTAGTATAATAATGAAGTATTGTATTCTCATAACGTTATAGATAGAAAAGTACTTAGATAATTGCGTAAAGAGCTACATCCTCAGGTATTCTGAGCGCCTTTTATACCAGCTCTACCCATAATCCTAACCTCTGTGAATCAGACTCTTAAGTTACGCTTACTCATAACTCATAGTGAGTCATGGTGTGAGATCTATCAGCTGAGTCCTATGAGTTACTTCTCGACATACCAAAGCCAATCATAATACTTATAATAAGTCATGTGCTGAAAAGGGGTTATATGTATGAGACCCATGATCACTTCTGTGAGCTATGTGTAAAAGGCATTACATCATATAACCTTGTAAGTACAAGTCATGAAACAATAAACCAATAACTAAACACTGATATACTAGTGCAATATCATGTGAAACTAAGTCCTTCACTAGTTACCATTTGTGACATGAGACTCTATAAGATATTTTCATCCTTGTATCATGAGGGATAATATAAGCTAACTTTCTAATTTAAAATATATTTACTAGTTTATATTATATCAAATTGAGAGAAGATTATGGGATAATTCAATAGGTTTAAAAAAATTGAGACTTATCCTCTTATAATAATTCATATTGAAAAATATAGATTGAGAGTCTCTAAACTTCATATTGTCAATTTTCAAAAAAAAAACAATACTTAGAAAGTAAATTTAGAATAATAGTATTTTCGAGTTACTTGTGCCAAGGTTGTGGTTGCACCACAACCCACGATCGCTGGCTGGCTCGCGACCGTGGGCACTCTCAAGAGAGTGCCGGACAGCTCAATGGTAATGGACAGCTCAATCGTAATTTGTGGCTTACCATAGTAACTTTGTGGCTCAACAACACTTTGTGGCTCAACCTCATATTGTCGCTCAGTGGTGGATGGTGCAAGAACTGAAGAGTGTCAACCATGTTGTGCTCACTGGTGCAAGAGAGAGCCTTCCTCCTGCCTCTAGCTATAATTTAAAAAAATCATACTTTTGTTCAGCTTAATTTTATGCACATTTCTAAGGTTTTTCTATACAATTTGGTCCGATATTGAGTAAGTTATGTTATGTTGCAAATTGCAAAGTAACATTTGGCCACAAGGTGGTGAGCCACAAAGTTACTATGGTAAGTCACAAATTAAGATTGAGCTGTCCATTACCAATGAGCTCTCCAGCACTTTCTTGAGACTGCCTGTCGTGAGCTAGTGAGTAATCGTAGGTTGTGGTGTAACCACAATCTTGGCATGAGTAACAACTCTAATTATTTAAAGATTTCTGAAGATACAGAAAACAAGATATTCCATAGCTTATAACAACGCGATTTTGTGGTTCTGAGGGACCACAATTAATTTCTGTATATTACAACATGACAACAAAAAACATGAAATATCTAGGGAATTTATTTTGGGTGGTCTATTATGTAAAAGTTTTATTTAAGACAATAGGAATATAATATCTCTTGTATTTGATTAATAATCTGGCATCTCTGTGAGCTCATTTTCTTCATACAAATATTCCATATAGAAGTAAATCTAAATAAATCCTGCAAGAATTGGTATTATTCTATAAATTTTAGCTCTAAGACTCTTTACTATACAATTATCACCTTTCTATTATTGTGATATTTATTGACCTTCTTCGGAGTAAGAATCAAGTAATTAAAAGTCTGTAATCTGTACATCTGTTTATCATTTTTCTTGTATTTTATATGGATGGCAACAGGTTTTTGGTAGTATAGTATACTAAAAACTACCAAATCGTGACCTGCAAATTCTAGCTCCTTATCTCAATACTAATTTTAATCTAACTGAGTAGAAAAAAATTAGATATAGAAAAGAATCTCTACAGATTATAATAGGACTCTCCCTTTTTAGTTTCCTACTTTCAGTCAATATTTTGGATTCTTACATATCAATAGAAGGCATAATCTCCTATTTAACCCAGACTCATTACTACCAGAGGTGATTGTAAGAAAAATATCAGATAAATTGGGATTCCTTTCCAGCAGTACTGAAAATTATTATATACATTTTTTCTAAGCTTTATATTATTGTTTTGGTTGCATATTAGGCAAGAATAAGAGGGTAGATTGGTTGTTGCAATAGCCTAATATTAGGGGTAGCCGATATTGTGTCTGCTATTGGGCTAGACCAGTGTCTTCTAAACGGAGATTGTCTAGCAAGGCTCGTAGGTATAATCCAAAGATTATTTGTAACGTAATTTGAGTAATAAAAAATAAAGTATGATAATAATATTTTTCTAGAGTAATAACTTTTTATATTGATAAGATCTCTTCTCCAGTGGTTGATGATATTTGTAAAGCTAGGGAGGCACTTCGATATTTATATTCTCCATCTGAGTATTCACGGGCTACATGTGCTAACTATACTAACTAAGTAGCTACTAACTATCTTCCTTCTTTTCGTAAAGTGCGAATACCTTCTGACCCTGACAACTATCTGGTCCTTCACTTAACATTATGAAGATGTACACCATCATATTACTGAGAGAGTGTGTTAGTACTATCAGTAATAGGTGAGTGTAGAGTACACGCAGCCCGACTAGCTAGTGTAATAATATTCTTCATCAAACTATGCAAGAAGTGGCCAACTTCTAAGGTCGTCAGCCCATTTAACGTTGCGAGTTCTGCGACCATGTATGTATTAGGCTTGGTATGAGTTTTGCTCGTAATCGCCCTAATGGCTATTAACGAGCAATGCCTCTACCTTACTGACTGGTTCTGAGTGGGACCGTTGGTCTCCACTATGTGCGTTTGGATCTCCTAGGTCGTAGGAATGGTTTCGCATACGTGTCTTATAACCATTGATCCAACCAATGGATCTGCGATTTGAGAATTCCTATTTGTAGGCGGAATTTCTGTCTGAGAGTGGATGCTTAAATCGCTCGGTCGCAGAAGCCTGGTCAACGTCCAGTAGTCTGGTCGCATAGTACTATATCTGTCGGTGTTAATAATAACTATAACATGGCTGTGAATTGAACACATGATCTTATGAAGGAAGTCATGTGTCTATCGTCTTAAGCTATGGCCGAAGGGGTATGAGTAGGAAAATACCGTTGTGTATTTTGAGGGTCTGTGTACAGAGGTCTGTGCGCTGGAATCCAGTACTGTGTACATGTGGCTCCAATATGCCTAACACGAGCTCCCTCCTCTAAGGTTTCATCCTGAACACCTAAAATTCTTTTAACAGTACAAATCTTCTATCTTGACTTTCTTCTTGAACTCGAAGTAGTAGGGTGAAAAACTTCATGTGTTTGCTTGTCCACATGAGGAAAACCTTTCCTTTTCATTCAACTGAGGCCAGTCCAAGCATATCCGGATTCTACCTGTGAAAACTTTCAACAATTTCTTGTACCTTAACCAACTCTTCCAGGGGTTCCCAAGTATTTTCATCCTCTGCGCATCTCTTTCATTTCACAAATAGAGTTCCTTGATCGTCCTGTTATGTCTTCCAACTCTTCTTGTGTAAGTGATTACTTCACTCCTCACGATCCTTTCCACTTCCCATTCGAGATCCCCTTCAATCTCTTCTGGTACACGTGGTAGTTGTTCCCTTACTTCTCGTATCGAGACTCGGTAAGGTTCCAGTAGTGAGACATGGAATATGGGGTGAATTTTCCAGTATGGGAAGATTTCTATTTTGAAGGCTCATTCTCCTTTTATCTTCAGTACTTTGAATGGTCCATATAGTTTCGGACTTAGCTTTTTTGTAGGTCGCTTGGTTCGAATATTCTTTGCATATAACATTACCAAGTTGCCCACTTTGATATCCAGTTGTTGTCTCACTTTGCTGTTGTAGTAAGGTGCCATGTTTTCTCGAGTTTTCTCAAGTGCGGTCTTGGCTTGTTGGTGTGTAGTCTGCATCCAATGTCCATAGAGACCGGCTCTGGGGTTCTGAGCTTCTCGTTCCTTCATCCACTCTGTCAGAGGATGGAAACTATAGTTGGCATAGAAAGTTGATATGCCAGGTGCACTCGTGCAGAGTTGTTGTAAGCATGTTTGGCTAAAGGTAACAACTGATACCAATCATCTTGATCGTAGTTGACGAAGTTTCGTAAGTAACCTTGCAGAGTTTAGTTGGTTCTTTCGGTTTATCCATCGGTCTGTGGATGGTATACTGTAGACATTTTTCACCTATTGTTTAACGACTTGCATGACAATTCCCAACATTCTCCTGAGAATTTGGCATCCATGTCTGAGATGATTTCAGTAGGCAACCCGTGTAGTTTCCACACCTCTTTGAGAAATGTATCTGCCACATCCTTTGCCGTTGCATTCTCTTTTAAACCTATGAAGTGTGATATCTTCATGAATTGATCCACCACTACTATATTCTGTGTGTATCCCTGTGATTCAGGTAGGTGGGTGATGAAGTCCGTGGAAATAGATGTCCATGCCCTGAAAGGAACATGTAATGGTTGTAGCAGGCTATATTGTGCATGCCTAGGGGACTTGTTGTATTGGCACTCGTCGTAAGATCGTACGTAGTTGTTAATCTATGCAGTGAGTCCTTTTCAATAGAAATCTCTTGTCCCGATTTCTATGCTTTTTTCCTGTCCGAAGTGTCCTGCTACTTGCAAGTCATGGCATCCATTAGCGACAGTTGTTTGTAACTCTTCATCGTCCGGAATGTATAACTGGTTCTTATAGTAGAGTAATCCTTGCTTAGTTTGCCAGTTCTTTGGAACTTCCTTCCCTTCTGCTTCCAACCTTGTCAACTCTTGTTTCCTCGCTGTCTATTCCTCATCCTTCTCGCCTGCCATTTCTACTTCCTGTATAAATTTTCCATTGAATGTCTGCATTTCTACCTGTGAGATAATAGCGCTTGATATCATAACATGCTTTTTTATTAGGCGGGGGTGTTTTCTTATGCCTTCTTGGTTGAAGTATTCGTTATCTTTAGCGTTTGCTTGCAGAAAATATATCATAAGCTTTGAATCGATTGCTTCAATCGTCCATTTTGGCGATATGTCTGTACTGCCGAATCCTTTGTCAAATTGTTCCATTTTCGTCTAGGTTATCTACTTTCATGACATCAGAAGTGTTGATTCTTTCGACAATTATTTATGCGATACAATCTCAGACTTGGATTCAGCAATCTGCCATACTATGATTAATTACAATGACTTTTATTTCCCCTGTATAGTCAGCATTAATAACCCCTCTATTGACAGCAATTCCCTTTTTGCTTGCCGACCCGCTTCGCGGTGCTATCCTTGCGTAGGTTCCCAATGGTAAACCTATTGCTATTTCTGTTTCTGCTATAACCTGGTCTTGAGCCGGGATTATAAATTCTCTGACTGTGTAAAGGTCATATCCAGCTGCGAGACGAGATCCTTTTGTCAGTATTCTTGCTTTCGAGAAGAGTCGTTTAATTCTAATAGCATGCTTTGTAGTCTGATTTTGTTCTGAAAGGTAACCTTCATCTGTGTCATCTTCAGGTATTAATAATACTTCGAAGTGTTCTGGTTTCAAAATTGACTGTTTGCTATGCTCAGCTCCCTCCTCAGGACAGCAATCCGGTTGTCTGCTTAAAGTATTAGGTTTTCCTCCTCTAGCACCAAGTCGGTATACAATTTTGAAATTGTAATCCGCTAGCCTTTATGTCCACCATATCTGCCTTTGTCTCCAGACCTTTATTGTCAGAAGGTTTTGCAGGTTCTGGTGGTCGGTATACACCGTGATCGGTTTGTCGGATCCTAGAAGATAGTGTCTCCATTCCTTGAATGCCTTCAGTATCGCAGATAATGTATTGTCATGAATTTTGTAGTTGCGTTCTGCAGGATTTAGCTTTCTTGAATGGAAAGCCACTGGGTGTAACTGTTTTTCCTTGAATTGGGACAAAACACAACTAAGGGCAAAGTCTCTAGTGTCCGTCTCTACTACTGTTTCTCTCTCTGGGTAGAAATGTTCCAGTATTGGGACAGTAACGAACCTGTTTTTGAGCTCCTCAATGGCTTTGTTTTACTTTGGTCCCTAGTGGAAATTCTCTTTTTCTCCTATTAGTGTTTCAGTGATCGGTGCATATATGTCAGAGAAACCCATATTGAAACGTCGGTAGAAGTTGGCGAAACTGATAAATATTTGGACTTCTTGAACCGACTTTGATGGTTTCTAGTTCATTACCGATTCCACTTTTCGCTGGCTTATTGTGACCCCTTTAATTGTTATAATATATTCCACAAATTTGACAGATTCAACATAGAAAATAGACTTCTTAATAGATACTGCCAGGCGATTTTCCCTAAGTTTTTCAAGTACTTTTGTAACTAATTCCTCATGTTCCTGGAGCATTTTCAAGTAAATGAGGATATTGTCCAGATAGACCACTACCCCATGATCAAGATATTTCCTAAGAATTTTGTTCATCATTGCTTGGAAAATTGCTGGTGCATTTACCAGCACGAAAGGCACGACTTTGTATTCGAAGTGATCGTATCGAGTTCTAAATGCTGTCTTCCACTCGTCACCTTCTTTAATTCTTAACAGATATTATCCGTTCTTTAGGTCCAACTTGGTAAATAATGTGGCTCCCGCAACCCGATCTTTTAATTCTCCCATTAAAGGTAAAAGGTATTTATTCAAGATCGTAAGTTTGTTGAGATTTCTGTATACTATACATAGACGTAATTCGCCTCCTGGTTCTGGTATGAAAATGATTGATGCTCCGGCTGGTGATTGACTATGGACAATCTTTCCTTCCTTGAGCATTCTCTTAAGGTATTTGTCCCACAGGTCAAGCTGAAAAGCCGACATCGGATAGATTGGTCCCCAAGGTGGTTTGGCAACTGGTTTGAGGTCAATCGCATGGTTGAATTTTCCGGGTTTGGCCAGTTTTTCCGTTATTTTTGCAAGGAATAATTCCTTATACTTATCATAATGTTGAGGTAACTCGTCCAGTAATACTTGATTTGGGTCTTCTGTGCAATTGATACTCCCAATATATGGTGCTTCTTCATCATAAGCTACGGTCTCGTCCCATTCGAACATATCTCCTATTGCTTCGTCCTTCAGATGTTCTTGACAGCATCTTGCCGTAAACATCCAATTTTTTGCTTTTGTGATATTTTTTGTATTAGGGTGTTCCTTATGCCACCATCCAAATTGGATGATTAAGTCATATTTCCCAGCTGCCACTACCTCACAAGATATATTAGTACAGTTGCTGTTGTTTCCTATTTCGAGTAGAATAGGATGGGTAAAGTGCTTTCCGCTAGAGGTATTTACTTCTCCATCAAAAGCTAGAATGTTTAATGCCTTCTGGCGTATTTCGTAGGGTATGTCGAAGTGTTTGACCAACTCTTTATTGATCAAAAAGATGTTTGATCCTGGGTCTAAAAGTGCTCGTATACGTATGCGTTTTCCTGTAGTCTCAATATATGTATGCCCCTCTGGACGATTATAATGTAAAGGCTTAGGAATATGAGTCATGAGTCGTTTGCCGATTGGCAAGGTGGTTGTGAGTTGTCGTTTGGGTTCTGTTATTTTCTATCATGGTTAAGTGTAGGTAATATATATTTGTTACCACGCTCGAGTAGTTTCAACCACTAAGATATCCTCAGACAAACTAGTATTCGTTACAGGGCGGGGCGGGACGGGTTTTCTCACAATAGCCCGGTCCTGACTCCAGCCCGGGGTCAAAGTTTTGCCCATTCTCCCCGCCCCGTCCTATGTGTGGCCCCGCACGGGTCATGGGGCAGGGCAGTGATTTTCCTTTCCCCGTTGATCGACTAGACATGGCTCCGTTCTATTATCCCGTCCTTTACCCTGTACGGACCCTATCTTTCTCCTCGAGTGATATTATGTGACCACCAATATGCTTGCCTAAAACCCCTATATATTGTATTATTGAATCTCAATCAGACTATGATACTAGTATATATTATAAACTAAGGATACAGAACTTTATATTTAGTGCTAGTATTATTAACATAACTTGGGCGTACCACTCTAAGTGTATAATTCTATTCTTATGCATTTTATGTCTATGATTCTAACCCTATGATCTCCGAGATATGATTCCTATGATTCTCCAAGAGTATGATTGTAAGTATATAATTCTGAGCATATAATTCTGAGCGTACAATTCTCTGAGCGTACAATTCTGAGCGTACAATTCTTAGCGTAGGACTCTAGGCGTATAGCTCTGGGCGCATCAGTAAAAAAAAAATCTGTCTTTTGTGCTCCACGGTGAGCCATGTCGTTGAGTTTTACGTTTTGGCTAATCGCGAGTGACCCCGGTTAATCATGATGCTTCCGATTGAGTCCCCTAATGATCAGATACAAATCTTAATTTTAGCAAAATATAAGCTATTTTTATCAATATCTCATAGACATTTTACATTACAAAGTTGTATGTTATGAACTCAAATTTCTCAACTTTGGTATGTAAAAAGTCTATGAGTTCTTAATAAAAATTGCTCATATTTTTCAGAAAACAGAATTAATATCATCTTATTTAGTCAAACTAACGGGATTTTTAATATCGCGATCATAGGACTCACGATGTGCCAAAACGTAAAACTCAACGACATGAGGCACAGGGGGCAGGCTGTTTTTTTGCTGATGCGTATAGTTCTGGATGTATGATTCTTGGCGTATGATTCTGGGCGTATGATTTTGGGCGTATGATTTTGGGCGTATGATTCTCGGCGTATGATTCTTAGTATCATCCCAAGTGTATGGTCTTTCTGTTTATGGTTTTGGGCGTATGGCTTTACTACTTTTATGCTTTACCATACAGGAACTTCTTCTTAACGGCTTCATGAACTGTAGCCACTAAACAGTACCGGTGCCCCTTCCATTTCAAAGTAAAATACTCATACTGCTCACTTTTCAGAAAGCTAATAGAGCCTATCTTATAAACAAATCTGCGCTTTAGCTCGGTAATACAAAAATCTCCATCTTCAAACTCGCCTAAGAGACCCATTGATGCCTGACCATTTTTCACATCTCCACCATCCACATGTGGTTCAGTAAACATATTCACTAAACATGCCCGAAGTGTAAAACATTCCCGCTCATCAGTCTCAAAAGATGTCCTATGATCCAAACACTTTCCTAGTATCTTCTCATACTCTTGCAAACACTCTAAGTCAATGGCAGCCAATAGAATCCTCTGAGCCCTTGTTATCGCCCCTATGGCCTTAAATAAAGGCAAGAGTGCCTTCTTCATATGACCTTTCATGTTAGTATCCTTGGTAGTTACACTTCCAAGCTTAGCATGTACCTGCTCCATCTAAATTCCCCAGTGATAGACTCCAGCCCTTGCCCAAAGTGGTCAACAGAGATGTGGATTCGAAAGGAGCTATTCTTCATAGTCTTTATGCCGTGTGTCCTTCAGAATTGCTGGTGGATTCACTGATGCATATTCCTCGATGTTCCAACCCATTGCCTTCGTCACATACTCTCCGATCTTGTCTCTATAAATCAACTTCAGCCCGACATCAAAAAGAACAAAGATCTTTTCATAGTTTTTAGCCAAAGCCACATAGAATCCCTCATCACCGATATCGATTTGCTCAAAACTGAAGCTTAAAGCCTGAGTGTCCTCGAGAGTAGCCTTGCGGGATGTTGGAGGAGCGCGTTCTCCATGGGAGTCAATCTGAAAAAACACTTCTATCGTGTTGCCTATTAATTTATTCCATGTAATTAGCAAATTAAATATTTTATTCAAGTTATTCAAGACAAACTCACAATTGCTTTCAAATAGGTGTCTAAATGCAGAGTAGCCATTTGTCTGTGCTGCTTCTGCTTCTCGTTTCATCTTTGCTGATAGCTTTAACTGTGAGGATAATTGCTGTTGAAGCTTGTAGTTGCATAATGCTTTCGGGCCTTGTTCATCTTGTTGACAGAGAGAAGGGGTAAAGTTCAGTGGTAGGATATCGGCTGAGGAGGGATCAGGTAGCTTGAAAGCTTTGTTTTCTTCTTGTGAAATAAAGTGGGGAGCTTTGAGATGTCCAGCGGGAGTGTGCATTAAAGCCTTAGGATATTCCATTTTCGTGTATATGGTAGGAGAGAAAGAATGAGTTACAACTCTGTTCTTTACAGTCCAAAGCAAGAACTACAGTTCAATGCTTTCCTCGTGATACCAAAGGTTGAAGAAATAAAGTAGTGGTGAATGAAGAATTATTACAACCGGGGGGAGGCATGAAGAATTAAATAAGTGTTACGACTGGAATAGACCTTTTTTGCCAACGGCTGTACACTCTGCAATCATGGTATACCGCAATGTTTCACCTATTTTCATTGTATGCTGAACGTGATTTTTCTGGGCGTATGATTTTTACACCCGGCATATGATTTTATGTGTATGATTTAAAATACCCTCTACCGAATAGTTTAAGTTAAAGTAAGAAGATTCACCTAATCCCCTACTGCTGCAGTCTTTGAGTTCAGAACTACTTTACATCAAATGAGACTAGATGAAATGGGACTTTTTCTTTTCTTTCCCACCGGTTCCAGTAAGCTTTTCTGGTTGTAACCCCAACGGTGGCATTAGAATTTGCCCCGCCCTTTCTCTGGATGACATGTATAATGGGAAGTGAATCAGTATTTCCCAGTTTGGCTTCCTTGGAACAAATCTCTTCCTAACGACCTGCTAAACCTTCAATATGGCCAATATCTAGGTTATCTCCTTCGTGATTACTTTCAAGATCGCCCATTTCTTCTCTAAAAATCTGTGGCTCCTCCTCTGTGGATCCTTCTTCTTCCTCCGTGTCTGCTGCAATATACATGTTAATAGCACTATCCCAAATTTGTTCATCATCACCGGATTCTTCAGAGTCTGTCAATAGATCAGCATCTTGACTTTGACTATGAGATGGTGGAGGGCGCGCATATCGAGATTCAATCAAGCTACGATCAGGGAACCTAGGCCTTGACTCTCTTCCAAATGCCCATGTTCTATCCTGATCGACGAAAGACCATGCCGTGTCCTCCTTGTGTGACTCATTATCATCAGAGATACAACCATTATCTGTCTTGGTACCTTCCTCCTTTCTATCTGCCCAAGAACGGTAATTATCCACTGTTGCCATTTGTTCTAGTTTTTCGGCCTCCTGTTTAGTATCATGACGAGCTAGCTCTCGCCGCAATTCTTCATGCTTGTGGAATTGGACCAGCATTGATGCTCGAATTGTGCTACTTTGCAGTCAGGAGCGACGATAAGAAATCATATCTCTTGCTATGCTAAACACGTGCTCTACCCCAACACTACCTCCTTGGACCGCGAGAATATCCCTAGCCATTCGAGATATATTCAGAAATCTCCCAGCATTAACCTTCCACCACTCCAGTATATTTGCCTTGTAAAAAATTCCAGCTGAGCTATTGTCATGTGGGGAATCGATATCTTCTGTGGCCGAATCGAGAGGTTCAACCTCAGAATCACTTTCGAAATAAGCAAGCCCTCACTAACTGTAATTGCTCTCTGTCTTGATCTGTGAAGATGTTTAGATTGACTGTTTAGACCACTCTGTGGAATTTGTGTATCAGGATCCTTGGCATTCATCGGCTCATAGTAAAGATCATAATACGCTATGAACTCCTTTTTATATAACTTCTCATACAAAGCCTCGCCATTGGCATTATTGATATCCCATTCACGAAAGAGATTCAGTTTGCAATATAGATTTAGGCAAGTTCTAATGCCAAATAAGACACCTCTGGGGCTTTCGGTCTTACCATAGTAAGCAGCCGCCTTTAATTTCCCCTTAAGCAAGCCTCCACGAATATCAACCTTCTATTGCATCCGCTTTCATTTCCACTTTGCAATTTACATTTTCAAGTAATCACAGATATCTTGATATACCTGAAAAACGTGATAAATAATAACCTCTCGTGTTTTTGACATCCATAATGTCCAAAACTTTATGGGCTGAAGTACTTCCAAGATGTACTCAACCTGCCTCCACTCCTCTGAGGTCAACTATAGAGGCGAAAACTCAGGATAAGTTTGTAACCAGTCCTTTGTGAATTCCCGTAGCTGTACAGATCTCTCCAACATGTTTAGAGTGGAGTTCCATCAAGTTTTGACATCGTAAAGGAGGGTAGTTGCAATCTTAACCATGTCATTCTGTATCGCAAAGAAATGTTGACGCCATTGAGGTGAAGCTCCAATCGCAAGACTAATTTTCCGATGCTAATGCACATAACTTTATTAGCTTATCCCTGACTGTGGTATCTGATGAAGGGATGATGGAGAGTATGAATTTGGGCATATGAATTTGGGCGTATGAATTTTGGCGTATGAATTTGGGCGAATGAATTTGAGCGTATGAATTTGTGAGTGGGAATTTATGCGTATACATTTGGGCATATGTTAAGACTTAAAACATCGCCTCTAATCCATGCAGTTGGTCTCCATGTTGGAACTCAAGGATATGTAAAGACATATTTAACAATATGAGATCTTGAACAGATTACCTCTTCAACTGTCTTGAGAAAGCTATTATCTAATCTTGTAACCTTCTTAATATAATTTGCCTTAAAGCCAGACGGCATATGGCCATCCCTCAATTTAACCTTAATCAAACTCATGAAGACGCCGAGGATAAGCTGAATAACATGAGCCATATAGGGAATATGATTTTTGAATTGAGACCATTCAACTGATAATAAACTCCAAGCTTGATTTAAGGCTTCCGTGAGCGTTCGGTTATTGCTTGAACTATCAGTGGTAAAACCAAGAATTCTATCCTGAATCCCATATTTGGCTGGAACCCCATTAATTTTCCCCTTCATATTAGCCCCAGTATGAGACCCCTTTAGTTTCTCAAACCCAATCAGGACCTCCTCCATCTACCACGTATCCAATATCCAATAAGCTACAATCGCTAGAAATGGAAGTTTATTTGGCAAAGTCCAGGTATCAGCAGCAAGAGAAATCTTTCCATTTGTCAGTAGGCCTGTTCTAATTTTGTCAACCATTGAGATACCAAGCCCTTTCAAATGTCTTGTTAATGTGGTTGGGCAAGGTATTTCAATGCTGGGGCGAAGGTACTTGAAGGCGCGACGAAAGGCAAGATTGTTTGAACAATTAAAGGCAAGATTGGTCATAAGGAAAGCCTTCAGAAAGTATTCTTCGAAATTATGTTTATTAAACTCTGCAGGTATTGCCAAATCAATAATTCTACTTCTATTCCCCGTTTTAGTGCCTCTTTGCAATAGTGTAAAAACATCTGTACCACCTGAACTTCCTGCCCGAATATCAAATCCATGAAACCTTCTAGATTTTTGACAAGCTGAGGATCTGTTGTGGTCATGCATCGAGCTTGTGCCTGTGCCGCTCAGGTGAGCTAGAACCTTTCTGCACATAATACACATCACTCGAGATGTGCCAATTGCACTGCCTAAACGGTCCGCGCATTGTTGAAAGTATTTCCACATCTCTGCTCCTCGAAGATCAGAGTTCCATATTATCTTCTTCTTTCTAGCATACTTCACAGTATATGCTATATACCCTAGTGTCTCTTGCCACCACTCCATCCAACTCTCATAATATTCTTCGGTATAGAGATAAAAGTTTCCAAAGATCTCAAATAGATTCATATCAGTTGTTGGCAAAGACAAGAGTGTAGCTGCCGGATAAAGTATATTCCGCACATATTCTTGGTTTCCAGGGGGTAGCGAGACTGAATTCAGGTGCAAAGATCTTGTGTGACTTGAAAAGTGCACTCGAGCTACACTAATAAGTAGCCTTGGAGTTGGTGTTACTGGTTCTTGGATCAGGTATGGACTAGATTCAGCAGAAAATAGGGATAAGAATGAAGAATGTTCGCGTGCAGGAGTTTTGTGAAATCGTAGAAAGAAGGCGCAGCTTCTTATGGCATTGGTAGGGTGGTCCTGCTGGCTGCCAGCTATTGAAGATTCTGCTTATGAGGACATTAAGTGAAGATGAAATTGATCTTTTGTATAACAGAGGTCTTTATATCAGGACTTGTACTCTTTTATAAAAAAACTACCAGTAGAAAGACTAGCACTGGCATATGAATAAAAGGTGTAAGAAGCTAGCCTAGTTGTTATGTCTAGCGCTCGTGATGGCTTCTATTCTGTGATTCAATATCTTTACTTGTATATGTATCTTTGAGACTATTAATCACGCTGTTTTTGAATTGAGTGTATTAAAATTTGGGAGTATGAATTTTGTGCGTATGAATTTTTGTGCTTATGCTGGTGGATTGTACATGGCTATAGTCAAGCTCGGTAGAAGCTACCTACATTGAGAATTGAGATATACGGTATTCACCGTTGTGCTTTGGGCCTATAGGCCTATGAGAGTAGTCCAAATCCAGTATACGGTCAGCATACCCTGTTACCCAAGTTGACTAATACCAATTTAGTACTCTCATACAACGTCTTCGCCCCTATGTGGCAACCACAAATCTTCTAATCGAACATGTGGGTATGTTCCTCGAGGCTGTTCAAATGACAGAAAGTTGGCCGAAGAGGAGGAACTGAATTCTAGATAGCAGCCTGACTTCTCAATGCCTTTTCCAGTAATGAATGGTGATTCCTCATTATATCCCTTTTATATAAGTCACCTATTATCCAATATAATTATTCTCTCCTAAGTACCCTCCTGAGACTGTCTCAACATATCAGACCTCTCCCTAGTATGATCTATCTTTTTGTCTTTTCTCTATTTACGACTCAAGTAATGGCAACTACCTCGATTGCAGAAGCTTCAACAGAGGAATTCCAGACCTGGATATTTGGCCCTGACCACCCAATCGCCCTTCACACTATTTCCTTTGGCCGAATGGAGGCGGACTTCTTCTTCCGTAAGCCTTTTCTGGATTTCGTCAGAATCAAGACTGAGATACATGCCCTCTATCAGTACTATTCATACTTATAGTGAGATAGATAACCCTTGGGCCAATTGCCGGTCACCACTAGCTTAGAAGTCTTTCAGCAGTGTGATTCAGGCCGTCATGTAGTAAAAGGCAAAATAACCTGGCACTTCATTCCAGACTCAGATCCTTAAAGGGAGCTTCTTCATTCTGATCTTTTAATATTCCCAGTATGGATACGAGATTTGATTGTATTCAATCAAATATATTAAAGATTCACTTAATATATAAGTGGCTGCCCCTGATAAATTTATTTTGTGGTATTTTCCTATCACCAAATCTCTTTGCCTTAACGTACTAGGATTATCTTTCTACCTCTTTAGATATCAATCATTGATTCATATCATAAACGTGATCAAGAACAATATTTTCATTTGGGCTGCTATATTGGGCAACAGTGAGCTGGATATCGTTCCACTTCCTCGTCTTCATCCGGCGGCCAATGTCCCAGTTGACCATTGTTTCTTTGAGGCGAAGGGCTTTCCCCAGAGCTCTCTAGACAACTACAGTGACCTGTAACCAAGCTTGTTTTCACATCCTTATCTCTATTCGCTTTCCTGGAGTTATAAGGTCATACGCTTCGTCTGTAAGTCAAATGCTCAACAATCTTAGCACTTTGCTTACACAAGTGTGTGGCAGATATGATGGACTTTACGAAGGCTGGAATACATACTCCAGTCTTAGGTCAGATGTATTGGTTGGGAGTCAAGATACACGAGTACAAGTCAGAGAATGTGGAGCTACAACGGAAAGAGATGGTATCTGGATTCTAAGACTATGATAATACAGAATACGAAGGGATTCTTGTTACCGTGAGAGCAAGAATTTATATTCATGCAACCGTGCATTCAATGAAAATGATGTGTAGTGGAAGTAGAAGTTGTAGCGTGATTATGGGTCTGGTGCATTGTGAGATCGTGGATTCTGATTCTGATTCTGAGATAGTAGTCTATCCTGTAAACTCTCGAGATTAGATTCTCCAGGAGAATAGACTTAGTTATTTTCTCACATATTTGGGTTTAAATTTCAATTAAATGTAATCGGTCTTTGTGCTTAGACATAGCTTCTTGAATGTATAGTTTTCAGGCTATGGCTATGAACATGAAGTTGTATCTGGTAATCTGTAGGAACCAATAACAAATAATCTTGTAGTGGAGTGGGTGATTTGAGAGAACAGAACAGGAAGTGTGCTGGGTTGTTGAGATTGGGGAAGTGAGGTATGAGCGTACTCGGGTATGAAGGTTAGTGATGCTGTAGACAGGGGTTCACTGTGTCAAAGCTTTTTACTCTTCTCAGCATTATAGGGCATATATTTTGGGTGTATGTTTTGGACATATGGCCTGGGCGTATGGTCTGGGCGTATGGTTTGACCGTATGGTTTAAAGTGTGGTTGGAGTGTATAATTTGAGTGTATGGCTTGGGTGTATAGGTTTGGATTGCGGTAGCTTCCGTGATACATATCATCTATAATTTTAATCCATCCCCAGGAATTATCTATCATTGTAAGGAATTGATTCTAACTTCTGAACCCCTATGTAATTAATCCGTAAAGAGCAATCTGGCTCATTGAGTGTAAGTTCAAAAAAAGTGGAATCCGGTTAGGAGCTAGAAACTATAACAAAAGAAATCAAATCGTGATGAGTGTCAGCTCTGGGCTTCCAGAGTAAACAAGTAGAAGAAAAACATATCAAATGCCAAGCAAAAAGCAAAAGGAGAAAGCAGCCAGGTACTTGTTAGACATGGGAAAAAGAATATGGGCCAACTATGAGTCTAAAGCAAAGAAATCATGATTAGAATAAATCGGGGGTTGGGGGTGGGATAAGGTAAGGAGATTGAGAAAACAAGAGTAAGGCATACAGGAACTCAAGCAAGGGAGGAGAAAGGAAACCTGGAGAAGATGGCAAAAGAAATAGGGGAAGTAGAAGATCTTAATTCTCAGGCTCTTTTTTTATAGGGCGAGAGAATTGTTGCCGAGACAGGTTGAAGACAGCTTGCCTATCCATCTTACGATCAATTCTATCTATATCTTCAAGGTCAATTCCTTGTTCCTCCGCATCTTCCCTAGCGGCCGCCTCGAGATCAATGATAAGATGGGTATTACCAGCAAATAACCACTTTCTCTTGGGGATAATGTGTTCGATAGGGTCTTGTTGATCTTCTGAACTGGTGAAGAAATCCTTGGGGGTCATAGCCCACTCGAGCAGCCTCTCTCCAATCTCTTGAGTGTTAGCCCGAAAACGGTTTTCTGCGGCATCACCGTAATGCCCCCTGGTGAATGGTGCAGAATGAGAGTGATCCAAGTCCCGGCTCGTCCTTCCCAAACTTGAGCCTGAGGTTTCACCTGCCCCTATCATCTTGACATCACCATTCTCAGACCGACTAAGACTGTGAGAAGATTGTTCTCGCTCCCCATCATCATGGTAGTCATCGTCATTGTCATTATCGCTGTCGTTATCCATTTCCTCCTCCTCCTCCTTCTTCTCTTCTTCGTAGATCATCTCTTCACCATAGATCTCATCAGAATCCTCCGAGCCATTGCCATCCTCCTCATCAGACTCATATAGATCAATGAAATCTACATACTGATCCTCCTCATCCTTCTCCCACTCCTCATAGACCTCTGCATTAGGCAAAAGCCACTCAACAGGCTTCACCCAGTCAATCAAAGGTCTACCCTTTTCATCGAGCTTATTCTCTTGGACTGTTATATCCAAATCTCCATCCATATCCTCCATAGTCAATTGGTACTCAGAAGTACGGTCTTCTCTACCAGTAGGCATCGAGGGACTTGTATGAGCTAAATAAGTCTGAATATTAGTAAGGGGATCTCTGAGCTGACAAGACAGAGTTAAAAATTACTTACTTCCTTCAGGATGATTAGTACCAGGGTTTCGCCTTCTAAATCTTATCTTGAACCTAGTCCGCCCCGAGATAGGTTCTCTCGTGCGACTGGTGCCAAATGTCGCAGCTCTTGCCAACCCCACAGCAGGTTCAACACTGGCAGCAACTGGGGATCCCGCGGCCCCATGCATACTGAATGAACGACTTCACACCTAAAGATTAAGAGAGAGGGGGGAAGTAGATAAAGGAGAAGGTTGAGTATTCAGTGGTGAGCCTGCTGGTAGTGTAGACCCCGTGGATGAACTTCTCGGTCGCTTAACTACACGGTCAAGCAGGCTCTTTATTCGAACCATAGGACGCACATTTGGTGACGGATTCAAGGATGGCGCTGGTGAATTGGGCGGGGAATCAACTTCAATAGGGATTGGCGGATTGGCGAGAGGTGAGTTATCCTTACCAAACTGATTTGGATAGTATCGCTGCCAATCCGCCAAGATTGCCTCATATACCTGCTCCAGGATCTCGTTCTCCTCAGCAATAATCTCCCGATCCACCACAGCTTTGGTCTCGTCATTGAGCGCCTGGTACTCATCATATCCTCTGGCGAAATCAGGGCGTTGTTTCAAGCGATTTCCCCAGTTTGCCCGTGCACACTCGAAGGCAGTTTCTAAAGGGCTGAGGTTCACCCTATTCTTATTCTGGCAAATCATTTCAGGATTAACAGAATGGCTAGGAGCGCCCGCCGGAAGAGATTTCCACCTATAAGCAGAAGGTATTGCTCAGGGAAGTGGGTATTCTATTCAGCAAGGTTAGTTTGTGCGTATGATTTTGTTTATATGATGTTGGGCGTATGATTTTGGGGGAATGATTTTGGGCGTATGATTTTTGGGCGTTTGATTCGGAGTTATGGTGGGGCAAATAAAAGGAAAGGCTGATCTGAAGATGCAAGCTAACTTACTATTGGTAGTTGTGCGATATCTTATATATGCTACTACGATATGGACTAGAACAGAGGAGGTAGGTAAGTTGAAGAGTGTGTCAGGAGAGTAGCCAGGCAAGAAAAAGCTGTCGCCTTTTGCTTCAGTAATGCACGAAAGAAGGGAGTACGATTGGGGGTCAGGGAACAGAACAACTTGTATATGGTATTGGAGAGAGTGTTGAGAGCAAGAAGATGGGAGTGGGATGAGAAAGACTGGTGGTAGTTTGCCCTCTCTTATAAGTAAAAGTGGACTTAGGTTAATCTCTTGAAAACATCGTTGCGATCAATCAGGAGTTATACGTCAAGGCCCCGCCACAGTACATGAAACCGCAGCCCTCGTAAATAACTGCTAAGTATGAATAACTCTCCCGGTCTAGTTCTCTGCTGATTGCTTCTACTATCATAGAAAAAATGTCATTCAAGCGAACTCTATGTTTGGTATCCTCACATACGGATGAGGATGTACTTTTTACTATATAATTGTACACTTGATACCTGAATCAGGAAGATATAACATATTGCAACATATATAATGTATCATACACAACTTTCAAGGTATTGCTATATAGGAGGAATTATACAATGTATGTCTCAGTAGGCTTTAGGTTAGAGCCTTACTTG
Source organism: Tuber borchii (assembly GCA_003070745.1). NCBI lineage: Eukaryota > Fungi > Ascomycota > Pezizomycetes > Pezizales > Tuberaceae > Tuber > Tuber borchii. Next base: position 255,284 of record NESQ01000028.1, on the reverse strand, counting down.
ACTTTAATCATTGTACAATTCAAGTGTACATATATACCGACCCCCCATAAGCCGTACCTATCTTGTATCTATTGACCAGACATCATGAATCAATATTTATCCAAACTACATGGGGGTTGAGATATATGACGAGACGGCTTGAAAGATATAGTTCATGAAATTCCCATTCTCCTTATTCTGATCGGTATAAAATGTCCCCCTATCCACTGCTCTCCCAACACCTATCTCACTCTTAACAACTTCTAATATCACAACTCAGCTACTAGGGAAACTATAGGTCTATACCCATATGCACAAATCCACATAGGTAGAGTCACAAACTCACACCCACGATCGTCCTCTGTCAAATTCTAGCAGAAGCTAACACAATCTCTCTTCTGTTTAACCTTCTTCCTCCTCTTCACTCACCTTTCCCTCCAAAGAAAATCAAACAAATGAAAAAAATACCGGCTCAATGCCTCCTAACCATTGTGCAAATCAGAATATCTTGGGCCCAAAGAGTGGTAGATATTGCGGGTCCCCCAACTAGGCATCTTGGTCGAAAGAGAGTCGGCAGAGTTATTAATAGGGTACAGCAGCCGGCGCGGTATCCTGCTGGCAGGGTTGCAATGGCAGAAATTATATAGTGCCCCTGGGATGGGGGATACCTTATTCCCAAAGCTCCCTTCTATCGTCTTTGTCAAAAGATCGTGGCAGATTTGACACTTGAGCAGCAATTCCGCTGGCAGAGATCTGCCATTGAATGCCTCAAAGTGGTGGCAGAAGAGTTCATAGTCATGATAATGACTGGTTAGTTAAATTTCTGTCCTAACCAACTCATCTAATTTACTAATTAATTACGTATAGCTGGTGCATTGGGTGCGGCACATGCTGGTCGCATTACCCTCATGGTCCAGGACCTAAGGCTTGTTGACAATATCATGAACGTCATGGCCAGGAAGCCCAACTGGGCTACGCTGGATGAGATTAGGGGCAATCAGAATCTGGATAATGGCAGGCCAGCACCATCTCCTCCTCCTGACGCAGGGCCACGATCTTGTCCTTGACACGGGGGTGCTCCTCCCCCTCCCCCTATCCCACCTCCGGGTAGTGGCGGTGATAGCGATAGCGATAATAGTGGCTCCTGAAGGCAATCCTTGCCCTCCTGTACCCCATCGCCAGTTTCCTGAAGCTGGAGGAGCTAGTAGGACTGGTGGCAGTAGCCGTAGGAGTGGTGCTAGGAGGGTTGGTACGGGTGGGAACCAGGGTGGGAATATGAGAGTAGTGGCAGGAGGTAGTACTGGTAGCGGCGGTGATGGGACAGCTGACGCACGAGGGAGTGGGGGAGACAATAGGAGTAGTAATGCTGCGGGTGCTGCTGGGAGTCCTGCTGCTGATGAGGGTGGTGGTGCTACTGGAGGGGCTGCTGGGAGTACTGCCGGGGGTGGTACAGGAGGTACGGTTTCTCAGGATGATGGAGGAGGGCAGTCTAGAACTAGTGGTAGGAGTGACCCCCTGCTCACTCCAGTTCAGCGGTTGCCCACACCCCGTTGGACTACTGGTAGTGGGACTCAGAGGCGGGCAGGCAGTAGTAGTGGGACTGGGTAGACAAGTTCAGTTCGTACACGCTCCGGGAGTGATGGTGGCAGGTCGGGAGCTGGGGGTGCTAGCTCGAGTGGTGGGGCCTAAGCATGTCCGGGAATTATCTTTTGCTTTCCTTTCCTTGATTAACACTTGTTTTCAACCAGAATTACGTTCTCATTAAATTTTTTCTGTCATTTTATATATAGGACCCTCCTGAAGGGGGCCGGGTATTTTATCTCTTCTGCTTCATACATGTAGTCTTGCATGAATATATATTATAGAGCTCTAATGATGCTTCCAAATCACCTTTTACCTCAAGCTGAGAAGGTGATTGACTCTGCATAGTTACTAACTAATCGCACCGTGATTTCGGGTGTATGATTATGGGCTTATGATTACGGGTATAGGATTTTGGGCATATGATTCTGGGCGTATGATGCTGTGCAATGGTTCTGGGAGTATAGTTCTGGGTGTATGTATGATTCTTGGTATATGGCTCAGGCAAATGATTCCTGGTGTATAATTCTGGGCAATCGTTCTCAGTCTATGGTCCTTAGCGTATTATGTGGAGCGATGGTTCAGAGTATAAAATGCTAGGAGTATGATTCTGGACGTATGATTGTAGACATAAGGGTGGCACAACTAGTTTAGCACCTTAAATACTAGAAAAATAAGAGATAGGGGCAGGACATCAAGACTGGCCTTCTCAGTAAAGTGAAAATAGAATCCATACTAGTAAGCAGTGAAATGGGCAATATTTTTGTATATGAGAGGAAAAGTGGACAGGAATATACAAAAAAGATAAAGGCTTCGGTGGGGAATTACAGAAAATGCGGGGCCCCGGATAGGGAAATTTGATCTACGGGGGGCAGTTTGGGGTCTTGAACGGGACGGGGACCTGGATGGGGGCAGGGGCGGGTAATGAAAAAAAAAAGCCCCACCCCGGGCCGTTGGGTAGGGCGAGGTAGGGAATTTGACTGGGGGCCCGGAGTTTTCAGATCCCCATAGGCCCTATAACGAACACTAAGACAAACTAAAACGTTAATGTGTCAGTTATCAGGGATTCCACTACTAGTAGTCTTTACCTCCTGCCGAGGAGGTCCCATAACCACCAGCCTGCTTTGATCTAAGCCAGCTCGCTTATTCAATATGTCATAAGCAATCTCGGGCTGTATAAGTATCTAAGGATCCGGAATGCCGTTATTTTGTTCCTAACATCTAGCCTGACCTTGTATTCGTTCAGCATTCGAGTGGTACTTCGACGTATGTGCAATACCAGTCACGTTATTGGGTATGGGTATATGTACTTTGGGGCTGATCTCTGTTGTCCCTGTGTCCTCAATCACTGTTGAGTTGCACCTTTCCCTGGGGTCCTCACTGGACTGGTCGTACTATGAGACCTTTTCTCATATCATCATCCTAGCCCTTTTTCTTCAACTGGGTACCGGATGTTACCTTCCCCAGTTCACTCGGCATCGTTGTCTTCTGCCTTCACAGGTATGCCCGAATCTACTATCATAGTCTCTCATTATTTTTGTTTGCAATTTCAGAGGGAGGGCATCCTCTCAGTACCCGAGTGCCGTCACCATTGGTGTCTAGGAGAATCTAAGGATCTCCTATTTCTATGAAGTCTCATGCCAAAGGTCTCTCAATGTTATTAACATTGGGTGTTTCTTCCTCCGGCCTCTCTCCTGTTAGAGTAGAGGTCTAAGGCTGCCGAAAGGGGGTTGTAGGGGTAGCTTTCTATTGCCGGAAGGTTGAGTTGAATGGTTTTTTCTCACTTGGTTTCCTTTGACCAATTGTTGAGACTTGCACTTTTCTGCATTGTACCCCTGAGTGGTTGTTCATTCCACAGTGGGTACACTATTTGTTGTTCTTTCGTGCTTGTATAACCAGTTCCTTAATCTGGTCATATGCACTGATCCAATTCGTATGTTCTACCTTTCCCTTGGCTGGAGCTGACCCCTTTTCTTGCTTTTCCACCTTCTTTCCTGCCATGTATTTCGCTTTCTCTTCAGCTGCATATACTTTCCTTAATTTCTTAGGCTTTACCGTAGCCTTTTCTTCTCTCTTCCATTTTCTGCTGGAGTCGCCTCGTGGGTTGTCGGTATGGCTATGTCGCAAAGTGACCTGCTCTAAAAACGTCTCCTCTCATCTGGTGACTTCTCGTACTACTGCCATCAAATCATTGTCTCTTGCATACTCCTCAGTAGATAGTCATCGTAGAGCTTTCCGTGGAAGTCGATGTTCTATCCTTTGCCTCTATGTGATCCCACTCATATGGACGTGGGTATTCAGGTTTTCCATTTCCAGGAGATATCGATCGATATTATTCTTGTACTGAACCTTGTCCATGGCCGGTAGGGCTCTTTCTCCCTCGTAGGTAAGTTCAAATCGTAGGATGCACTCTGCGTAAAAAGCCTCCCAATATTCATAACCTTCTACCTTTAGATAACCTAACTCTCTGGTCATTTTCATTTGATAGGTGAGTGTGAAAGCTGAAACGTCTTTGCCATCCATTTTCCCAAGAGCATACTTGATGCGATCTTGGTCCGATTTCCACTGGTTGGGATTTTGTCCAAAATAGTACTCACATTGAAGTAACCAATATTCAATGTTTTGATGCTTCAAGTTTTTGACTGGCTGGGGGACTTCTGCCTGTCGTTTTCCATTCATAGCCATAGCTATGCCAATTGCCTGTGCTAGAATCACGGCTCTGGGATCAATAGGGTTGTTTGGTTCAGGTCGCCATGATGCTCCTCCACCTCCACCTCCCCTACCACCACCATGTCCGTCATTAGATTTCTGGTCACTGGGTTCTGGGTTGTCTCTTGGAGTAGGCTTTGGTGGTCCTTGGTCTCCATTCCCATTATTGCCGGAGTCAAATATATTTTCCACTGGTTGTTTCCCATTATCTCGCCACTTCTGCCCTTGCCATTCTCGTATCCAACTTTCTAACCTGTCCAGTGGTCTCGCATATGGGGCCGCCAGTGCTCGAGGTAGTGGTTGAGTGGGTAGAGTGGTGGTTGGAGTCGGTTGAAGGTTTTTTAGTAACCTTATTCCTTCCGTCATTTGGGTCTGCTGTTCGTGGACAAACTCCTTTGCTGCTTTAGCCTGACCATCGACAACTTGCTAAGGCTTGACTATGTCCTCTGCGCATCTGGCCTTGAGCTTTATTACTTCCTGCTCAAGATAGATGTCGCAGTTTTTGGATTCCGTATCCTGTTTCCCAATGTTAGCATGTAATTGGGTACTTACTACCTCATGGTAGGTCTGTCTATCGCTTGTATCTTTCAGTGCTTGAGCTATATCGGCTAGCTCTTGTTGCCGTTATGAAGTAGCTATTTCTACTATTACAATTGGCCTTTCAAATGTGATTATTTGCTCTGCACTTAATTGCTGTCCCTCATCAGCTGCTTGATGGAGATCATCCATCTCCGCTACCAAACCGTGTATTGTCTCCGTAAGATCCACAAGGTGTACCTAGTTAGTATTAATTCTATGATCCAAATAGACCATCGCCGCCAATGCTTTGGCCGCTAAGCTGCGTAGTCATGCTGCACTGTCCAAGGGTCTTGGTGAGACTTGCCGTCTTCCGCCTGCTGCTATTTTTGTGCCAATCCCCCTTCCTGTCGGAAAGGGTGATGCCGTGCATTTAGGTGCCATATCCGAGTGAACTGGTCCATCTGTGCCAGAGTGTATTGAATGTACCGAAGTTCCTGATACTTCTGTGATGTGGTCCATGGGGCTCGGGAGATCTCCTCCTGAGATGGACTTAGGTTCTTCTCCTGAGGTAATGAACTTTCTGGTGGAAAAGATATTGGGTGATTTTTTCCGTAATGGATTGGTCGCCCGTTTTTATGTGTAGGAAAGTCGTATTCAAGAATGTCTTGCTCGTAAATCTCACAGATACACTTATCATTCTCATAGGTGGTGAGGGTTTCTTTGATGAATGCAATAGTCTCCAGTTTGACTAGCTGAGATAGGTCTCGTATTGACCTTTCTATATGTGGTGAGAGGAGACTGTTCAGTCCTGACTAGAACAAGTAGGTAGGTTGATTGTTGGCTTGGTTTAAGTATACCAGTACAATCGTAGTGAGCTTTGGTAACAAGGAGAAATATCAATATAGTGTGAAGAGTAGCCGATATCGTGTCTGCTATCGGACTAGACCAGTGTCTTCTAAACGGAGATTGTCTAGGAAGACTCATAGGTATAATCCAAAGATTATTCGTAAAGGAATTTGACTGATAAAAAGTAAAGTGTGATAATAATATTTTTCTAGAGTAATAACTTTTTATATTCAAAAGATCTCTTCTCCAGTACTTGATGATGTTTGTAAAGCTAGGGAGATACTTCGATATTTATATTCCCGTCTGAGTGTTCATGGACCAAATGTGCTAACTATACTGACTAAGTAGCTACTAACTATCTTCCTTCTTTTCGGAAAGTGTGAACACCTTCTGACCCTGATAACTATCTGGTCCTTCACTTAACATTATGAAGATGTATACCATCATATTACCGAGAGGGTATGCTAGTACCGTCAGTAATAGGTGAGTGCAAAGTACACGCAGCCCGACTAGCTAGTGTAATAATATTCTTCACCAAACTATGCAAGAAGTGGCCAACACCTAAGGTCGTCAGGCCATTCAACGCTGCGAGTTCTGCGACTATGTATGCATTAGGCTTTGGTATAACTTTTGCTCGTAATCGCCCCAATGGCTATTAACACAGAATGCCTCTACCTTTCTGGCTGGTTCTGAGTTAGACCGTTGGTCTCCCTATATGCGTTTGGATCCTCTAGTATTACGCATACGAGAATAGCTCGCCAATATTATTAGTAGAGGCTGCATCACCGAAATGGAAGAAAGTATGTCCAACCTCAACTCATTGAAGTAGGAGCAACTAGAGGCATCTATGTTGACTACTCGATACCAGAAGAGCTCACATTCCATAAAGTTAATTACTGATTGGAAAGATAAGTGAGAATACTCTACTCCTTATCCGGTGCATATACATATTATGTATTATGCGTTGCTATCTGGCTATTCGAACTAATCACTCGATAGTTCACGATAAAGACTATTGGTAAGTTAGCATTATGACCGCATATATGAACTCTGTCTATTAGGATAAAGAGATCGAAGACTATCTACTGATGGAGTAGGGACACCCTCAGATGAAATAGATAGTCGGGAGTTCCTCTGAGTTCAAGTGGGCCAATTATTCAGGGTCAAACAGTGTTCGCACTTCCTTTGACGAAGTTGAAATCTGAAGAAGATACCTGATTGTTAGAAAACAGGAAGTAGCGAGATTTTAGTATAAGTAGTAAGAGATATTCCCCAGAGTTTGAGAAAATCAAGCAACGGAACAAGTTATTAGGTTTAGAATTAGAGAATTTCTATTTTATTACTTTACCTTTACCAAACTATCATTACTCGAGCCTTCCTGACTTTCCTCCGTTATCTCAAATACCATACGGCCTAGTTCTCTTTATTCCTTTGAGTAGTTACCCCGTAACACCTAGCCCGTTGGAGTGATTTTGCTTGTGCATCTTATAACTCCTAATCCGACCAATGGATCTCCAATTTGAGAATTTCTATTTGTAGGCAGAATCTCGGTCTGAGAGTAGACACTTAAATCACTTGGTCGCATAAGCCTGGTAGCCGTCTAGAGGACTTATCGCATAGTACTATATCTGTCAGTGATAATAATAACTATGACATGGCTGTTACGCACACGAGATTAACTCACCGTTATTGTTAGTAGAGGCTGCATCACCATAATGGAAAGAACGTATGTCCAACCCCAACTCAGCGTAGTAGAAGCAACTAGAGATATCTATGTTGACTACACGGGATACCGGAGGAGCTCACGTTCTATGAAGCTGATTACTAATTGGAAAGATAAGTGAGAATACCCTACTCCTTATCCGGTGCATATGCATATTATGCATTATGCGTTAATATCTGGCTATTCGAACTGATCACTCGATAGTTCACGATAAAGACTATTGGTATGTTGGCATTGCGACCACATATATGAACTTTGTCTATTAGGATAAAGAGATCGAAGACTATCTACTGGTGGAGTGGGGACACCCTCAGATGAAATAGATGTTGGGAGTTCTCTGAGTTCGAGTGGGGCAAATTATTTACAGTCAAACAGTGTTCACACTTCCTTTGACAAAGCTGAAATCTTAGAAAGATACATGATTGTTAGGGAACAGGAAGTAGCGAGAATTTAGTATAAGTAGTAAGGGCTATTCATCAGCAAAAAAGAAATCTGTCTTTTGTGCTTCACAGTTAGCCATGTCATTGAGTTTTACATTTTAGCTAATCGCGAGTGACCCCTGTTAATCATGATGCTTCCGATTATGTCACCTAATAATCAGATACAAATCTTAATTTTAGCAAAATATGAGCTATTTTCATCAATATCTCATAGACATTTTACATTACAAAGTTGTATGTTATGAACTCAAATTTCTCAATTTCATTATATAAAAGGTCTGTGAGTTCTTAATAAAAATTGCTCATATTTAGCAGAAAACAGAATTAATATTAGCTTCTTTAGTCAAACTAACGGGGTTTTTAATATCGCGATCATAGGACTCACGTTGTGCCAAAACGTAAAACTCAATGATATGAGGCACAGGGGGTAGGCTATGGTTTTGCTGATGTTCTCCAGAGTTTGAGAAAATCAAGCAACGGAGAAGAGACCTTAACAATATAACAAGTTATCAAGTTAAGAATTCGAGAACTTTTAATTTATTACTTTACCTTTATCAAACCATCATTACCTGAGCCTTCCTGACTTCCCTCCATTATCTCGAATACCATACGGTCTAGCTTTCTCTACCCCTCCGAGTTAATTACCCCATAACAATGGCTGTGAATTGAATACGTGACCTTATAAGGAAAGTCACGTCCTTATCGTCTTAAGCTATGGCCGAAGGGGTATGAGTAGGAAAATACGGTCGTGCATTTTGAGGATCTATGCACAGGGGTCTGTGTGCTCTGGTGACCTGTACGCTGGAATCCAGTACTGTGTACATGTGGCTCCAATATGCCTAACACCTAAATTGTGCTATGAGTGAAGGGATAATTTAGTTCTTGTACTATTAGAAAACTTAATATATATATTGTGTCTTATATAAAATAATAATTGTATATATTTTGAATTTTCAAGATAACACTTTTTGAAATCAGTGGCCTGGGCATTCTAGATCTTCAATCTACTTTCTACAATCTGCACATTTAGGAGAGGATGTATCTCTACCTATTTTATAAAACAGAATAATTTTATCATTTTTTAGAAATCTTAAATAAAATAGTTTAATTATATTATATAGCTAATTAATATTATGTTCTCTACACTTTCTACAATAGCCTACCCATTTTTGTAAATAATAGAGAAATATTTTTAAATGATATTTATAAACATATTAGCTAGCTATTAAGAAAGTTACAATACAATTGACTAAGTATTCATTGGGTTATTACTCTCTTTATATATGGAAGACTAACTAAAGAAGGTGTCCCAACACTATAACATGTCTCAATACTAGGTAAAAAACATTAGACAATTTTAATAATAGAAAGAGAGAAGAAGTGGTTGTAAAAAAAAGGAGAGAAAAGGAAGACAATAGAAGTAATAAGTGGATTTAGAGTCAGTGTAATAGCCCTATAGAGTGGTGCCGTATTCTGAGGCGTAACGATTCTAGCTCTATAGAAAAGTAGACTATCTAGTAAGACTAAGTACTGGAGGTTTGAACTAGGTTGTTGTAATAAACTTCTTACTATATTACAACTACTAAGTAGTTTCTAATAGTAGGTGTTTGGTAAAATAACTTGAAGTACTAAAGGTTTTTGAAGGGAGCTCAGGCTAAAGAAGTAACTATTCGACGAAGTATATTGAAAACTCTATCTACCAAAGTCTGCCCTCTCTACGTCCAGAAAATAGCAAGTCTTTAATACACTTATTAGGCTACCTGAGTCATGTAACCAAATAACAATAAGGCTCTGAAAGTGGCAGTCTTGAAATATTATATAAAACTAATCTGGTATCAAATGGATATCCTGATACGACAGATAAAATATATAAAGTATCCAATAATACTCGAAACTAATCATAAAGCATACAGAGTATAAATAATAATTAAAACTAAATATAATATATATAGAGTATCAAATGATACTTAAAACCAACCAGTAGCCTGTACCATTTAAAGTCACCAGCCCAGATATTCTCTGTACTCTATATTTAACAATTGAGAAAGAAACTATTTCCTATATATCTAGTTGATTCAAATTAATAATAACAATTAGCTCTAAGGACTCTCTTGTATAATAAGCTTATCTAAACTTTTTCCAATTTCCATCTAGTAGAACTCTCGTGGATATGGGACGGCATGACGACTTTTTGAGTTTTTTTATCTTAAAAACTAATAAATGCTATCACTATTATTTAGCAAATAGAAAAGTAGGTTAGAAAAGAGAAAGATATCAGAAAAGCATGCTATTGAAGAGAGTTGAAAGGCTTGGATAAGACTTTAATAATGTTATCAAAGTCATCTTATTTATTACTTTAATAGAGTGACTAGTCTTGACTATGTGTCTTGACTGCATTTTTTATTTCTTGGAATATTTTAGCAAATACAGAGGGCGATATACTAGAGAATAGTGAATAACAGCTGTAGGTGAGAATTTGTGAGACCGAAAGAGACCAGTTGATAAACCTAAGAGTTTTGAGAAATATAGTGTGCCTTCAAGAGATATTCAGTGAAAGACAGATAATAGTATTTCAATAGATGAATAAAGCAAAGAATCACACTTTAAATATTATTTTAGTATTATAGTAAAAATGTAAGAATGTATTTAGTATAATATTCAATCATCTGGGTTTTTACTCAGGATGTGGCAAGTTGAAGAATGTCAAATAAGAGATTTTCATTTAGTCTTTTCTTAAAAGCAATTCTCAAGACTTTGTCTAGTAACTCCAACTAAAACACATTCACCAAACAGTTAGTTTAAAAATATTCCAGAATATTATCAACTTTATTTTTCCTGAAGTATTTGTTCAATTAGTTACTGAAAATAAATATTATTTGCTAGTAAAGTATTTACTCAATTTACTAGATTATTGAAGTATGGCATTTTTTATCCAAAGGATTAGTTTTTCAAACTATGTCTATTTTGTTTAGTTTTTCAGTAGTTAGCAAGTAGAGTAACTGATTCATTTTGGACAATAATATATATAATTGAACTTTAAAGATATAGTTAGTGTGAAATACCAGTAAGGTATCTAAGAGAACTTGAATACTGAAATATATAGTTAGATGAAATATTTAATAAATATGAGAAATATCTTGAGAAAGAAATAACCAAGTAAGAAAATCTTAACAAATTTATTATGATACTTATGAAATATTTCCCTTTACTATAAATTTTCAGTATACTCTAAGATGCATTATCTAAAGAAGAAGCAATAATTGATTAACTTATTAGCTAAGCAGATTGTTTACTGATAACTAATATTATTCAGCAACTTGAAAGTCTTATAGTTCTGAATCAGATTGGTTTAAAATAAGTAAAAATCTATTACCAGATTTCTGGTATGAGCTGTATTATTTCTATCGTATATGTAATAGCCTTACTTAATGGAATAAGTTGCTGTAATATCTGAGTCATGTTATTTTGCATATGATTCATATTATAAGTACTTATCCCTCCTAGCACTTCCTTATAGCAGTAGGTATCAAAATCAGACAATGGAATATTGACTGCAACTGTTCTTAGTGGCTCAAGTATTGCAACTCATAGTCCTCTAATCTCCCTAGCTTTTCACAAAATTTTGTGGACCCCACTTACAATTCGTTTACCTCGTTTTATACTTGCCTTACTTTCTCTTATAAGAGTTGTGTCTCTGTCCTCATATCTTTATTTTTTATTGTCTATTCTGTGAAGCATTTGGAAAGGTGAGAATCTGGCATTGTTTCCACATTGCATTGTTGGTAGTGATAAGATTATTGAACTCATAATACTCTGGGAATTGCCATCATCAAAGCCCAAAATAATAAAAATAACATCAGTTGATCTTCTAGCATTTTAGGTGTTTCCTGCTAACTGACGCCATATATCAAAGCTAGTACTCTAAATACTCTACTGACCAAATTGGCCAACTAGGTATTGGTACTTAGTATTTTATCAGTAATAATCCACAAGTCTCTTTGCATTTTGATATCAATATTGTCAATAATAATTTCAATAGTTGTTCTTCTCCATTAGTTTCTCTTTGTAAGAATATTATTGACTTAGCAATATGTTAATATTTAGTGAAGTATGACCATCAAACTAGTTGGTCAATAGAAGACTAGGTTTTTCCTGTTTGAAATTTATTTTAGCATAACAACTAGTATATTGCCTGAATACTCTTACCTCATTCTGGTTGACTGCAAATTTAGAAATTAAGAAATACTTGTATATTTGTGTATTTCCTTGAGAAAGTCAAAGACAATTTTCTCCTTTTGATAGCATGAAGAATACTTCATATTAGTAGATCTTTTTTACTAATAAGTAACTCTTAGATGCTAAAAGCATAGCAAATCTTGTCTCAAGTTTAATAATATTTTATCTAATAATTTCTTTTAATGTACAAGTAAGAGAAATACTTCAGCTTTCTCTTGTATTATTTAATTTATTTCTGTCAGTACTAAATCTCAGTTGAACTATAGTTTTGCTTTTCCAATATCAGACTAACAGACTCCACTCAATAAACTCTTTTCTAAGATGTTTCATAGAGTTATTTAGTAGTATACCTTTCTGAAGAATAGTTAACATATGGTATTTTCTATAGTGTAGGAAGCACTGTAATTAGAGTGTAGCTTAAGAAAAGTAATAGATAGAAGAATTGCAGATAAGGGAATTTGTCTTACCAGCAAATATATATTTAGGAAATTCTTCTAGGAGAGTCTAATAAAATAAAATTGATATTTAAAACTATAGGCAAAGCAAATCAGATATGCTAGTAAGAGAGTAGAAAAATAATAAAATAAGTAAGGCAGAAAACTCAGAGAAGGTAATAAGAAGATAAAAGAATTTAACTGTATTATGATAATATAAGACTTTGAGAGGTTACTACAAATATCATCATTGTATTTTGTATATGACCAGTCTGATCAGTACTAACAATATTTCACACTTACTATAATATTTTCTACTGATCAATATATTTTATCAGGATAAATAGAAAAGAAATTATAGTATAAAAGAAGTAGAATCTCTTAACAGATATATGAAGGAAATATAAAAGGGGTATTATTAGCTTGAATAGTAGCATTTCAGAGGACTGTATTTGCATACCAGAAACTAACTACAATATAGCTATAGTTCTTAAGTCTTTAATATAATTTATACAACAAGTGGGGAAGAATAAATAGTGATAAGTAAAGGGAAGTATGTAGGGTAAAAAGTTAAGAAAATATAAGAAAGAAAGAGGAGGCTAAAAAATAGTAGTAAATAGAGGTAAAAGCAGTAGGCGGAAAAGCAAAAGATAGGTGAAAAAATATAAGAGTAATAATATATTTGTGTAGAAGAGAGGAGAGGGAAGAAATAGTGGTAAGAAAATAAGGAGAAGAGAAAGTGGAGGAGCGAGATTATATATAATCTGCAAGAGAAGAGTCATACTGTATATGTTATCTATTCAGTGAAGGCAGTCACAATAGTAGATCAAGTTGCCCTTATCTGATGATTAGTAATATATCAGTTCACCAAACCCTATATTTTAATAAGTGAGTATAGTATAATACGGAATTTTGTAATATAGACCAATGGAAAAGAACAATTAAAGCAAAACAGGCTCTAAGATTGCAGTATTTCCCCCCTATACAGATGAGAAGGAAAATTCCAAGTCCTAGCACATTTTTCTTATATTTCAGTATTTACGGTATAATGCTGTAAAAAGCTTACAAGCTGACCATTCCCACATACGAGTTCCCAGATTCCCAATTTCTCTTTCAACACTGCTTACTGCTAGTACTCTTGAATCTTTGATAATCGCACAACTTGAGCAATTTTAATTTTTTTTCAACAGCTGTCATTTAGTAAAAAAAATACTGTATGTATATATCATACATGCTAAAAGATTTTTTAGTCAATTGATACCTCGACAGGATCCAGTTTGAAAAATGAAAAAAAAAAAACCTCGGGAAGGAATTTATATGTCCGAAAGAAGTCAAGAAATAGTTATCTCAAGAAATGAAATGAAATGGAAACAAAAAGAAAAGGTCTAAGTTATTATAATTACTACTCGTAGTTACACCAGTCCAAGTCGGCATTATCCCTATCCTCCGGATCTTCAGATAGCATTGGGCTCGAACCGCCGTCACTTGGGGTATGTTCCTCGCGATGCATTTTCTCGAGTCCGGCCACTGTATCTGGCAAAGCGGCGGTGGGACCCACCACAGCTTCATTCTCGACTGGAAGAGACTTCCCGACAACGATATCATCGTAGTTATGGTCGTCGCCACCACCGTTGTAGTCTACCATTTCTTGATCGGTCTTGGCGGCATTCACGGCCCCGTCCCCGGTACCGGTAGCTGGTCTAGCATCACGCATAACGTGGTCCGTTTTGCTCAAGTTTCCGTTATTAGAGAAACGATGATGAGGCGTTTCGAACATGCCCACTGCACGTCTCGATTCGGCGTCGTCGTTACTTTCATTACCCCTTTCGTCTTCGTCGTCACCATCGTCGCCTTCGTCGTCTTGCTTCTCCGACCCTTCGGTGAAGAGCCTGCTAGAACCATGTCCCTCCTCTCTAAGGGTAGGATTGGACTCAATGGCTCTCCCGCTAACAGATACTTCGTACTCAGCTTCGGATATGAGATTACTAGGCGCATCGCTAAGTTCGCTAGAGGAGTTATCAGATCCGATAAGAAAGCCGCCGCTTGCTCTCTTCTCCTCCCCTTGCTGCTGCTTCTCCAACTCTTGCTCTGGATCGTCTTCGTCATCATCATCCTCGTCGAGGGTATACTTCACGGGAGTAGCTTTATTAACAGCGGTAGCGAGTCGAGTGCTCCTGCGTGGTGTGGCTTTGTTCTCTTGTTGCTTTAGGAATCCTCCTCCAGCACCACCACTACTGGCAGCAGTGTCATCGCCGCCATAGTCGTCGCTGGAGTCTGCGTCAAAGTTGTATTTGTAATTGAATTTGCGAGATCTAGGATTACGGCGTTGGGTCCTGGAGAAGGAGTTTGAATCGGAAGCTTCACTCTCTTCCGCTTCTTCCTCTTCGTCTGACTCGATGGCAACTTTTCTTCTACGGGTTTTTCCCGCGCTAGCTTTAGCTTTAGCAGCAGTGGTAGACTTAGACTTAGACTTTGCCGTCTTCTTACCAGCAGTCTTAGCAGCAAAGGTTAAAGAAGGGGAGGCATAGAGATTTTTGTATCGCTGTTTAAGACTCTGAGATTTTTTAGTAAGTTTTGTAGAGATAGGAGGCTCCGATTCCTCAGACACGGGGTAGAATCCACCACGAAAACCACCAAATTCCCCTTCGTCTGCTTCGACAACCTCTACGACTCCCTTTTCAACAGCTTTGCTCTGATTATTTGCCATCATAGTCATCGGATGATGAGCGCCCTCCTGCTCCTCAGGTATCCGACTGACATGATCTAATATGCGTATCTTCGTAATGAAACGCCGCCACAGACAAAGTGCTTTCATATCACGATCTCTAGCCGCCTTCTCGTCCTGGGCTTCAACTAGTCCTTCGTGCACCGCTTCTATAGCTTCTGTGTATTCCTTGGCGACTACGATACCAGTGGCAACGGGGTATGCATAGCCGTGACGGTACTCGAAGTCTGTCTGTTCTCACTAATTAGTAGCTATAGTGAAATGATTTAGAGGAGAGGAGGAGGAAGTTACAATAGCCGGAGCAAAGTCAACGCCCACAAGCCTCGCGGCTTTGTCGATGCTTTTCTCTATCCAACCAGGCCCATCAATTAACATTCCTTCTTCTTGGCAGATACGGAGGGAATAATTAACATACGAGGCAAATGTGCTGCCCCCTCAGGCAGCATCGACTTCACGAACATGTCGATATTCCCAAACTTGTTCTTGACCAACCTTCCATTCACCAACGGCTTCGGAACGTAAAGCTCTGTTTGAGACTCGGCGTAAAGAGCGCTCATCTCTGGCTCTACATCGCCGCTCCTTGCGTTGCGGAGTTTGGTACTAGGTAGACGAACAGCTTTCACATACTTGATGGGTTTAGATTCCTCCTCCGGCTTCACTGTCCGGCCGAGACGTGCCCAATTCTCGAGCGAGCGGAGCTTTATCACGTCTTCACGGCGGTATATAGGTTCTGTTTTTTTGTTCTCGCCAAACCCAGTTGTTAAAGTGCCGCATTTTCGGAGTAGTTTGAAGGATTCGTCGCGCTTGAGGTGCCGTTCGAGGATGTATCTGTTCGGTGTTAGTATTGCGAGTGATAGAGAGGAGGAATAAGAAGGGGAGGGGGGATACAATGGATGTCCCTTGAGATCCTTGAGGCTTTTCGGAACAGGTTCGTGAAGTGCCTTGTTAGTGAGTTCAGTCTGTTCTAGTTGCCGTCGGTGCTGAAATTTTGATGAGTGGGCATATTGTAAGCACACCGAGCCAATCCAAATGCCAGTAGACGGATGGAAGGAAAATGGAAAGCTCACAGAATGTGCACCTGTCGCGAGTGTAGCCATGACTCTATCCCACCAGATCTCCCCAGTGGGAGTTCCGGTGATTCGGACTTTGCGGGTTCTTGAAATGAATGCTTGTGCATAGCGTCTTGTCACGTCAGTGCAGTCACCGTCTACATATCCAATTAGTACGCCGAAGAGGCTTCACAAGTTCCGCAAGTCAGAACTGACTAACCGCCTTCGAAACCTACAACATAACTCATCAGATTTCCCGGAACCTGCACTGGCGGCTCAATAACGCTCGGTTTCCCAACAGTCTTTGTAGCAAACGGGTCCACAGCTATCCACTTCTGCCCTCCAACGCTCCAAGCCTCCACCCAATACACCGGCCAACCACGCTCATCCTGTCTGATCCCGTGCTCGTTCTGCCTGCAGTTCCAAAGCCAGGTTTTACTAATGTAACCAATTCCTTTGTCTGAACCTGTAGTAGCATCCGCCAGGATTTTCATAGGGGGTTCATTGCTGGAGAATGTGAATGGGAGTGCTTGGAGGGAGCAGACGAGCCGGCAGGTCACTCCTATCGACCGGAGCATCGCGCAGAACAGCTGCGCGCCGATATCCCTAGAGCCTTTGCGCATTCTGGAGACTATTACAAATTCTTTATAACCCAGGGGAGGATCACCGCCTTTGTGTATAAAGTTCTAATTGCTATACGCATTAGCACCTTAATTATGAGTAGTAGTAATAGTGATGAAAATAACCTCCGGCCCAGCCCACCGACACTTGCTTAGCCCTGCCCTTATAACTCGGAAATTTTCTACCCAGATATCAGATAAAGCCCTCAGTCCCTCCAAGAAAAGCAGTGAGCGGCGGAATGGCTGGTCATTGGGGTTGTCAATTAGAAGCTGGCGGATTTTCCGCTTCACCAGTGGTGAGAGGTTATCCTATTCATCAAATTTGTTGATAAGAAAATTATAACATACGCGAAGCAATTGACCGAGTGGATACTACCTGTACCTCTGGACTGCCACACCAGCGATTCCGCAACGAGACGTGGTGGAGAAGGCATAATATGTGCATCTTATGTGTTTCCCATCTAATCCTACGTTCGACCGCGGTAATCGTCCGTACTGTGCGCGCGGGTTTTTTGTCTTTCCCGCCGAGAGTGAGAGACAGTGATGCTTGCGCGGGGTTCTCATTGGAGGCAGATGATAGGAAGTTGGTTATCGCTATGGAGCACTATGTTAGCTGGTGATACGAATGAATGGGCTATGGCGGACACACCTTGCGGGCCCAAATCCACATCCTCCCATTTAATCCCATCCTCATCATCTTCATCCAAGTCCACACTAGTATCGCTCTCAATGGGAATTGGTTGAGCGGCTCCAGGAGATCCTGCGCCAACCTGAGCCTTCTTGCTGCTGCCAGAGAGCTTCCCAGTAGCACTCCCACTCGCAGGTACAGGTTTTCCACCTCTCTCAAGTCCCGATCCAGAAATGGCAGATAACCTTTTCGCAGAAGATCCAACACCGCTACCAGAGCCTCTAACTCCCGCCGCTGTCGCTGTAACCTTCTCTGGACTCCCCACACTACCGCCTGGAACAGAAGAAGATCCAGGGGCACCGGAAGCGCCCTTAGTAGCAGTAGTCTTCGGTGTTCGAAGTCGACTCGACGGCTGTCCCGGACCCGGTGGCGGGTTCGAAGCCGGACGCTTCTGCGCCATTTTTTGTTCCTATAATTTCTGTCTGTATACTTTTATTACCAGTTTCGTGAAGGAGGGGGGAAGGAGTGAGTGAGTGAGCTACCAGCAGTGGCGCCGGTGCAAGGTTTTGGAAAGCGTGTGGGGAGACGCGACGAGCTGCCAAGAAGTATGCAGTCATAGGGCTCCGCGCGATTAAATTGTCTTAATTACTCGCGGCGAGGTTAAATCCTGAGTCAAAGGGGCTCAACCGCAATCCCCCACAATGCCCAATCATCGCGATAACCACAACGACTCGAGTCTGTGCCACAGTTAAAAATAAAAAGTTCGATTACCAGATTTCACGCTCCTCAAGAGAGGGGAGGACACATATATACAGACCTTAGGACCAATAAAGTAGTCGGTATAGTTGCAGCTATGATTGTAATCGCCATTGTAGCTATGATACCAAGATGGTTGACGGCCTAGCCTTTCCTCGAGTAAAGTGCTTTGCCTATACGAGGCTTGGCGTTTTCCGTGCTGCGAGCAACGAGGAACCATACCTATCTAGGCCATGGCTAGGGACACTTGTGTTATCCATTCCGCAACCTGATCCGTCGAAATGGATTACATAAGTGTCCGAATCATGGTCTGAAAGCCCAGCCAGGCCATGCCGGACAGCCCCTAAGCATTGGGTACCGGTATCTATGATACATACCATGATAAGTGCACTACCGGTAGGATGATAGCACGTCCTCATGCACAGTACTGGTACCTGACTACCCCACAATCCCAAACACCCCACCTCACCACACATCTCTACAATCAATCTACGTACCCGTAGTATGATACAGCACAGTCCCCCATCAGCCAAACAAAACTTCACCAAATCCCAACCCCAACTAAACCTTCCAAAAAAAAAAAAAAAGCTCTCACAAACCCCACACCGGCATATCGCCCTCAATCTCCTGCCATCCCATAATATCATACTTACCCACTCACAAGAAGCACCCCAAAAAAAACATCCCCCGAAGACCTAGCAGATCTAACCACCCACCAAAAACAAATTCCTCCAATACCCTACCCGTAGCAGTGCCACAGTATCATCAGTCTCCTGCGTATCGTACGAACCCAACAGCGCCAGTTACCACCAGCAGTCAAAATTCGATATCCAGAACGCATTTCTGCTCCTCCCTTCTCTATCAAAGTGTGATACCGGCAACCGATTCTAACGAGACTAGGACAAGGCAAGATATTGACAAAATTATCCTGTTCAGCTATGGAAAATATAACTAGGGAGTATTATGCGGTAGCGCTCAATATTTTATACAACCTTAAGCTTGGGCGACTGGTTTTTGCTGTTCTTTCTCGACGTCTTCGTTCGTGCAATGATACAATTCGTCTTCAAGCATCAAGCGTTATCATTAGTAGCATCATATGAGTGGATATAGTCTAACCATCTTATCGACACATTCGCTGCTACCGGTGCGGAAGGAGCGCGTGCTCCCCCCTCCCCCTCCCCGCCGCGGTGATGGTGTCTCGGCCGCTCTGCGACTGCGACTACCGGTACCGATAGGTGTAGGAGATGAACCGTGTGCCGTATGATAAGTGCCGTATCGTAGAATAATTGACCGGACAGGATACTCTACCGGCATAACGCCGCTAGAGCACAGGAGTGAAAGAAACGGGCTTCTCTCTTTCCTAGCAAAATTAGGATAAGAAATCCCTATTCACCAATGTATTTATGGCGATCACCCACCACCCATACAAATATTATTAGGAGGAAAGAAATCGACCCCACCAATATATAAGCCGATACCTCGCGCCAAGCTATCTACTGAAAGGCAGTAGTCTTCTCCAAGCAGTATGATATATCTCATCATAAAAAATTAACCAAAACAGCCAGCAAATCAATGCCCTCACATCACCATATACATACTGTTAAAATCCCCCCCCGTATACTCCAGGGGCTCCATCATCAGCCGCATAGTATATCTCCAAAAAGCACTATACAGTGCCAACGAAATCAAGTCAGCTAAAACTCCAGCCCAACTTTGACTACCAGTATGAGTCGTTTGGTGTTTCCAGGAACCCTTACGGTACTGCACGGTACAGCGCTTGATAAAGGACTTGAAATCAGAACCACAGGATAGACAATCGTTCTATAACCGCTATCGAAATTTCCAC
This sequence comes from Tuber borchii, assembly GCA_003070745.1. Classification (NCBI taxonomy): domain Eukaryota; kingdom Fungi; phylum Ascomycota; class Pezizomycetes; order Pezizales; family Tuberaceae; genus Tuber; species Tuber borchii. The sequence goes on along the minus strand of NESQ01000028.1, from coordinate 235,193 downwards.
AATACCAAGGCAGTATATTGTATGGGGCACTCGAAATCAACACGCACACGCTCTCTTTAGGGAAACCCCCCGCCCCCCAAGCTATCAAAATCGATCGGGATAACTTCCTCTACACTCTGAAATTGGAGTCTCCGAAGAGCTGCGGGTCTTGCGTTATATGTCAGATGATACCTATACAATCGATCCACAGATCTAATAAAACAAAAATAGAATAAAACTAACAAAAAGAAATCAACACAAATCAGTCATTTATCTTGCTTACATAACACGGGGGGGAGAAAGAGTATGACCTGGCCGAAATAACCCCAACAGCCGTCGTTCAAACTTTCAACAATCTTCACGAATACCGTAAAATCTCGCTTTTAATGAACTGGCCTGGACTAGGACAGTTTTACAAGCGGCCAAGTATTTGGAATTGATGATAGGCCAAATATCTTATCTCATCCAAATTCTCAAATGCTTGGTTTTCTTAACATCGGAGATTTCGAAAAGTCATTAAAGACGAGATTTACTGTATCGCCCCCTATCGAGAACCGGAAAACATTGGAATCATCCATGTCTTCATAAAGATCTATGATAGCTACGGTCGGGGTTTTTCGAAAGTTATTGCTGATTAGTTTAGTACTCTGTTGTTTGGGAGGTGTATTATTATTTTTCTTTTCTTTTCTTTTTCTATTTAAGATGGTGGTTCTGGGTATTTGGAATTAACTCAAAACTGATACAACGAGTGATTCTACATGAGCACATACCCTTCCTCCCTCCCGCCCTCTCCCACCATCTTTCCAGAAAAATAATAACAGACAATAAGGTGGTACTTGTATAATAGTATGCACCCCAACCAAAACCTGCATCACCACGGATTTAACAAAAAAAAACCCAAAAACCAAAACCTGCATCAATCCAGCAAAAGAGAAAACCGTAATACGGTATCCCGGTGAGTAATCCCGAACCAGGTTCCCGAGAAGGTCGATCAAACTCTCCCACCCCCCCCCCCTGGCGTTAACATGCAGATATTACACTACGCGCTAACCAACTACTATATAGAAGTCAGACTAAGCACCGGCGCGCGTTCCCAAACGAGACAGTCCTTAGGCTGGGCGACCAAGGTTTTAAAAATCTTCCGGGTAGTACCAACGAGGTGTTTACAAAACCTCGCCATCTATTGGTAGAAGTTGGCTTATCTAGATGAACATCACTATGATAATTATTAGACTAGACTGCTTTTTAGGGAAGTCTGCGTTGGAGCACACGGAAAGAACTCGTTGCATGATAAGCAACAGAATCTCTCCATACAATGCTTAAGCTGTGGTTTGAAGCGTTTTCATTTCTGGAACAAAAGGGGAGGTTTTCGTCATTCCGGGCATGAGTTTGTTTTTTCCCAGAACGAGCACGAGTTATTTATGACCAATGGTGACTTTCCTATCTAGATGTTTCACTCGAGAACGCATACGAGGGTAATGCGTAGCCTCGATACCAACCCGTAGAACCGGTGACGCCTAACCACTCTTCGCTCCGTGATGACTCCTAGTACATCGCATCCCATCCTGTGTTCCCTCCACCGTATCTTGACTGTGTTGAGGGGCTCGGCGAGTGATGGTGCGTGATTAAACTTTGTTCCCTCCTCCCTCTCGGCATCCGCCAAAATACAAAGCTTGTCCCTAAAGTCCAGTCGCCAGTGGCGGCGTGGCAATCACTTGGTCAGGCAGTCTTAATAATAGGAGAATCCTGTCGATAGCCACTACCCATAAGTCAAATCCTGAAAAACTACATCCGCTGGGAGTGTTGGGGGAGGCAATGGGAAGTGAGTGTCATTCTTTCAGGCAAAGGCGTGGCATAAAGGTTTGATCAAGCGCAGGTAAAGGTTGGGGACTGACTTTTTGTTTTGACGGGTAAACCCTCTCTGCCCTGCGGACTGGGTTGACGAACGGGGGTGGGGATGGAGGGAGTGTAGCAAGTACTTGTAATGTGGATGCTTGACAAGATATATTGGTGGTAAGGTTGGCAGATGGGCTCGAACCAGGCTGGTCTGAGTACGGTAATGCAGGGCTGGCTCGGCATTTCCCCGCGGGAGTTACCGTATCGGTGGTTTGGATGGGTTATTAGGGGAAGGCCAATGTATGTTATAGGTTGTTGATTAATCGTGGCAAAAACGAGGGGAGGGTTTTGTCAACTCGGGAGAGAGGAAAGGAAGAGTGATTTCGTGACAATGCTAGAGATTTTGGAAGGGTTTCCCTTCGTTCCAAGGTTCTTGCGATGTTGAAGTATAATGGCCCAACTGGTCTGTATCCTGAGCAAGTAAGTGAGTGAGTGGGTGAGGGGGTGGCAATCATCTCACCGGCTAACCTGTAGTAGAGTATGATCTTTTGATATCATTTCGGCTAGGGCAATCGCACAAAGTAAGGGTGAAGTTGGTACCACCGTATCCTACCCTATTGTAAAACAAAACACCCATCCCAGTATGATATCTCTTGAGCCAAGTTACGATACTTATTCACCCCCGCCAAAAATAGTCCCAAAGACACGATACCCTACAGTACAAGTACCGAGAGGGAGCCACGAAAATACCACACCTCGGGCCCCAGTCAAACCGGATGAAGGGAGATAACCGCGCATATTATTACCGAAAGCCCTCCCTTTACCCTGCCCCAGATTTCGTAAGCTCCCGGCAAAAAGCCCTCGCTCGCTGTGTGAAAAAAGGGACACTTTTGGAGACAGTACCGGCACCGTGCAATGCCTGTAGGGGGCGCTACAGTATGGTCTACCATAGTCTGACGCCGTTTCGGATCATCGCTACCTCCATTTCAAGCGACCGAAATTTGTGATCCAAATATCATAGCTGGGAGGAAGGAAAGTCTTAAGGGACATTTAGCAGCTCCGGACAAACTCCTTTGCCCTGATTTGCAGAGGGAATTTGGATTTGCTGGCGCTAGGGACGTCAGGTTTGCCACTTCACAGCCCCCTTTTTATATTTACTTTGAACGTTACCTGTAGCGCTTGAAGTTGAAGTTTCACTGCAGCGCTGCAAAGCAGAAGGTAAGGAAGTAAGGAAGAAGTTGTCCAGATTGTTCCAGTGTTTCTCACTCGGAATGCATAGGAGAACAAAGAGCTCGGTCGAGCTTCCGTCGGTTGCACAAGAGCTTGTTGGGGGCTCATACAGCCACCCAGCATGGGCTGAACTCAAGCGCTGTGAAGCGTAACGAAAGCTTCTGTTTGACAAATTGGCATTCGAGGTCTGCCGCATTTGGCCAAGGGGAATTTTCTCCAAAGTTGTTTTCGCAGCGCTACTACTGAATTGCACCTTTATATTAACATTATTCTCAATTTCACACACACGCTCTCTCTAGGGCAATAGTTTATTGAGTCTTTCTTTAGTTTACCTCAAAACATTTGCGGAAGTCCTCTTGAGCGATTTCAACTGGTGCGCACACATCATCGTCACCTGGACAGGAGCAAACGGCAAGGACGCTGCCAGTAATATTGCGCCGTAGCAGATCCCTTCGAATATCGAGATAACTTCATCTTCATCAGCGTCCCAGCAATTTGTGGAACTCTGCGTAGCAGAAATGAAGCATTGAGGGAATAGCAACTCCAAAAATTGAAGGAGGGAGGGCTTTATGTCGATTTCCAGATGAAAGCCCTCAAATCCCGATGGGCTTTACCTCTCCCCATCTATTTTTCCCTCTCTCTCTCTCAATCTGCAGTATGCCTTTGAAAGCTGTTGTATTCTCTTCTGTTGTGATTGTATTCCAGATTTTCGGTGATTGCCGAGATGGAGGAAATTGATGGGCTGCCGACGATAGCCACATTGGGGCATCGGAAGCCCCTGGGCACTAATACGTAACTGTTGAGTTTGGGGTATGGGGAAGGGAAGCAGCGGCTAGCCCACCGAGACACACGTGCTTCAGCCCAAGTTCTTTCTTTCTTTCTTTCTTTCTTTCTCAGCTAAATCTCACGATCCTTGGCGAAAGGGGTGGAGTCAATTTCAAACTTGAAGGAGCTCTTTGATGGGACTATTGTTCTGGATTCCTTTGTTGGGGGCTTTCGCTGATCAATCGCTTCAGTCTACCCACAAGAGCGTGTCCTCAAGGACTCTATCCATGCTGGATTGGAGTTTGTGGAAATGCCACGATGGACAACGCAAATGACAAGTCGAGGTACAGTATGTAGAGGGAGCACCGTTTCGGATTGACTTAGAGCATGGGACGAGAAGGCTCAGGAACTGGATTGGACAGCGATGGGCTCCCCTTCGCTGTTGTGATCTTTTGCTTTTCTGAACGATTGGCGAATACCCGATATGTGGGGTACAACCTCAAGGCTCAAGCAAGCGGGGTCCGGGCTTGGGGCTTGAACTGGATGTGAGAGCCTAGTGTCTGCTCGAGTACGGTAGTCACTAAGTTAACCCTAGCTCCAGGTTTCTTCCGGCTCATGCATGCATAATTTTTCCGGGCGTCCATAAGGACATGAATAGTTTTTTTCCCTCTCTTCCCCGATCCTACACTCTTCATTGCTTGTATGATACCATATCAACACCAGAGCTAGGATCTAGTGTTTTAAAGGATTGTTACCAGATCCATGCCTGCTTTGATCAGGAAAAACTCGTCACCATGTCGTGTAAGCTTCGAATACGGAATGAGAGCCAAATTTGAGCTCTCATCCGCCAAGGGCAAATATACCTCGAATCCTCACCCTTCCGCAAGCCGCAAATGAAAGGACTTATTCATCCAATTTTTTTTTATCGCATGTGACTCCTGAACCCGGAAGGGGAGTTTCAGCTGCGCATTACTGTGTGAAATCGAAGCACGCGACTTGTAAAAGTAGAGAAAAATTTTCTACGGTAACAAAAAGAAAAAAAGGAGAGAGAAATAGGAAAGAAGAAGAAGGACGAAGAAGGAAGAGGATAGGAAAAAGAAATGAAACCCGGTGGGGCCTGAGCGTACGGCAAGTGAATGTAAGATTTGATAGTCGAGTAAAAAGCCTCACGATGCTTCTTGATGCCTCTCGTGAACAGAGCACAGTAGATGTGTTACAGAGCTGCAGCTGCTGTGAGATTACTCTTTGTTGTTCCTGTTGCCTAGATACTGTACCGGTGTTCGTGGTATCGTAAACATTGCATCCGATAGAACGCGGCAGCGGAAGTATTGAAGTCTTACTTAGAGACTGCTTACGAGTCCTGGTCGTCTATTAGAAAGAAATTGGAAAAAAAACTCGGCAAAGTCTCCAACAAGAAGGTAGAGAGGATCATGGTCTATCATCAATTAATTAACTTTTAACAGGGTGTTCATAGAAAGCTATTTGTGGACTATCTGAATATCTGAATGCGTGTGATATCGTGATCCAGGTTTTTTTTTCCTTTTTTTCCTTTTTTTTCCCCCCCATTTCCTGTCTTCCTCCTGGCCGCGGTTATTCAAGTCATGGAGGCTATCATCCCTTCTGAATTGTTCCGAAAGTTTCCCCAGCGCACCACTTTCCTTTCAAGTCAAAAACGCAGATCAAGCACCGGTACGACAAGGTACTATACTCGTGTCATACCGGTCATCCATCGCTTGAATGAAAAAGAAAAAAAGAAAAGAGAAGAAAAAAATCAGATGGGAAACACAAACTGGGATGAGACTTTGGACGCTCCGGCCGTTTCTCGTCTTTGTCACTCTGTGTCTCTTGTTTCCCCAGAAAGGAGCGACTACATATGGTTTCTGTGTGCCATACAGTGGCTGCATCGATTCGGATTACGGAACCAGTAGCACAGCCTGCATTTTACCCCAGTAAGGCTCCATGGCCTCAAAGTTCAAATGGTCTCCGATCTCACCCGCATGGCACTCCCGGCAGAGTCTCGGACAGTATTATCCTCATGAGAATCCATTCAGAGCTGTTGCAAAGCCCCGTATTGTCCCGATACCAACCAACCGGAAGGGCAGAAATGACAGTGATCACCGCTTCCAGAGGCGTCGACGGGTGGAGCTGCTTGCCTCCCTTATGCCGTCTAAGCACGAGCCTTCCCGGGATACATTAGACCTGATTCCGACATTTTACTTCTTGAACTCCCAATCATCTTCCTCATCACTCTCATCCCTTACACAACTTACATCTTACACTTGCCCCTCCAGTCACCTAGTACGCATTATGGCTTCAGCTCAAAAGGATATAAAGACCCCGACTTCTCCCAGCTCTAATCGTCGACCATCAGTCTCTACTAGTGCATCTCGTCCTGTCCACTTCAAAAGCATCTTCACTTCCTCTACCGCTTTACTCAATACTCAGCCTTTTAAGAAAGAAATGGTTTCTGACACTGTCAATCGTACCTCCCTCCACCCTGGAGGTGTCCAGTAAGCTCCCCATTAGTCTCTATCAATTCTTTCCCACTTTGAATTAGCTCTTTTCAGAGCTTTCTCTGCCTCCCCGAAAGCGCCCAACTCTCCCACCACTCCTTGCCGATTTATTGTCGTTGGACATTTCTGACGTCAGAATTACAGACCTACTCGTGAACACACGGAGATCGAGGAGGAGCTCCACGACAAAGCTAATATCGACTATGATCGTGTTGCTATTGTGAGTCTCCACTCCGATACTCGCGCGGCCGAGTTGGGGTGGCAATTCCCATACAGGGGCCCAACCTCAACTCGGCTGCGCCAGTGTTCCCCTTGAAAGACAGAGCTCGAAATTAACATCACCCAAAGATTTCAAATGCCTCAGTAGCTACTCTCTATGAAGATGCTCTCGTCTACGAAACTGGCTCCGCAATTACATCATCCGGTGCCTTGACCGCATACTCCGGGCTGAAAACCGGTCGTTCTCCCCTCGACAAACGCATTGTCAAGGAGCCCACATCAGAAAACGAGATCTGGTGGGGCCCCGTGAACAAGCCGATGCACCCCGATGTAAGCGATCCCCGCATTATCTCACTCACTTTCAGGGTTTTTTTTTAGTAGGAGACTGGTTAGGCTAATCACGTGATCATGACGTTTCAGGTCTGGAGAATCAATCGCGAGCGTGCTGTTGATTACCTGAATACCAGGAACAGAATCTATGTTGTCGATGGCTATGCCGGATGGGACGAGCGCTACAGAATCAGAGTCCGTGTTGTTTGTGCTCGTGCATACCACGCTTTGTTCATGAGAAATATGCTCATCAGGCCCAAACCTGAAGAGCTAGTCCACTTTGAGCCCGATTATGTCATTTATAATGCTGGATCTTGTGAGAAACTCTTTCTTTTCTGGTCTGGAACGAATGTTTGCTAACATTAGGTAGTCCCCGCAAATAGATATACCGCGGGAATGACATCTTCAACTTCCGTTGCGATCAACTTTGCTGAGAAGGAGATGGTTATCCTCGGCACTGAGTATGCCGGTGAGATGAAAAAGGGTGTATTCACCATCCTGTTCTACGAAATGCCCGTCAAGCACAATGTTCTCACTCTCCATTCCTCCGCGAACGAGGGTAAGGAAGGAGATGTCACCCTATTCTTCGGCCTTTCTGGAACAGGAAAGACTACATTGTCTGCCGATCCTAACCGAGCGTTGATTGGTGATGATGAGCACTGCTGGTCGGACACAGGCGTTTTTAACATTGAAGGCGGTTGCTATGCCAAGTGTATTGGTCTGTCGGCTGAGAAGGAGCCGGAAATTTACGGCTCTATTCGCTTCGGCTCGGTTCTGGAGAACGTCGTTTTCGACCCAGAAACTAGAGAGGTCGACTACGAAGATTGCACCTTGACCGAGAATACCAGAGCTTGCTACCCTATTGAATACATTCAGAATGCCAAGATTCCTTGCATTGCTGATTCTCACCCATCCAACATCATTCTTCTGACATGCGACGCGAGAGCCGTTCTCCCACCAATCAGCAAGTTGAACAATGCCCAGGTATGCATCACTATCTTTTTTTGCTTTGGACTGTTTCGCTTACTGTAATTACAGACCATGTACCACTTCATTTCTGGCTACACCTCAAAGATGGCTGGCACTGAAGACGGTGTCACAGAACCACAAGCCACATTCTCCGCATGCTTTGGCCAGCCCTTCCTTGCCCTGCACCCCATGAGATACGCCCAGATGTTGTCCGACAAGATCACCGAGCACAAGGCCAATGTCTGGCTCCTGAACACCGGTTGGGTTGGTGCCAGCGCTACCAAGGGTGGCAGACGTTGCCCCCTAAAGTACACTCGTGCTATCTTGGATGCCATCCACTCTGGCGAGCTTGCGCAGCAAGAATATGAGACCTACGAGACCTTCAACCTCCAGGTTCCCAAGACCGCCCCTGGTGTCCCCGATCAATTCTTGAACCCAAGCAAGAGCTGTAAGTTCCACCCAATTCTCGCAAGTATATTTGTTCTTGTGCATTAGCTAACAGTATTCTCTAGGGTCTGGCGATGCTGCCGAGTTCCAAGAAGAGGTTAGGAAACTTGGTCAACTCTTCAGAGAGAACTTTGCCAAGTACGAGGACCAGGCAACTCAAGATGTTAAGGAGGCGGCTCCTGTCGTATAAGCCTGGGGCGTGTTCCAAAAGACTGATTGACTTGGTTTAACAACTGGAGGCAGTTGTGGAACATAGATGCATGGATTTCACTGTTTTTTTTTCTTTTTTCTTTGGTATGATTGATGGGGGATGAAATAGCGTACAGATTTTCTTTTTGGTTTTTTTTTAATCCTTTAATTTTTTTTTCTTTCGTCTTTTTTTCTTGCTGGGTCAAACAGGCGTTCGAAAAATTTCACTACTGTCATGAATTCAAAGAGGGGTGGTTATCATTGCTAGTAAAAGAAAGTTGAATCAAAGTCTTCATGTACGATACCGTATCGTTCTTTCGAAAAAAGTGAGAAAAGTGAGAAAAGTGAAGAAAAAAACTCTGCACCAGAGCTATCTACAACGAAATGTGACAGCGCATCTCTCTAGCCAGCCGGACCGCTCCTCCATCACCACCCGAAGACGGTTATCTAATATTCGAAAACGGTCCACTGGTTTTCTCGCTTCCTGCAATAAGTACCAGGTAGACAACGCCTTACCGATATCATCATTGTATGCTAAATATGAGATAACCCTATCCCCCGCATCGCTCACAAAAGTCTAGAACGCACATACATACATGCATACATACATACATACTCGGGGCAGCGATAAAATCCGTGAACACTGGGGTAGTGATTGGCGACAAGCTGGATAACCAAATATTCGGGCTTAGCCAGTTAGAACCTTGGAAAATCAAAATTCACCAATTATTGTGTTTAAAGTGTTCACGGAATTTATTCTCTTTTACCACATATGCCACTGCATGCGCATATGGCCTATAAACCTCATATCCACCCCTCCATAATGCTGTTCACGGACCAACCCTGGTATCCGAGTACTTATCATATGCATGCATTCATGCATGTAACCAACATCAAACCGGCATCTCCTACCGTACCCATAAGAAGGAAGGAAAGGAAAAAAATTCAACAAACAAGCAAGCAATCAAACAAGCAAACAAAATTTTTCAGCCCCAAGTTAAAAAAAAAAGAGGAAAAACTTCCGAAGGGTTGAAGGGAAGAAGTTATAATTGATTAGTAAACCTCGACCTCGACCTCGACCGTTAAACAAAACGCAGATGCAGATGCGAATGCGGAAAAAAAAGAGGAGCCAGGGGACGGATAATTTAATTTAATTTAATATATTAGACGCAGTAGATAAACTACCAGTACAGACAGTACTCGTACAGATGCCATAGCCTAATCAGCGCATTGTCGATCTTTCGTACAAGTTAGATAGAGTATGTACTACGATTGGTTTACCGTATTGTCATCCCTTCCATCTATTCTTCCTTCCTTCGCTCCGAGTGAGTATAGTACTGTACAGTACAGTACAGTACCACTAGCGGTTCTCTTCTCGAGACCTTGAGGAGGGCATATGCTCCTGTAGGTGTTATCTCACTTTTGTCATTATAGAGGCTCTTCCCCTACCCCCTCCCTCATCCTCTCCGTGCCCATGCCCCTTCTCCTGCTACCTCTCCTGTCCCTTCTCTCCTCCTGCTCACCCTTGATGAGTTGCGCTCTGCCCACTTTTCCATTAACGATAGGCTAGCCACATAAATAAGAAAGAAAGCAGCTCTCACGCAGATATATATTTTTTTTTTTTGGCAAGTCTGTTGTTGCTGGTTGCTACGGGCCCGGGGCTTATCAGATCGTCGGATCGTTCCATGTGCTAAATCCAACCTCAGGTAAGTTTCAGTGAAAAGGAGAAAGTTAGTAATCAGTTGAAGAGAGTTAATTTCCTGTTATTCTGAATTTAATATGATGATGGTAAGAAGAACCTATGTTAAAATAGAATTTCTTAACCCAATATTGACCTGTGGAAGCGATGTTAATACAATGTCATACATTTTATAACCCCTGACCATCTCATCATTTAACCCCTGTATGTGCTGGAAAGTGTTTGACAACACTTTCCAGTACATATTAGAATAGACTTGCCACATAGACACCATCGAGCATTACAGTATTTTGTGTGCTTTAAGAACTTAGACTCCCAAGCCCTCTAAAATGGTCTACTTTATAAACCATTCTATGTAACATTCTGGAGACTATCAGTATCATACATTGGACACTAACTCGAATGGACGGGGAAAAAAAATAATCACAAAATCACTTACGAATCTCACCAGCCAGCACTTTCACGAATTCAATTCTTAAAAATAAGAACTATACGCTATAGTATCATGTCAAGAAGCTATTCTGGAGCCCCCAATAACCTCTATAACCTCTCCGATAACATGGATAAATCCACGGCGCAACAATATACTTTTGATTCGTGCACTACGGGATTTCCATCACAGGCATCTCAAACCTGCTCTTACATCTCAACTAGCCACATAGACACCATCGAGCATTACGGTTGCAGTTTGCCACCTCACTTCGACACCAGTTGGATAGCATCGTCCTTGGACCTTGACTTTGCGAGTTTGTCTTTGCGTGAAGGTTCTATTATTGGAAATTCGACAGAAGGAGATTATACGGATGTACATTGTGATGACAAAAATTATGTCGATGGAAATCCTACGCTTTATACATCTTTTCAAGATCACAGGAGGTAAATACCAGTTGAACCCCATCTTTGATTGAATTTTTTATGGGATAGAGAGGTCCTGAAAAAATAGGAACGAAACGGGACTAAAAGTGAGAAAAGTGACAGTGGATTTAATGCAAACGACGCTACTTCCAGCCAGGAATTGCTGGATTACTCCGCCAGCTCTAAACCGCTCATCCTAGAACTGGGTGTCCCGAGCGACCACTGGAGCAACCGTGGACGATCAGAAAACCCATCAGCCAGCCCGGTAACCATTTCGGGCTCGATAAAATGCACCAACGATTCAGATACTTATAGGAATTCCAACGACGCAAAAGTGGCCAAGTAAGTTCTAGATCAAAAACATCCCTTCGCAATAGTCTCTCTATCTTTGATTTTTTTTCCCCTCTCTTCTTTCCCATCCCAAAAAAGGAGAAAGGGAAAAAAAGCCTACAAGAAAGGAAGAAATGACCATGCCAAAAAGCCATTTTTATTGAAGAACCCATTCTAATTGTAATCCCCTTCCCCGTAGAACCAAGAAGGTCCATCAGTGCACCGATAATAATTGTGGAAAAAGATTCGGCCGCTCAGCGGAACTCAAACGCCACAAGAGCTCAGTGCATAGAGCCGAGGAACGCCAGGAGCTCTTTAACTGCCAACATGAGGGCTGCGAACGAGTAGGCGAAAGCGGATTCAAACGAAAGGACAACCTTGTCCAACATTTGCGTGGTGTGCACGGAGATCAAATCGGGAAGAATGGACGCAGGCCCACGAGGACGAGTACACGGCCCAGTACCCCCAACGCCAGCGTAGATTCTCCGACGATGGTTACCGGATATGAGCAATTCTCCCAGGGTCAGCAAGAAGAGCCTTTCGTCTATGCGGATCAGCAGCCGACAGAAGAGGGATCAGGAACTGATCCACTTCCCAGGGATCTTGAGGGCTGCGAACGAGTAGGCGAAAGCGGATCCAAACGAAAGGACAACCTTATCCAACATTTGCGTGGTGTGCACGGGGATCCAATCGGGAAGAAGATTGGACGTAGGTCCATGAGGAGGAGTACATGGTCCAGTGCCTCCAACGCCAGCGTAGGTTCTCCGACGATGGCTACCGGATATGGGCAATTCCCCCAGGGTGGGAAGAAGAAGAGCTTTTCGTTTCTGCGGATCAGCAGCCGACAGAAGAGGGATCAGGAGCTTTTTCATTTCCCAAGGATTTTTTGGAAGGTCTTGGACTTGAATCCTGGGAAGAGTAGGAGGAGGCGGGGCAAAGGGGAAGTCTCGAAACAAGTGTTTTTTTTCTTTTTCTTTTTGTTTTTTTGGATATAGCTTCTTTCTCCGCCTTTCGACATAATATCGCCGTCTCTGCCTTTTAGTCTTTTCTGCGTCGTCTTGTTTTTTCGTCTCTTGTTCTTCTTGAGTAAGCAAGCAAGCAAGCACGATGCGTCTTACAGCATACCGGTACCGGTATAACCCGCATGGCTGCATACGGCACCGGTACTGTATTCGAGTACTAGTACCGTATCACACAGCACGGATATTCCATCTGACTCATGATATCTTTTTCTTTCTCCCTCTTCAAGTCTCACCCGGAAGGAAGGAAGAAGAGAGAATGTAATGTAATGTATCACAAGAATAATAGCAAGGGGTAGAAAGGAGGGAAGGAAATTTTGAGCCTTTTTTTCCTTTCCTTTCGTCCAATAATCTCTTTCGTGATACCTAGACTATGGTATTCTTTGGAGAAAGAAAAAAAATCAGCTATGTTTGTGTGTTCCGGGGAGTTATCGTGGTTTTGTAGGTACCGTATGATATTCTCTGCCGGCATGTTATATTATATTGTGATGTGTGATGTTGCGGGTAAGGTCCTTCTACCGACTACCGGTAGGGTATCGTCAGTTTTTTTTCTCTCCTTCTTTCTTTCTTTCTTCTTTCTTTCCTTTTTTTCTACTTGGGAGATTTTTTTTCCTTCTCGTCGGGATATCCCGGCCCGTCGCGTATTCGCTTCATTTCGCTTTGTTTCGCTTGTTTGCATGTACTGTATGCATGTATGCATGTATGCATGTGCTCGAGTATGCACCCAAAATATCACTTTTGGGTTGTTGTATGCGCGATGTTAGATATTCTACTCAGCCCTAGCTAAGTTAATACTCGAGTACTGGTATAATATGTACCGGCATATAATTTAGTCAGAATATCTCGGAGGAGAGGAATGGTGGGAAACAAAAAAAAAAAAAAAAAAGAGACAGGCCTGAATCCGGGATTGAACCGGAGACCTCCTGCATTTTCGGTTACCCAAAGCAGGAATCATACCACTAGACCATTCAGGCTGATAGTGAGATTTCACGGAGGAAGAGCCATGTTATATTTAGACCGAGCAACAGAGGTATAGACGTCGAGATAGGGATTCAACCACATTATTCATTCATCCATCCATCCGTCTCCGAATCACCCAAAAGCCGCATTCATAGCATACGAAACAATCAATTGATCATCCACCCGAAAACACTACCGATACTCGCATCAGCCCCCCTCCCCCCCAATCAAAATGCAGAAAGCAATGAAGAAAACTCACATTCCACAAATTCCCCACATTCTCATCCCCCCCCGGAGCAAACGTCGAATTGACGTACAAAAAAATACCCTCCGAGCTCCTCAGCCCCAAACTATCCCGAAGAAATTTGACCACGTTCTCGAACCTTTGGCTGGTCTTGATCTTGTACACGGCCTTGTCGAGCGCGGGGGCGGAACCGATGGGCTTGAAGCGGATGTTGACCTTCGTGGGACGTGGGTGTAGGGCTTTGTCCAACGCGAGCTTGCCGTCGCGTGGGAGGGAGGTTAGGACCAGTGAGGCGGATAGGGCCACGGGTAGGTCGTCGGTTGAGGTTGAGGAGGGGATCTTCGGGGGGTCGGATGGCACTGGGGGTGGTGTTGTTGAGGGGGGAGACTGATCGGACATTGTTTCAAGAGGTTATGGGTGGTTGGCTGGTGGTGGTGATGATAGTTGTGGGGAGGGAGGTGGGGGGAGAGGTACTGTATCGGCTGAGGCTCTGCGGAGTCCGGAAGCTATGGGTTAGGTCTTGCTCCAATTCTTGCCGCACTTTCAAACTTCCGAGTGATGATGAGTAATGTTTGGGACATGGTCTATGTAAGGGCTGCTGGACGGGATGATGTATGATACCTGTCAACACAGGCCACTCACTCCCTATCACCTCGCCTGCGAAACTTGCTGGTTTCGATCATCAAACGCATCCACGAGAGTCGCTTGGGTCAATTTTAACGAGTACTTCACTTCACCGCTAAGCCGCTCGAATGCACTTGCGCCCCTAACATCGTATAACTTTGCTTTTACAGCTTTGGAATTGATCTACAAGAACACGCTCCCCTTCCAAACCGCCACCCCCTAGATATACCCCGAGGAAAGAGATGAAATGAAATGAAAAAGACCACCTTAGGTTTTATCTACCCATGTATCTGGCCCTTCTCGCACTTCTCGCACGCTTCCCATCGAAGCAAACTTTTGTGATCATACAGGTGTGATTGACATTAAGACCTTTTACTCTACAATTAACTTGGTGACCTTGCCGATGGCAATTGTTTGCCCCTGGAGAATGGTAATTAGTCATAAGCCCCTCTGAGTAGCCTAGAAGGTCATACCTGATCACGAAGAGTGAAACGACCAAGTTGTTGATAGTCTTCATATTTCTCAATGGGGAATGATGTCCCAGTGGCTGACGCAAGGCGAACGATAATAGCTTGCCCTATACACATATTAGGTAATTTTCAAAGGATCGGGTCTCTAAATTGCTTACCCTTACTAGCAAATGCTGGGGGCTTTCGGCTCTTTCTTCCTGTGCCTTTCTCGAGCTTATGTAGTAACGCATCGAATGTGACCTCCTGGATTGTCGTGTGAACGTGCATAACACAATTGAAGCCAGTTGTCAATATGCTCTTGAGTTCTATAATGTGAATTTGTGCCTCGAATGCAGTGACGCAGTGAATGGGCTTCTTAGAGCTTGAAAGGACAAATCCAGGAACCACGTCTTCTTCCTCAACTCCTCGCACCCGTAGACGCACCTGATCCCCACATTGGGCATGGGGGAGCTCTTCCTCTGTTTCTCCGTAGATGGCAATAACCTCGACAGGCGCCTTTCCAGGCATTATCACAAGGTTGGAATTTTTCTTGATGAAACCGGACTCTACCTTGCCTTCAATCACAGTTCCCATATCCTAAAATTGTGTGTAAGCTACTGGCACGGAGGAGGGGCCACGTTTTGGTCACCTTGTACTTTCCACTGATGGGCATCATGAATGGTGTTTTGAGTTTACGCTCCAGTGTTTTCATGTTATCTAGGTGCTCAAGGAGTGATGGCCCCCCGTACCAAGGGCAAAGATCTCTAGGAACTCGTGTCTTCAAGCCAGCACCAGTCAGTGCGGACAGTGGCATGAACATCAAATCTACTTAAAATGTCAGCAATTACTCTCCGGATATGCGCAAAAAGTATAAAAAGTATAACCCAACCTGTCTTAGGATTGTAGCCTGTTACTTTGAGGAATTGTGTGAGCTTGGTTGTGCATTCGTCATAGCGTTCCTTGCTCCATTCGACAGTTGCATCGTCCATCTTATTGACCACCACAATCAGCTTGCTTACACCCTGAGTTTTGGCCAAAACCGCGTGTTCTCTAGTCTGTCCTCCTTTCTCGAACCCTGTCTCATACTCCCCCTTTCTGGCAGAGATGACCAAGATTCCGACATCGGCCTGTGAAGCGCCACCAATCATGCTAGGAACATAATTCTTGTGACCTGGGGCGTCAAGGATAGTGTATCGTCGCTTCTCGGTCTCGAAATATGCACGACCAACTTCAACAGTTTTGCCCTTTGAACGTTCCTCTTTTGTCAAATCGAGGGCCCACGAGAGATACCACGATTCACGACCCTGTTCTTTGGCCTCACGCTTATACTTATCCATTGTACGCTCATCTACCATCCCTGTGGCATATAGAATTGCCCCTCCAAGAGATGATTTTCCAGCATCGACGTGACCAATAAAGACCAAATTTACGTGTTCCTGGATAGGGTTAGACGAGGTGATGAATAGGGAATATCACGTGAATCAAAACCTACTTTCCCGTAAAGCTCCTCAATAACAGAGTCGTCAACCTCGTCTTCTTGCTCTTTCGCTACGGCATCCGCTTCTCTCCTTTCCGCAGCTAGCTGAGCCGCCTTCTCTGCAGAAGTTGGGGCAGGGGATGACTTCCCAGTTAAAGGCCCACCAGGGCTTGGGCTTGTCTTTCCACTTCCTCCAGCTGTGGAAGCAGCAACAGCCTTGTTAGCAGCAACAATAGCCCCAGGGCCTGGTTTATTTTCCGGCTCCCTCTTAGGTGGGGGTGCAGGATCTCCGCCAATCTTCAAAACTTTTGGAGCTGTATCACCCCCGATTTTGAGCACCTTCGGCGCAGCGGCAGGCGCAGTAGGAGTAGGGGTAGAGGTTCCACTTTTGGAAGGAGCTGGAGTGGAAGCACCGGAAGCCGGCGCCGAGTCCTGCTTTTTAGAAATTTGTGGAACTGCCTGCTGCTGTTGTTGGCGATGAAGGTGTGGCGGTGGTCGGTAAGGCTGTTGCTGTTGCTGTTGCTGTTGCTGTTGCTGTTGCTGTTGCTGTTGCTGTTGCTGTTGCTGTTGCTGTTGCTGCTGCTGTTGCTGGTATCCAGCAAACTGGCCAGGCTGTTGTCCGTATGCAGCCTGCTGCCCATATCCACCGCCATAATTTCCGTATTGCTGTCCATATTGCTCGTACCCTCCTTGCGCACCATATTGATTGTACTGTCCATACTGAGGATATTGCTGCCCATATCCAGCTCCGTACCCAGCTTGGCCATAGCTACCGGCTCCAGGAGTGAAGGCCGGAGCTCCAGGTGTAAACGAAGCAGCACCGGGCTGGAATGTCGGGGCGTTGTGGGACGGTCTAAAATTCGAACCTTGCGGTTGTTGCTGCCGGTTCAAGTTCAACTGATCT
This sequence comes from Tuber borchii, assembly GCA_003070745.1. Taxonomy (NCBI): domain Eukaryota; kingdom Fungi; phylum Ascomycota; class Pezizomycetes; order Pezizales; family Tuberaceae; genus Tuber; species Tuber borchii. The sequence goes on along the minus strand of NESQ01000028.1, from coordinate 218,155 downwards.
TGTGCTTGTCGAGCCAGGTCATTGTCATCCCCGGCCGCATCCTCCCATGAGTTTGGTGTGTTTCCAGGCATGATGAGGGGTAGTGAGGGGTTGTTGCTGTCCTGTCAAAAAAATCCGAACGTCAAAAAGCGACGTCTCAAATGAGGCGAAAGATGTGAAAAAGGGAAGGAAAAAAAAGGAAAGAAAATATCAAACTCGGTGACAAGTGAGCCCGGATTTGTGAAAAAATATTAATGCGGGCCTAGGTACCACAGGGCGGAAGAGAGGAGGGGCGGGAAGAGGGAAGTTCTTTGGAGAGTTGATGTTTGGTTGCGGATAGGTGTTGGTTCTTTGGTGGGGGAATTTTTACTAGGAAGCCACGGTAGGGGGAAAAGTTCGGTGGTGGGGCAAAAACACAACCCGCCACCTATCATATCCATGACTAAGGCCCTATTCGGCATGTATATACCATTTTAGGTATACTTGGGTAGATCACTGAACTTGGGAGGCGCCCCCGGTCTACTGGCACTGGCCGGGTAACTAGGCAGAGGGGCTTGGGTACCCCCATTGCTTGGCGCGCCCAGCTTCATTGTATTATCCCTTGGGCGGTCTGAAACACTAGAATTCGTTACCAGCTATTTTGGAGCAATTTGAGTGGAGGGAATATTTAAGCTGACCACAATCGCTGAGTCATTTGAGCTCAAAAATGACTCAAAGCGCCTTTTTCCTCACCAAGTAGAGCCGTCAGCTGACTAATCTGGCCGGTTACGAATTGTAGTGATTCAGACTGCCCAAGGGATACTGATTTCATGCTATCATGCTCTCGAGTGATGTGATAATCGGGGTAGGAATGGATTTCTCGGGGGAGCATCATGGATCATCACTTTTTTAGTGTTCCGGTGCGATGCGAAGCCCTTTGGGCTTCATAATCTATGTTGCTCTATTGGTAACGAACATGAGGTGCATTGTAGGAGGAGAATGTGCGAGGATGTTTAGGTACCCGAGCCCGGTTGTGTATGATACCTTGTTTCCCATAAACCTCCATCCCCTAAATCCACTGCTTGCCGCACCATGGGACCAAAAATTCAGGGGCTGTCCCAGTCCTTTTGAGAATTTTGCATGAAAGTGCTCAATAACTTGGTTCTAATATTCCGTTTAGCCATCGTGATTGAAAATGCTAACACTATCATCACCTAATTGGGACCTCCGCACTCAGTGTTCCCAATCCCCGGGGACTGCAAAGAGCCCTGGACGGGTGGGGAAGGCACGAGTGATGTCTCATGATACTATAATAATTGGTTCGGAGGTGTATGATTCCTACTTCGGCTAGTACTTGGTTGCTGGGACGCAGCCTGCTAAAGGATGCAGCAGCGCCTGTCTTCCCCCCCTCCCCTCCGGTCCACAGCTAACAATTGAATATTGGAAATGAAGACGACAACGAAGACGACAACGCCTCAGACTCAGAGGAGGACCCGATCCTCGAATCTCGCCCCTCCAATCCTACTACGACAAACCGCATCCGTGCCTCTCCGCATTCTCACCATGCCGCTTCAATGGCTGAAACCGGCGATGTGTATATCTGGGAGCTATCGCTGCACTATAGGGCTTTCGAGAGCCCGGGCACCGCCATCCCCGCGAGTGCAAACAAACCCACAGCAATGCTCAAGATGTACAGACATATAGAAGGCTACTCTTTTGATTAGTCTTACAATCTCCAAGATGTCATAGGGCGGATAGCTGCTGGGGATAACTCTGGCAAGATATTCATCTTTGAGAGAAAAGAAGGCGGTACTTGGGCTATGGATGGTAGCTTGCTGAAGGGGCATACGGGTAGTATCGAAGAACTCCAGTGATCTCCGAATGAGCGCCACGTCTTTGCCTCCGCATTTTCGGACGGGACAGTCAAGATCCACAATGCCAGCGCACAGACCAAGGATCACCGATTGTCACTCGGCGTCTCATCTTCGGTCAAGGTTGCATCCTGGTGTTGGGCAGTACCCCATCTCCTTGCCACTGGGGCCGAAAACGGAGTCTGGGGCGTCTGGGGTCTCTGAAATTTGTTTAACAAAAGGGTGAACATGTATCTGCTACTGCGAGCTTTACTTTCCACCAGCAACCAATCACTAGTGTTGAGTCTCACCCTACTGAGGATAGTATTGTTTCTGTTGCGTCTGCAGACATGATGATTACGCTTTGAGACTTGAGTGTTGAGTTGGACGACGACGAGAGTAAGGATTGCTGGTGGTGTGGAGGATATTCCGCCCCAATTGTTGTTTGTCCACTATCATAAGGATGTTAAGGAGATGCATTAGCAGAAACTGATGGTGTAATAATCCCAGCAGTAGTAGAACGTTGTACCCAGGAGCACAAATAATAGGAAGCGCAATACTATGGAGGAGCACAGAAGTGTCGACGAGCGCACTAGGGCATGTGCGGATGTATAGTGCACGAGTGGAGATATAAGGCTACACATGTATGAGTAGAGTTTTCACTACTTAAGTGATCTTTAGCTAGCGACCTCCATAGAAGAACATATACACCTCAACCATTCCTCCCGCTAGCACCTGCCCACAATCATAGCACCTCCATCACCACTGACCTTCCAAATATCCAAACTGCAAACATCTCATACTTTCCCTTCGCCATACGTTTGATATGCTATGCCACGCATAATTGGGTTGCTTTGGAAATCCTACTGTCGTGATATATCCCGTGTACAGTACTAACTGCTGCTAATATTTTTCAGCCTTAAGTCCAAGGGGAGGGAACTGCTTGTGGCAGCTGTGGCAACTATCGCGAGTACTTAGATGGTAACCAGCACCATGAACCACTCTGGCTTGGTGAGGTGGCAGAGGCGGAAGCACGCTGCATTAGAACGGGACAGCTTCGCTAGCCAGAATTAGCAAGGGGTAATCTGCCGCCTGCGTACGATACATTGAATAGCGCGGCGAAAACGATCACTTCTCAGGAAAAATGCGTCTAGCCATTACGTGAGTGGTTCTGAGACCCGCGTACCTTCCGGAATTATCGCTACGGTCGTGGTGGTTGTGGTTATGATGGTTCTGGTTGTTGAGAGGGGTTGGAGTTCTCACTTTTTTATATTATTCCTCCCGGGATGGTTGAATTATGGGGCATTTGGTGAAGGTCTATGGTGGTGGGGAGGTTTTTCTATAATACGACTGCCGAAACTTAAAAAATTAATTCTCTAGTTGACACTTATGAAGGGATTGTGTTAAAACGATTTTAATTCGCTAAATTTCGGGAGCGTGACACCAGGACTTGTAAATCGTGCTCACTGGTATTAAAAATTCGGTATATTGACACAGCTGATCGAGCGGTGGCGTGGGAGAAAAAAGGTAAACAGGATAAGTCAAACTCGGACAGCTTTAAACAAAGACTAAATAATACTGACCGACAGGCTTTACCATACTGGGGAGCGGGCATGGGGGGTGGGTATCCAGGGGGGTTACTATTTCAACACTGGTAAATCATACTTCGAGTGATATTCCATGATAAGGTCCGAAAAAAAAGTGGTGCTTTGTCTTTCAACTCAATACCCAAGCAGGTACTATATATTTTTTTGCTGAGTCTGGCAACAGCAATTTAGAGCCGGATGTAAGGAAGGAAGTCCGGAACTTGGTCCTTGGGCTGTTAGCCTTTGTTCTTGTACTATAACTCGTTACTTTACTATCAGGGTTTCAGTTTGCCCAGACACTCTTGTAGACAGTTGCCAACGGATTTGTTTGTTTGTTTGAGGTGAGGAAGGAGCTTAAGTTAGGGTGAAACAGGGCTTTCTTTCACTAGTCTTAATATTATTCCAAAATTTGATTGTACCATACAATAGGCCATATAGGCGAGAAAGTTCGTAGCAGCAGTTAATTAACCAGGCAAGAAAGAAAGAAAGAAAGAAATAGAGAACATTGATTTCGCCATTGGGTTGATTGTGTTGGAGAAAGCAACTCACTTTACAAATTTGCCCTATATATTCGTTATATTACTTCCATTCTTGGTAATTTTGGGCTGGATTATTGATTGGGAAGCCAATATCATTATTATACCTTTCTATGATATACATTCCAAACAACAACTGTGCTTTCTATGATGGTAGTTATAGCTAGCTAGCCGTGAACGAATTATCTAATCCGAGACGGCCTGACGAAAGCAGCTAACTAACTACCCTGAAGGCCTCCTATTAGTTGTCATACTTGACACGTAAGTATCATAACTAATTATCTCCCCACTAGGGTCGGATAGATAACTGATAACTGTAATTTAGGTATGATATGATACTTCATAAATTGCTGCTAACTTTATAGCATTCTATGTCCATCCATCCATGTCGATGTCAATACCCTACCTAGTACCATAGCAAAAAGGCAAACCACGAGTTGGATTTCTGCTTTAGTTTAGCTCTTAGCGGATGATTATGGAGTTTGTTCTAATCCATTACCTATATTTGTTGTATGTTGAATGCTGCCTGACCGAATGAATGGATGAATGAATGAAGAATATAGCTAGCTAGAAGGAACAATAATTCGATTCATAAAAAGCTGTGTAACCCTGCTACTATGAATGAAGTCGTGATTTAAGTCATAGCTCAGACACAATAATAATATTAAAACTTATAAGTTGATATTTTGTTTAATGCTAAAGTACTAGGCCAAAAGGATCCGTACGATCGGTGGTTACGGTGCAACACCTTAAAACACCCCACTCCTATGATCAACCACCCCTCAACCACAATGCCTCCACACAAGACAGGCTACCTGACAGAGTTTGAGAAAGGGCAAATAGTTGCTCTGAGAAAAAAAAAAATCTCTTTGGGGGAAATTGGAGAGCTCTTAAACCGTCCAAAGAGTACTATTCAAACTTTCCATAGTTGTTTTTAAAAGAGGGGTGATGTAAAAAACCTTCTTATTCCTGGAAGACCTAAAATTATCGATTCCAGAACCCACCGCCGCCTAGTGAGAGAGTCTAAGAAGGCATGTTGCCAGACTTTATCAGAATTGCGCAATGATGTTGCACCACATTCCTCCCTCCAAACAGTCAAGAGAGCTTTGGCCTTAGTCAACATAAAGAAATGGAGAGCTAGGAAAAGAGCTCTTCTAAAGGATGAGCATGCTGTTAAGAGGTTAGCTTGGGCAATGAAATATAAGGATTGGACAAAGGAAGACTTTGAAGGAGTCATCTTTAGTGATGAATCCTTGGTTGAAAAGTCTAAGGATCTTAAGGGTATATGGGTATTCAGAACACCTGAAGAAAAGTGGTACAATGTCACAAACGGTGACTAGTGAAGGAATTGGTTTCACACTATTCACGGTTATGAATAGTAGGTTTGTGTTTCCTCTCACATGACTCGCACTTGCGAAGCCATAGTTATTATTGTTATATGTTTATGTTATGCGCGTGACCACACTTGGTGGTCACTTGATATGTATTTTGCACATGACTCATAGTTATGAGTCATGGGTCTCGCGCATGTGACCCCTTTGGGCACATGACTAGTTAGGAGCGCGATGATTGGTTTGGTTTAGTGCGCAGTGACTCATAGGAGTCAGCTGATGGATTTCACACTATGACTCGCTTAGAGTCATAGGGACGCGTGACTCATCTATATGAGTCACCAGGGTTAGGTATGTGAGGAGGCGCCGATATAAAAGGCGAGGCTTGGGACCTGTAGTTAGCTCCTCACGCAGTCATCTAAGTACTTTCCTATCTACTATCTTGAATGATACTTCTTTATATCTCTTCTTCATAAATCAACTTAGTAAGAGAACAGCGTTGTATCATGTTGGCAACGTAGGAACGGCCTAAGAATGTTCTCATTTACTATATGGATTGATCGTCACCTATTGCACTATACCTCGCGAACTTGGAACGTTACATACAAAGACTGTATTCATGGGGTTACCAAGGGGCCAGGAATAAAGCTGATGGTTTGGGCTTACATTTGGGGAGAAATAAGGGTCCTCTGATTCCTATTTTTGACAAGAATGTGGATAGATTTGTATATATTAGAGTTTTGGAGGGTGGTTTAGTTGATATCTGGCAGGAGGTCGAGGACACAGTTGGGGATCCTATCTTTCAGCAGGATGGTGCAAAGATACATACTGCAAGAGATACCATAGCTTGGTTTGAGGAAAACAACATACAGGTTATGGAATGGCCACCCAATTCTCCTGATCTCAATCCTATTGAGCACTGTTGGAAGAGGATGAAGGAAAAGCTACACCAGTGCTTTCCCAACATTCACAAGACTAAGGAGGGCCCAGATACTGTCAGAAAACATCTAGCAGTAGCTCTAAATCAGGTTTGGACTCAGGATATTGAGGGGGATTTTCTGGAAAGGTTGTGGGAGTCTATGCCTAGTAGAGTTGCTGCTGTCTTAGATGCAAGGGGATGGTATACTAAGTATTGACTTTTTTGTTTTCTAATTTTACCTATAGCTTTTCTTATATTTATTGTATGTCTACACATATTTTCAGTTTATTTCAAGTAGTTGTGGTTGTAGGGGTAGTAAATTTATAGTGGTAGTGGGGTTGCTATTGCGTTGCCGGACAGTTCTTTTTGTACCCGTACTTTACATTGTGGCCATCTTCCGATGTTTTTCCCACAGCCAGAGATATTTTGAGGTCTTCGAAATTAGTCGGAGGTTAGGAGGGGTGAAAGAAGGATACAATACTAGAAGAAGAGGGTGGCAATCATAAAACACTAATACCCAGAGTACTCGGAGAAAAGATTAGGGTGCTGGAGTGTCGGAATTCCCCTTCTTCGCTATGAGGGGAAAGGACCGCCAGCTCACCCCTCATTTGAACAAGAGGCAGCCACGGTACTCCATCATCATAATATTATATTGTGTACTTGATTATGAAGCATAAGATTTTTGAATTTGCAGTTTCTGCAATCAATGATCAAATTTCTATGGGGACAGGGGGTAAACATCTGAAAATTGAATTCCAATTCACTAACAAGTGTAATTAGTTACAGCGGGAAATTTGGATAGGGAAATCACGCTCCCAAGCCATTTGTTCGTAAAAGCAGTTTTTCCACAAGAAAGGGGTCCAATAACGGGGTGACTGTGCAGCAAAGAAAAGAAAGAAAAAAACAAACAATTGGGCAGACCTGAAGCGGAGGTTTAATGCCATAGGAGTTTTTCCATCAACAGCGGAGGGCGACTATACAGCAAAGAAATGAAAAAATTGAAAAATTGAATTGGGCTGCCTGAATGGAGGCATACCGGTAACAGCGGTTTTTTGACAGTAAAGGGGTTTAAGAGCGCCAACTGTGCGATAAAGAAGAGCAAGTGGGCTAAACGGGTTTGAAGGAGGGGGGTACTTTTGAACCCTGGGTATCACTTTGATTCAGGCTTTGGTTCGCCAGGAACGGGGTTCGGTTCGCCAGGAACAGGGTTTGGTTTGCCAGAAACGAAGTTTGGTTCGCCTGGAATGGGGTTCACTTTGGCTGGAACACGTTTCGGTTTGGTCAGAAAACGCTCGATAGCCGTTATTCTGTCCAAGGCGAGAGAGGCGAGAAAGGTGAGAGTGGCAGGCAGCTGAGTATCTCGGATCCCGGCTTCGAAACTTGCTAAACCTTTAGGATCGGCGTTCTCGAAGAAGGCAAGGATGGTGTTAAAATCGGTCTGGTAGTGTTCGTTCCATTTCGTAATATGGTAAGTGGGATTCGCAATCACAGTTGCGCGTTTGTTGAACATTTTGATAAGCTTTTGTGACTCTGTGACTATTAGTAAAAAAAAAAAAAAAAAAAAGAATTATTACAACAATCAGTCAGGACACATACGGAAATAGCGTCCTGCGGTTTCTTGAGGAATTCCATATAGATCGTAAAAAGTCGAAGTGTCTTCCAGATCTCCATTGGCGATCATATGCGAATCGGTAATAATGTTGCCATTATATGCGGCTTTGTGGCCATCCAGGGTACTAGTGCTAGCTTCTTCGGGGGGTTTTTTGCCTACCATAAGGCAATAACCATTAAAAAAGCGCTGCCGAATAGCGATTGCGGTCCCCTCCAGTGGTTGAAGCATAATAGACAATCTCCTAATTTCTTCCAACAGGGTTCCTCCCTCCTGATTTACATAGGCATATTCCTTATTTCCGATCGACTTTTTCTCAACCTTGTCGGACGCAGCTCTTAAAACACGCACCGCAGATTTCTTCTCTACCTTTTTGTTTTTGTTTCTCGGGACCTGACACTTTATGACAGCCATATGCAGGGTCCGAATACCGGGGTAGATACGAGTAGCACAAAGCATGGACGGAGCTCGCATTTTCCTAATTAATGCGGAGAGTGTTGCGAGATTTGGGTTTCGTAATTGGTTTTTTTGCCGAAGGGGGGTGGAGGAGGGGATGTGGGAGAACTAATGAGGGAAATGTTTTCTTTTGGGGTGGAAGTGGGATGTGGAGAGAACTAAAGAGGGAAAGATTTTCTTTTGGGGTGCAGTTTTTTTTTTCAAGCGTTGCCACTTACTGGCGTGTGAACTACCGTAGGGTAATCTCATAGGGTAGTTTTAGCAGTCGGGAGAGCGTTTGCGCGGGGCGTTTGCGCCCTAAGTAAACACCCGCACGTCAACACCCAGGCAACCAAACAATCTGGACAGCCAAGATCTAAAGAACCTGTCCGCTGCAGAGACAATCCGGAGCTTTTGGATAAGGAAATTTGAGACGCTTTTGATCAGTCTTTTATTCACAGCTAACTAAGAGAAACACTGCCGAACTAGCAGACGGCTACTTATGGGTTTACATCCAAGAGGCTCCGGTTGGGAGTAAAAATTGCAGAGCTCACCTAGCCTAAAGGATACCTTCAATCGCCAAGCCAGGCAAGCCTCCTGTGGTACGGTATCAGTACGGTATAGCTCGAAGTTCGATAGGTTAGGTCCACCCACTACATGGTAAAGAACCCACTCCTTTTATACGATCGTACTAAACCTCTTGCGGTCGAGACTGGTAGAGATAACGCCCTCTTTCCCCAGACCATTCCGCCGTTTTTTGTGCAGTAATATTATTCCTCCTACCCTCTGCAGCTCCCCGTACAAGAGGGAATAACTAAGAATTGAGCCGCAATGACCTCCTTCTGCAACTCGGCTTACTCTCTTGATGATACCTATGGTTCTCTGCGCAGCTTATTAAGAGTTGGGTCAAAATCTGAGGGGCCAATTTGACTTATTCGAATATCGCACCTCCTTGCTGGCGGGAAGGATGCACAGTTATTTTGGTATCACCACCAACTAACAACCGTTTGCTCAATTCTACAAGAGATGCATTTTCCTCCTTGTTGCACACTGGCATCGTAAATGGGTAAATTATGAAGCGGGTAGCACATCTTGTCTCGTCAGCACCCTAAAGCTACAGGGAGACATCCCCCCAATCCGATTACTGTCCTTCGCCACCTGACCTAGAGGCAGTAGTGGTTTTCCCTAATTGCTTTCACCGGATGGACATCGAATGTCGCCCATAAAGATTTTTAGCATATGGAATTAAGGGATATACTAGAGATGCATCGAATACTTTGTCACAGTATCTCTGACTATCACTTCACTTGCGAAGACGTTCCACAAGCCCAAGACCGACATCGCATGGGGAATCACTCTGGGTGTGAAAAATATTGCTGGTGCTAGGGTGGGTTTTTCCGGGCAGCCACACTGTAAATGCTCGCCCCTCCCGATTGACGGATCAAAGAGCCTTAAGTGCAGGAACAAGACTCGAGCTCTCTTATTCTGTTCTGAGCCTCAGCTGCTTTACTCTAAGCTGAGTGATCTTTCCTGATTATTACATGCACAAGCTGATGGTCCCGTTGGGTGGCTAACCCCGGCCACAACCACAATCAGCCAAACTCAAAGTAGGTCTGGAAAGTTGGTGCATTGTATGGTCTACCTCTACTAGAACGACTGCGCAATCTAAAGTTTAAAAACCTTCAACTCCTTCTGTACGGCCTTAAGAACAGTCGGATGTAGGGCCCTAAGAGCGGCCACAACTCCTTTATTAGTCTTCAGCGTCCTTCCCTGTCCAAAACCCAACTCGTTCCCATAGATGTCAGTGACTACGCCTCCGGCCTCTTCGACAATCAATGATCCAGCGGCATGGTCCTGCGAACATTACTATCTAGAGACAACAGTGAACTAAGGGGAGCGGGGACGTACCCAGATTTTCTCCTCATAGGACATACTAACGGGTAACCTCAAGTAAATCTCTCCAACACCGCGAGAAATCGAAGCATACTTCGCTTGGGAATCCATCCGAATAGATGGCGCAGTAATACCCAGGCTCTTGGCGATGGATGCTTGTTCACGATGTGAGGAGTGGGCAGTTTCAACACCTTCGCAGAACCTAGCCTTTGAAAAGTCTGTGGTAGAACTCATAGAGATGGGATCCCCTTGAGCAGATGGGGTGGACAATGGTCTCTGTTAAATGAGAAAAATGTTCAGCACATGAAGAACCTCCCATGAAGGCTGCCCGTAAGATATTCCAGGCGGTCAAACAAACCTACCATGGTGGCACCCTCCCCCCTAACAGCCGACAATAAAATCCCCTTCTTCCCCTCCGGCTCCTCAGGATCGACAGGTAGGTTCGGGCACCCAAGTGCACCGACCTGGACTTTCCCGTCGACCATCAATCCCAAACACACAGCGTACTGCCCGCCCCGTAGGAATCCCGCAGTCCCATCGATTGGATCCAGTGCCCAGATTCCTACTCTCCACCGTTAGCGCTCCTTGTAAGTAAAGTATGGGTGTGGTGATGGCGTGAGAAAAAGAAGAGGGAAAAAGAAGGTAGTCACAAACTCCCTACAGAGCCACCCTGGTGCGTCCCCTTATCGATGACAGCAAGCATTTCCTCATCATCCTTGATATCACCGAGTTCCCCCGTTAGGTCTTTGGTTGCGTCCAAGGTATCCTTGACCAGACCCCAGACCAAGTCTCGCTTTGACTTGTCTGCACGGAGATCATTGGAGTCTTCTTCACCAACGATAGGGTCTTCCGGAAAGGCATGAGTGATACTACTAATTATGAGGGCTTGAGCACCGAAGTCGGCGACTTTATTATTTCGTTCATTAGCTTAATCATACTGATGGGAGATTAGAGTATTGGAAGGGAGAGGTGTACTTGTGACGGGCGATTTATCGTCCTTGGTGATGGTTCCCTTAACTTGAGAATTATAAACTCTTTCAGCGAGAATACATGCACGCTGGATAGCCAATTCTGCGATCCGGCGTTCGTTGGCATATGACATTGTCAAGTAGGTTCTGCTGTGACGACGAGGGAGAAAGGTGTGAAGAGAACGTAAGGAATTGAGCGTGAGTCGGGTATACACTGTCGCCGTGGTATCGAGCCCCCTTTCTTTTTTCTTTCTTCTTTGTTACGATGCGGGCTTATATGCGTGCAGTGATGGCGGGGGAGGGGAAATTGCGTCACACCCTAGCCGAATCCCACGTCTCTTGATGAAATGCTTAGAGCCTGTTTGGTTACAACGGTTCCATTCCGTTCGGCGACCGTTTCCACTGTAAAAAGAGTGTTTCTTCCGTTTTAAAAGGGAAGGAAAGGGACCTCTTATACTCGCGCATAGATGAAAAAATGGGAAAAAGCTGCACATCAAAGCAGGGAACAGGAGGATGATCGGTGTGGCGACGGATGAAAAGGGATCAGAATAGGAAACATCTTAAACCCAAGTTGTTGCACAAAGTGGTTGCATATGCCCATTCAGTACCCATCTTAGCTAGATATCCAGCAAATGGTCAAGAGTAGACTACGGTATCTCTTGGACTGCTGAAACCGTGGAAAATTTTGGACCACCCCATTCAGTGTTTGAGACACAGGTTAATAAGCAACTTTTGTTAATTACTACAAATTCGCAGGTGTGCAAGCCCCAGACCGTAGCTAATATTAGCAATATGATTGTACTTACGCACATCATCACTGGAGAATACTGAGGGAGTATTTTAGTAATCTCTGTCTCAGACACTGAAAGGGGTGGTCCAAAATTTTCCACCGTTTCGGCAGTCCAAGAGATAGTGAAGTATCGGTAATCTCTTCTTCAAACCATCATCCGGTTTTCTGATGTCTGCCAAGCCCCCTCTTGTTCCAATCCCTTCGTTCGTATTCACGGAAGGAAGCTAATGCTGAACTTAACTCGGCTGATGAGGTGTTAGCTATAAGTAGAATGGTCGCCCGGAAGGATGGCAAAGAGTTTGGGGGGGGTGAAAGCAGGGAGTTGACTAGATTGGAATGTGTAGCACTAATTTATTTGGGTAATTGGGAGAGAATATACACGGGATTTCTTGTTTATATCATGGCCATACTGAGTGATACTGATTTTGTTGTATTCTGAGCACTACACCACTTGCAGTGGGCAAAGTATTTCCTGTCACAATTATGAAAATTAGGTAGTGCTACACATTCCAATGGCGTATAATTCCTTATCTCTTTTGGGTTTGGTTTGTTCGTTCAGTCCTTCCTTTATGGTGTGGTGTGTTTCCTAGTGTGTTGCGAGAATGGTTAAACATTCGTCGCTCTTTGAGCTACGGCACACTAATTTTCCGTGAATTTCGGCGTACGAACGAAGGGATCAACCCTCACGGTGCGATCTTGCAGATCACTTTTTCCGATTTTTTCATCCATGCGCGAGTATGGGGGAACGGAACGGAACCGTTGTAGCCAAACAGGCTCTTACCCGTTCCCGAATTCTAGATCCATTAGACCATGAAGAATCAGGGAAAAAAGTAAAACTTGAGATGAAGATGAGCACTATTCTCATTTTGAAATGACGGGATTCGACCGTACGAAGGCGTGATGGAGTGATGTATTATTATGTTTGTGAAGTCACTATGTGAGATGCCGGGATTATACCGTGTCAACTGTTTTGGAGAGGTGGGGGTAGAAGAAAGCGTTCGACGTCGATATAAGCACCCTAGTGGCTGGATCGAGATACTGCCCTATCTAGACACTTCTAGACATTTGAGGCCTCCAAGTGTAAATTCATACTGCACTCTATGTGTTCTACTGCGAAAGTTAGTACGATGTCAGGCATACAGTACTGTACTAAAAGGACTACTTTTCTCACCAGATAAGTATCCTTATTATCGTATTATCAAAATTTAATATGAAGTGCGTATCTAGTAACCTGATTCCCCCAAACCCCCAAACCCGAAAAATTACAAAACCCAAGTTTCTGCAATGATAGCATCTTAAATGCCCATGGAACCACTTGAACAAAGGAAAATATATATCCGGTTAGGGAAAAATTACCATCCGGGCCTAAATATTGACCCTCCCTAATCCTTTTATTCAAAAAACTGACAATGCTCCAACCGGTACTCTACACTGTTCGGAAGTGAATCTTTGTGAAATATTGGGTCTGGTCAGGGTCCATTCATTCTCCAATGCCACTGAATATCATACCTCCAAGCCTGTACCATGTAATAAACTACCATACAAGAAACTACTCGGAAACATGAATGCAATGAGATCTATTATATATAGTCTATAAAACCTGTATCTTACTTCCAATAATATCCTCAATCCTTAAATTCAAGAGAAAACCTTCAAGTTATTCTGCCTTTGTTCTCTACATCCATCCAACCATAAACCACACAGAAGTCAACCCATACATCAGTAAAAATAAATTATGCGTCCGAAGCACCACTACTGCTTCTGGATACGGGTGGTTGGGATTTTTGTGTCCCAGGTGTCTGGAGCGTCTGGAGGTGAGTTGCCACACTAAAGTACTTCCGGATATCAATTGCTACCCTAAGTTTACTCCCATGCGTCTGGACGCCGTTCTCAACAACATCGCTCATCTGGATGCACCACTCATCCAACCTACTTCCAGAGTACCCCCTGGTTAATACCCGCCTTCTGGATGTCTTTCTAGCCTTCCCTGATACTAAGGAAGAGGGTACTCTCAGCAAAGAGTGTCAGGTTAGTGTAGGCGCTAAGTGAGAAAGCGAGTGATAGCTAGGACACTCTCTGCTCTGATATAATAGTTTCTTAGCACTTAGCCTTTGACGCAACGTAACTTTCCACTTTCTTTTATGGGTAGCTGATATAGTGTTAGGATCCACTCCTCTCCGGGTGATACTTGCAGCAGGTAACCACTATTCTTAATAGCGATCACAATCCTCCTTCTTTTGTACTATGATAACTGAGTCTCCTAGACCCCTATCCTGTACAATGTATCGCTATGTTCTTTCACGAGACACTCGTAGTCTCGGACCTGGTAGTTGCAAGGATATAAAGAGTTGGTATTGAAAGTATAGTGTAGATAATAACTTAGATAGTTGCGTGAAGAACTCTTACCCAAGAGGCCGTAAGAGCTCTGCTTTTATAACCGTTCTTCACACAACCCTATCCCTTGTGACTCATGCCTTTGCGTCATGTGCTCCTATGACTCGTAGCAAGCCATAGTGTGAAATCCATCAGCTGACTCCCATGAGTCACTGCGTAATAAACTAATAATCAATCAAAACACAATAAAACAATCATGTGCGCAATTCGCGTCACATGCGTAAAACCCATGACTCACAACTATGAGTCATGTGCGAAAGTCATAATCATATGACCACAATCGTGTGTCATGTTAAAATATAAACCAATCATAACAAAGAAATGACACACTATTGTGTAATCATGTGAAATACCCAACCCCTTATGACTCACAAGTGTGAGTCATGTAAAATCCTTCACAGTCTGTCTTGCTTTAGTCATCGTTCGTGACATTAGCTCCCTCTCCCCTTTAGCATTGGTCCCACAATACTTAAACTCTCAAGTCCATAACTCTTCTTCCCAATCTTCTTGCCTCTCGACGCAGTCCCCTGATTGTGTCTTCGGCTTCTCTCCATCTGCTGTGGACCACTTCCAGGGTGATGTTGGCTACCTGGATAGCCCCTCGTTGTTCCGTGATTTGTCTTTGTTGGTCTTCGACCAACCCTCGTTGCTCCCGGTGGCTGCTCCTGAGGGTGTCCCGTTCGACTAGGAGTTCGCTGATTTGCCTTCGTAGGCTATCCGGGTCTGCAACCCTTTCTTCTTCCGATGGTTTTTCGCCCCCCTTCCCGGCCAACCATGTCCTCACGGTTTCTCTGGCTTTTCTCGTTTTGTCGTCCTTTTAGTTGAGTGGCTCCATTTTTCCATCTTTCTTCGGGTAGTAGCCGGCCCGTATCTTGTCGTTCTTGTGTGTCCGGCAGTTGTTTCAGTAGCATTCCTCCCAATGCTTTTTTTCATGTTCCTCTTTTGTTGGTCTTCCGACCTTTCGTGGTTTTTGTGGGAACCATCCTGACCCTTGTTTCTTGCTTTGGTGCACAAGGCACCCATCGTCATAACACCCTGTCCAGCTCAGGGCCACATGTTCCATGTTTTAGACCGCTAGTTTTTGTCGTTCGTCGAATTCCTTCGTGCTAGACCCGGAGTATCCGGGGCTAGTAGGCCGCGATGGGCCGTAGGAGATTCCATTGTCTCCTCATCCCTTGTATGGGGCGACCGGTTTGACCGATACCCATTCTTGGCTTGTCTGAGTATCGTTGGTGGAAGAGGTTGACTGATGTGCTGGCATTTTCGAAGTTTTCTGCCGGGTACTAGGCTTTGTCGTGTTCTGGTGAATAGCCTATCCACTTGGCTCTATATTGGAGCTTTCCGTGGTGGAGTCGAGAGTCAATGATTTTGTCGAGTTCGTATTCTTGCTCGCCTTCGATTTCGACAGGCGGAGGAGGTGTTTGAATCTGAGAGGGGAATCTGTTGTCTTGGTAAGGTTCGAGAAGAGAAATGTGGAATGTGTTGTGTATTTTCATTGAGGGTGGTAGGTCCAGCTTATAAGTGCTCGTCCCAACCTTTGCCAAGACTCTGAATGGTCCGATTTTTTTGTAGTCCAGTTTCTTCGATGGTCGTGTGGTTTTGATATTAGGTGGTAGTAACCACACCATATCGTTCGATTGTATGTTCGGATCGGGTTTCCGGTGCTGATCGTAGTATTCCTTCTGTCACAGTTGTGCGGCGACCATTTCTTCTCGTAATGACTCGTGTAACTGAGTCATTTCTTCTGGTTCTTTTCGTTTTCCCTGAATCAGATGTCCAATCATCTCGTATTCGGGGTTGATTCCGTAGTTTGCGAAAATGGCGTGTTTTTTATCGTCTCCTGATAGCCATTGTTGTAGGCGAACTCGGCTAGTGGCAGGTAGTCGAGCCAATCATCTTGTTGGTAGTTGATATATGCACGCAGATATTGTTCCAATATTGCGTTCGTCCTCTCAGTCTGTCTATCCGTTTGTGGGTGAAACACCGTGCTTAGTCGTCGTTCGATTCTAAGTTCCTTTGTTGTTTCCTTCCATAGGTCCAATGTGAATAGTGTTCCTCGATCCGTAATAATATCCCGTGGCAGTCCGTGTAGCCTGACTATTTCTTTCATGAAGAGGTTTGCGAATTGTCGTGCGTCCAAATCCTTTTTGCATGGAATTAAATGACTCATTTTGGTCAGGCGGTCGATGACGACTAGTATCGTGTCGTACCCTTCCGATTTTGGAAGGTCTGTAATGAAGTCCATTGCAATCGATTTCCATGGTCGATATGGTGCTTCGTTTGGTCGTAATAGTCCGTATAGTGCGTGTCGTACCGCTTTCATCCTCTGCCATGTGTCGCAGTTCTTGACGTATCGTTTGATCGTTTCTCTTATCTTTGGCCAATAGTATCGTCTCGTGATGAGTTCTGTGGTTTTCGCCGTTCCTCCATGTCCCGCTTGGGGTTGGTCGTGATGTTTGGAGATAAGAGTTGTCCTTATTACCTCGTTGTCCGGAATCCATATTTTTCCCTGATACTATAGGTATCAGTCCTTCCATTGGCATAGTCCTAGTGCCACTCCCTTCATTTCTTGTTCTCCCATTTCCAGAGCCTTCTTGATGTCCTGGATTCCTTTGTCAGTTTTTGATGCCTTCTGTATGGCTCCTTCGTCCTTGTCCTGGAGCTCCGCCAGTTCCATTTCTTCGATAGCTGCCTCTTCCCAGTACTGTTCTTTTGGCAGTAGGATCCCCTCCTTTTCTGCGTTATGTCTTTCTTTGAGTATTTGGACGTCTTCTGTTCTTCTGGTAAGGGCATCCGGTTTTTCTCCTTCCTTTCCCAGCCGGTATATGATTCGGAAGTCGTATTGACTTAGTTTTCGAACCCATCGAATCTGTCGTTCAGTCAGGGCCTTTGTGGTCATGAAGGTTACCAAGTTCTTGTGATCTGTAAAAACTTGGACCCTATAACGGCTTCCTCTGACATATCTTCTCCATTCCTCGAATGCCTAAACTATCGCGAGTAGTTCCTTGTCATGAACGTCGTAGTTCAGCTGGGCGTCCCTCATTCCTTTCGACCACTAGGCTACCTGTCTCCCTTTGCCATATGCGCATTGCTGCGATAGTATGCTCGCGCATACATATTTCGAGGCGTCGGTTTCGATTTTTATTGGTTGATAGGGATTGAAGTGTGTAAGCACTGGCGTTGTGGTAAGTAGTTTTCAGAGTTGGTCGAAAGCCTGTTGCTCTTTTTCTCCCCATTCCCAATTGCCGTCATGTTTCCTGTGCGTCCGTTCATATAGTGGTTTTGCGATTCTGCAGTATCCCTCCACGAATCCTAGGTATTCCGTTTCTGTCGTGTGAAATTCGCATTTTGAAGGTTTTACCTTCATTCCTGATGGTCGTAGTGCTTCCAGTATCTTTTTGACATCTTTTTTGTGTTGTTCCAGATTTTCCGAGTATATAAGGATATCGTCCAAATATACTATGCAACACATGTCGAGGTATTGTAGGAGGACCCTATTGATCCATTTCTGAAATGCCGCTGGTGCATTGCAGAGTCCAAATGGTACCACGAGATATTCGTATGTTCCCAGTTTGCTGCTGAATGTCGTCTTGTGTTCGTCTCCTTCTCAGATCCTGATGTTGTAATAGGCGTCCTTGATGTCTAGCTTGGTAAAGTACTTGGCCGTACTTAGTCAATCCAGAGCTTCGCCGATCAGTGGCAGAGGATATCGATCTTTTTTTGTGACTTCGTTCAGGCCTCGATAGTCGACGCATAGCCTCAGGCTACCGTCTTTCTTCTTGACGAACATGATAGGCGAGGCTCTGCGCGCCTCCACCTCTCGGATCCATCCTCTTGCTTCGTTTTGTTTGATATATTTGTGGTGTTCCTGAATCTCGTCGTAGCTGAGAGGGTATATGTTTTTGTCGGAAACCTTTTCTCCTGGTTCCAGGTCGATGCTTAGATCGATTCCTTCTCGGTGTGGCGGTCAGGTCGCTTTTTCGTCTTATTCAAATATATCCAGATATCCATGGTATTCCTTCGGTATCGTTTCTTGTATGGTCCGTTTCCTCTGTTCCTTTCTTTCTAGCTTCTCCTTGATAGCTAGTTCCGTGCTGATATTGATCCTTTCCAGATAGATCTCGTCTTTGATCGGGTCCCATCGTAAGATTCCCGTTGTTTCCCCTTTTCTGTGAAAGCTTCCGAATGCTTTTGCTGATATCTCGCTGATATGGATCGGTTTCTTCGTTTCCTTTCTATTGTCCTTTATTTCATTTGTGCTTCCGAATCCTTTGCTTCCTCTGATGGTCTCCCGTAATTCCTGAACTTCTTGTAGTTCTTCCGTGTTGATCTTTTCAATAATCAATTGTACGATTCGGTCTCCTGATTCCACTTGGAATTAGTTGGTCCCTTGGTTGACCAAGACCACCTTGAGTTCTCCGGTAAAATCTACATCTATCACTCCCGCGTTTGTGGTGAGTCGGTTCTTAACTGCTAATCCACTTCGCGGAGCGATGCGTCTGTAGGTCCCTCCAGGTAGCCCGATGGCTATTCCGGTTCCAACTATCATTTGTTCTCCTGTGAGTATCTTGACTCGTTCGTTGGAGTAGAGGTCATGTCCTGCGGCCTCCTTTGACCCTCTGGTTGGCATCCTAGCCTCAGGGTGTAACTTCTGGATCCGGACCCTGTCCTTTCTAGTTTGAACCTCCGAGTATTTGGTCATGAGGTTTTCTTCTCGTGCTTCTTCTGGTATCGCATATGCGACAGACGAACTGTTGAGATACCATGTCGTATATCGTTCGCTGTCGAATGTGATCTTCTTTTCTTCCCAATCGATCCTGGGGTTGTGTATTCGTAACCACAGCATTCCTAGGATGACCTCGTGGTTTTGGAGATTTGCCACTTGGAAGGTTGCCAATTCCCTATGGCTATTGATGTCTATAGGTACTTTCGCCATATGGGTAACTGGACCCATCGCGCTTGGTTTCCCATCCGCCAGATAAATCTCCCTTGGGTTCTTGGCCTTTGTCTTTGCGATTCCGTATTTGGTGCATATGCCTTCATCGATGAAGTCCTCAGTGGCCCCTGAGTCGATCATCGCGTTTATCGTAACCGTTTCTTACTTTCCTTGTAATCGTATTTTGATCATGATATGATCGTTGTCTCGTTCCAGTAATTCCGTGTAGTTTAGTGCCGCGTAGTAGTTTTCCATGATGATGGATTTCCGTTCGGGTCTGTCCCTCAGACCATCTCTTACTGGGGACTCTCCTCGTTTCCCGACTGTTCGAGTTCGTCCTTGACCTTGATTTCCTTAATGCTTTGTCTCGCCGCCCATGGTCCTACCCTTCGTAGGGGTGGCTTTCGTGTTGTCGTGTAGTCCCTCCCGTCTCTTGATTGAGTGCAGTCTCAGACTATATGTCCTGACTTAGCGCATTTGAGGCATAATCTTTCTTGTATCCTTCTTTTGAACTCCTGAGGTGATAACCTTGGCCATTGTCGTGTTGTGTCCAAATCTATAGCATCGCTATTGGAGGTGTTGTTTGGTCGGAAAGTTCCATTGTGATTCTGAGAAGTGCCAACGGTCCTAGTCTCTGTCGGTCCTTTCTTCTGAAGGGTTTTGACCGTTGATATCTTGGTCTCTTTCTAGATTGCCCACTTGGCCAATGCCTCTGAGTCGGTGAAGTCGCTGCTATCTGCTGCCCATGCTTCCTGGATAGTCGCATTCATGCCTGCTAGGAGGTGTTCTCCCGCGGTATGGTCGTCCAATTCGGCTTCTGTTGCTGCTAGTCGAAATTCGTTCCAGTATTCCGTCATCGATCTGTCTCCTTGTCGTAGTTTTGGTATCTTAAGTCGTGCTTCTCCTCGTGGGTTGATGGCTCTGACTTGGTTCTTGATTTCCTCGATAAAGGCTTCCCATGTTTCCCATTCCGTGACAATCCGTCCCTCCGCGTATGGTGTGATCCATGTCCCCGCATCTCCTCGCAAGAGACTGGAAGTGTATAGGATCCTGTCGGCGTGGTGTTCTGTCACCCAGCAGGCCGATAGCTGTAAAATAGACATTTAACTGTGCTAACCATCCTCGCAGTTTGGTCCATTCGCCCGTAAAGGTTTCTGGTTCCTTGATCTTGGGGCGTCTCGTTCCTCCGATTAGTCCTGTGATGACTTGTTGTAATTGTTCCGGACTGAGTCCTGGTATCTGAGTTCCGATATTGCCTGTATCGGTCATGGCGTCCCCTGTTGTAGTTGCCCCTTCTGCGCCTGTCTGTATAGACATAGTGTTCCTCCTTGTTCCTCCTGGGAGTGTAGTTTCTTCTGATTCCGCCAGTGATATAGGTTCCGGTGTTGTCGGACTTGCCGTCCACGATTCTCTTAGGGCTCTATCAAGTACTTCCCCTAAGATAGAAGTGTCGAATCCTGCGACTTCAATACTGTCATCTGGTGGTGATGCCGTCTTTCCTGTTGGTTAGGTGCTGCTAGGGTTGACGCAACCAAATGGTAGGATCCACTTCTCTCCGGGTGATACTTGCAGCAGGTAACCACTATTCTTAATAGCGATCACAATCCTCCTTCTTTCGTACTATAATAACTGAGTCTCCCCAACCCCTATCCTGTACAATGTATCGCTATGTTCTTTCACGAGACACTCGTAGTCTCGGACCTGGTAGTTGCAAAGATATAAAGAGTTGGTATTGAAAGTATAGTGTAGATAATAACTTAGATGGTTGCGTGAAGAACTCTTACCCAAGAGGCCGTAAGGGCTCTCCTTTTATAACTGTTCTTCCCACAACCCTATCCTTCGTGACTCATGCCTTTGCGTCACGCGCTCCTATGACTCGTAGCAAGCCATAGTGTGAAATCCATCAGCTGACTCCCATGGGTCACTGCGTAATAAACCAATAACCAATCAAAACACAATAAAACAATCATGTGCGCAACTCGCATCATATGTGTAAAACCCGTGACTCACAACTATGAGTCATGTGCGAAAGTCATAATCATATGACCACAATCGTGTGTCATGTTAAAACATAAACCAATCATAACAAAGTAATAACACACTATTGTGTAATCATGTGAAATACCCAACCCCTTATGACTCACGAGTGTGAGTCATGTGAAATCCTTCACAGTCTGTCTTGCTTTAGTTATCATTCGTGACACTTGCTTAAGCAAATCACTAAAATTGTTAAGCATTGGAGTTACAGAAGAAGTGTATAATCTTATGACCCCAGGAAAGTGAGTAGAAATAAGGACATGAAAACAAGCTTGATTGCATGTCGCTGTAGTTGTCTAGAGAGCTCTAGAGAAAGCCCTTCGTCTTAAAGAAACAATAGTCAACTGGAATATTGGCCGCCGCACAAAGACAAGGAAGTGGAATGATATCCAGCTCACTCTTGCCCAATAAAGCAGGCCGAATGAAAATCTTATTCTTGATTGTGTTCATGATATGAATTAATGATGAATATCTAGAGAGGTAGAAAGATGATTCTAGCGTACTAAGGTAGAGAGGTTTGGTAATAGGAAAATGCCACAAAATGATTTCATCAAGCGCAGCCACTTATATATTTAGTGAATCTATACTATATTTGATTGAATACATTCAAATCGGGTATCCATGTTGGGAACATTGAAAAGTCAGAATGAGGAAGCTCTCTTGGAAGATCTGAGTCGGGAATTAAGTGCCAGGTAATTATGCCTTTTACTACATGAGAGCCTGAATCCCACTACTGAAAGACTTCCAAGCTAGAGACTCTACCGTTAATCTCATATTCTAACTTCAATGCCCATATAATAGCCAGTGATTCCCGAGTCCTCAGTTCCAACATTCCAGCCATCCGTCCACCTTTATCCAATTTGACTGCCTTGCCGCCACTATCTGCCCACTGAAATTCATGCTGCTCAAGCTTATACCGCCTTCCTATCTGTGGCGACCGGCTATTGGCTCAAGCCTTATCTATATCTTACTATCAGTATGAATGGTACTGATAGAGGGTATGTATTCGAGTCTTGACCCTGATGGCATCCAGAAAAGGCTCACAGAAGAAGAAGTCAGTCTTCATTAGGCCAAAGGAAATAGTGTAAAGAGTGATTGATTCATCAGGGCCAAATGTCAAGGTATGAAAGTCCTCCGTTGAAGGTTCTGCAATTGAGGTAGTTGCCATTACTTGAGTTGTAAATTGAGAGAAGATAAAAAGACAGATCTTACTAGGGATAGATATGGTATAGTATGACAGTCTTAGGAGTGTAGTTAGGAGAGAATAATTATATTGGATAATGCGTGACTTATATAAAGGGATATAATAAGGAATCACCTTTCATTACTCAAAAAGGCATTAAGAGGTCAGCCAGCTTTCTATCATTCAAACAGCTTCGAGGAATATACCTACATGTTTGATTAGAATATTTGTTGTTGCCATATAGGGGCGAAGGCATTGTTTTAGAGTACTCAATTGGGATTAGTCAACTCGAGTAAAGGTTCCAATTTGGATATATATTATCAGAGCTTACCAGGGTATGCTGGTCTTATACCAGATTTGGACTACTCTCATAAGCCTAGTGGCCCATAGTACAATGGTGAATACCGTATATCTCAATTCTCAATCTATGTAGCTTCTACCTAGCTTGACTATAGCGAGCAAATATTTACAAAGAGTGCAGTAATTCATATGCACAATCCACCAGCATACACACAAAAATTCATAGGGTCAAAATTTAATACACTCAATTTAACAATAGCGTGATTAATAGACTTAAAGATATATAGTTCGTTGACATAAGTCATTATCGGTCGGGTGAAGTACCTGTTAAAACACACCAAAAATGAGCAAAATCCACCCTTAGTGAAACCCATAGTACAACAGGATCCTTAATACCAATAGTTACCAAATTTTACCTACAGATATCTAGGACCTAGGAAATTCAACCCATGTCAGTTTGACTACAATTAATAGTAAATTAGCCCCTGTGGAGACAAGTGAAGATGGGGTTGTTGAATTATTCATGCCAAGCCTTGAAATTTGTATGGGCACCCACACAAAAAGGTACTTAATTTGAAAATTGCAAGTTTCACAAGCTCACCAACTACTTAATGTGAGACTGACTTAGTTGAAAAGTTAGTATGGTACAGTCAAGATATGCCTCCAATAGCTTGAACCCCTAAATACTCAATTGAGGTGAATATGGTGTTGCTGCAGGGTTGCATAAATGGCCACTTTTGGTGTAAAAAGGGCAAGTGACGATAATATTTGTCACCGAACTGTATACGCAAGTAAAGATATTGAATCACAGAATAGAAGCCATCACGAGTACTAGACATAGCAACTAGGCTAGCTTCTTACACCTTTTATTCAGATGCCAGTCTTCCTACTGGTAGTTTTTTTATAAAAGAGTACAAGTCCAGATATAAAGACCTCTGTTATATCAAAGATCAATTTCATGTTCACTTAATGTCCTCACAGGCAGAATCTTCAATGGCTGGCAGCCAGCGGGGCCTTTCTACCAATGCTGTATGAAGCCATGCCTTATTTCTACGATTTCACGAAACCCCTACAAGCAAATAGTCTCTATTCTTATTCCTATTCTCTGTTGAATCTAGTACACATGCGAGCGAAGGACCAGTAACACCAACTTCAAGGCTGCTTATTTGTGTAGCTCGAGTGCACTCTTCCAGTAATACAAGATCTTTGCACCCTGATTCAGTCTCACTACTCCCTGGAAACCAAGATCATGCGCGGAATATACTTCATCTGACCGCCACACCCTTGTCTTTGCCAACAACTGATACAAATCCATTTGAGATTATTGGAAACTTTTATCTCTATACCAGAGAATATCATGGGAGTTGGATGGAGTGGTAGCAAGAGACACCAGGGTATAGAGCATATACTACGAAGCATGCTGGAAAGAAGAAGATAATATGGAACCCTCAGGCTGATCTTCAAGGAGCAGAGATGTGGAAATACTTTCAACAATGCATAGACCGTTTAGGCAGTGCAATCGGTACACCTCGAGTGATGTGTATTATGTGCAGAAAGGTTCAAGCTCATCCAAGTGGAACGGGCACAAACTCGATACATGACCACAACAGATCATCAGCTTGTCAAAAATCTAGAAGGTTTCATGGATTTGATACTCGGGCTGGAAGTTCAGACGGTACAGATGTTCTTACGCTATTGCATACAGGTACTAAAGCGGGGAATGGATGTAGAATTATTGATTTGGTAACACCTGCAGAGTTCAATGAATGCAATTTCGGAGAATAATTTCTGAAGGCATTCCTTGCAACCAATCTTGCCTTTAATTATTCAAACAACCTTGCCTTTTATCGTACCTTCAAGTACCTTCGCCCCAGCATTGAAATACCTTGCCCAAAGACATTAACAAAACATTTGAAAGGGCTTGGTATCTCAACAGTTGACAAAATTACCACAGGCCTACTGACAGAGGGAAAGATTTCTCTTGCTGCCGATACCTGGACTGCGTCAGACAAACTTCCATTTCTAGCGATCGTAGCTTTTTGGATATCAGATAGCTGGCAGATAGAGGAGGTCCTGATTGGGTTTGAGGAAATAAAGGGGTCTCATACTAGGACTAATATGGCGGGAATAATTAATTGAGTTCTAGCCAAATACAGGATTCAGAATAGAATTCTTAGTTTCACAACCGATAGTGCAAGCAATAACCGAACGCTCACAGAAGCCTTAAATCAAGCTTGGTGTTTATTATCAGTTAAATATTCTCAATTCGAAAATTAATTTACTGTATGGTTCATGTTAGTCAGCTTATCCTCAGCGCCTTCATGAGTTCAATTAAGGTTAAATTGAGGAATGGCCATATGCCCTCTGGCTTTCAGGCAAATTATATTAGGAAGGTTACAAGATTAGATAATAGCTTTCACAACCCAGTTGAAAAGGTAATGTGTTCAAGATCTCATATTGTTAAATATGTCTTTACATATCCTTGAGTTCCAACATGGAGACCAATTGCATGGATTAGAGGCCATGTTTTAAGTCTTAACATATGCCCCAATGCATACGCATAAATTCATACTCTCCATCATCCCTTCATCAGATACCACAGTCAGGGATAATACTAATAAAATTATGTGCATTAGCATCGGAAAATAAGTATTACCATTGGAGCTTCATTTCAACAGAGTCAATCTTTCATTGCGATACAGAATGACAGGGTTAAGATTCTAACTACCCTCCTTTACGATATCAAAACTTGATGGAACTCCACTCTAAACATGTAGGAGAGATCTGTACGGCTACGGGAATTTACAAAGGACTGGTTACAAACTTATCCTGAGTTTTCGCCTCAATAGTCAACTCCAGAGGAGTAGAGGCAGGTTGAGTACTTCCTAAAAGTACTTCAGCCCATACTGTTTTGGACCTTATGGGTGTCAAAAACACAAGGAGTCACCATTCATCATGTTTTTCAGGGCTATCAAGATATCTTTGATTACTTGAAAATGCAAATTGCAAAATTGGAACGAAAGTGAATACCATGGAAGGTTGATATTCTTGAAGGCTTGCTTAAGGCGAAATTAAAGGCAGCTGCTTACTATGGTAGGACCTAAAGCCCTAGAGGTGTCTTGTTCGACATTGGAACTGGTCTGAATCCATATTGCAAACTGAATCTCTTTCGTGAATGGGATATCAATAATGGCAATAGCGAGGCTGTATATAAGAAGTCCTATAAAAAGGAGTTCATAGCGTATTATAATCTTTACAATGCGACAATGAATGTCAAGGATCCTAATACACTGATTCCACGGAGCAATCTAAACCGTCGATCTAACTATCTTCATAGATTAAGACAAAGAGCAATCACAGTTAGTGAGGTGCTTGCTTATATCAAAAGTGATTCTGAGTTGAGTATCCCGTTTTGGCCACGGAAGTTTTCGATTGCCCATATGGCGACAGCCCAGCTGGAATTTTTTACGAGGCAAATATACTGGAGAGATGGCAGGTTAATGCTGGGAGATTTCCGAATTTATCTCAAATGTCTAGGGATATTCTGGCGGTCCAAGGAGATAGTGTTGAGGTAGAGCGCATGTTTAGCATTGCAAGAGATGTGATTCCCTATCGTCGCTCCCAACTAAAAAGTAGTACAATTTGAGCATCAATGCTCGTCAAATTCTACAAGCATGAAGAATTGCGGCGAGAGCTAGCTAGTCATGATAGTGAATAGCAGGCCGAAAAGCTAGAACAAATGGCAACAGTGGATGATTACCGATCTTTGGCAGATAGGAAGGAGGAAGGTACCGAAACAAATAATAGTTGTATCTCTGATGATGATTAGTCACACAAGAAGGACATAGCATGGTCTTTCATTGACCAGGATGGCACAAACGCATTTGAAAGGAAACCAAGGCCTAGGCTTTCTGATCATGGCTTGATTGAATCTCGATATGTGCGCCCTCCACCATCTCACAGTCAAAGTGAAGATGTTGATCCATTGACAGACTTTGAAGAATCTGGTGATGATAAACGAATTTGTGATAGTGCTGTTAACATGTATGTTGCAGCAGACACAGAGGAAGAAGGATCCGCAGAGGAGGAGCTACAGATTTCAGGAGAAGAAATGGGTCATCTTGAAAGTAATCATGAAGGAGATCACCTAGATGTTGGCCATATTGAAGGTTTAGCCAGTCGTCAGAAAGAAATTTGTTCTGAGAAAGCCCAACTGGGAAACACAGATTCACTTCCCATTATACAAGTCATCCAGAGAAAGGACGGGGCGGATTCTAATGCCGTCATTAGGGTTACAACCAGAAAGCGTACTGGAACCGGTGGGAAGAAAAGAAAAAGTCCTGTTTGATCTAGTCATATTTGATATAAAGTAGTTCTGAACTCGAAGTCTGCCATAGTAGTGGATTGGGTGAACCTTCTTACTTTAACACAAGCTATTTGGTAGAGGGTATTTTAAATCATACGCACTACATCATATGCCCAGAAAAATTATACAACCAGAAAAATCATACGCCCAGAAAAATCGCCTTCAGTATACTATGAAAATGGGTGAAACGTTGCTGTATACCATGATCGAGGAGTGCTAGGCCCTTGGGGAAAAAGGTCTATTCTAGTCGTAGCTCCTATTTAATTCTTCATTCCTCCCCTGGTTGTAATAATTCTTCATTCACCAATATTTTATTTCTTCAATCTTTAGTACCACGAGGAAAGTATTGAACTGTAGTACTTGCTTTAGACTATAAAGAACAGAGTTGTAACTCATTCTTTCACTCATACTCTATACACGAAAATGGATTATCCTAAAGCTTCAATGCGCCCTCCCACCGGACATCTCAAAGCATTGTAGCCCCTATTTGATTCTTCATTCCTCCCCCAGTTGTAATAATTCTTCATTCACCACTACTTTATTTCTTCAGCCTTTGGTGCCAAGAGGAAAGCATTGAACTGTAGTTCTTGCTTTGGACTGTAAAGAATAGAGTTGTAACTCATTCTTTCTCTTCTACCATATACACGAAAATGGATTATCCTAAAGCTTCAATGCACACTCCCGTTGGACATCTCAAAGCTCCCTCCTTTATTTTAAAAGAAGAAAACAAAGTTTTCGAACTACCTGATCCCTCCTCAGCCGGTCCCAACTACTGAACTTTACTCCTTCTGTCTGTCGACAAGATGAACAAGGCCCAAAGGCGTCATGCGACTACATGCTTCAACAGCAATTATGCTTACAGTTAAAGCTATCAGCAAAGATGAAACGAGAAGTAGAAGCGGCACAGGAGAATGGCCAGTCTACATTTAGACACATATTTGGAAGCAATTGTGAGTTTGTCTTGAATAACTTAAATAAAATATTTAATTTACAAATTACATGGAATAAATTAATAGGCAACAAGATAGAAGTAGGTTTCCAGATTGACTCCCATGGAGAATGAGCTCCTCCAACATCCCGCAAGGCTACTCTCAAGGACACTCAGGCTTTAGACTTCGGTTTTGAGCAAATTGATATCTGTGATAAGGGATTCTATGTGGCTTTGGATAAAAACTATAAAATGATCTTTGTTATGTGTGGTGTCAGGTTGAAGTTGATTATGGAGATAAGATCGGAGAGTATGAGGAGAAGGCAATGAGTTGGAACATCGAGGAATATGCATCAGTGAAACCACCAGCACTTCCGAAGGACACACAGTATAAAGACTACAAGAATGGCTCCTTTCGAATCCACACCTCAGTGAGCCACCTTGGGCATGGGCTGGAGTCTATCACTAGGGAATTCGAATAGAGCAGGCACATGCCAAGCTTGGAAGTGTAACTACCAAGGATACTAAGAGGAAAGGACATATGAAGAAGGCAGTCTTGCCTTTATTTAAGGCCATGGAGGCGATAACAAGGGCTCAGAGAATTCTATTGGCTGCTGTTGACTTAGAGTGTTTGCAAGAGTATGAGAAGATAATAGGAAAGTGTTTAGATCATAGGACATCTTTTGAGACTGATGAGTGAGAATGTTTTACACTTCAAGCATATTTAGTGAATGTGTTAACGGAACCACATGTGGATAGTGGAAATGTGAAAAATGGTTGGGCATCAATGTGTCCCTTAGGTGAGTTTGAAGATAGAGATTTTTGTATTACCCAGCGAAAGCGCAGGTTTGTTTATAAGGTAGGCTCTATCAGTTTTCTGAAAAGCGAGCAGTATGAGCATTTCACTTTGAAATAGAGGGGGCACCGGTCCTATTTAGTCACTACAGTTCATGAAGCTGTTAAGAAGGAGTTCCTGTATGGTAAAACATAAAAGTAGTAAAGCCATACGCCCAAAACCATAAACAGAAATACCATACATTCAGGATGATACTAAGAATTATACGCCAAGAATCATTCGCTCAGAATTATATATCCAAAGCCATAGGCCTAGAGTTATCTGCTAAGAATCGTACGCTCAGAATCGTACGCTCAGAGAATCATATACTCAGAATTATATGCTGAGAATCATATGATCACAATTATACTCTTGGACAATCATGGGAATCATATCTCAGAGATCATAGCCTTAGAATTATGAACATAAAATGTATGGCAATAGAATTATACACTTAGAGTGGCACGCCCAAGTTATGTTAATAATACTAGCACTAAAGATAAAGTTCTGTATCCTTAATTCATAATATATACTAGTATGATAGTCTGATCAGGATTCAATAATACAATATATAGGGGTTTCGAGCAAGTATATTAGTAGTTACATAATATTACTTGAGGAGAAAGATGGGGCCTGTATAGGATAAAGGACAGGATAATAGAATGGGGCCCGTCTAGTCAATCAACGGAGAAAGGAAAATCTCCACCCTGCCCCATGACCTGGGCAGAGAGAATGGGCAAAGGTTTTGACCCCAGACCAGAGTGAGGGCAAGGCTATTGTGAGAAAACCTGCCCCACCCCGCCCTGTAACGAACACTAGCGCTGTTTGGGTTGTTGGAGAAGTCAAGTTACTGGGCTGGGCTTACAAGAACAAAAACAAAAAAACTCAAATGTCACACTAGCTTATCCGTCATACTTGCTTATCCAACCATGAGCCAAGCGAATGGGAAGACTCCCAGCTATTAGTTTATTCTCCTACTTTTTTTTGTAGTTGCATCCCACCGCCTATTTCTACTCCTTAACTTATCATATCTTCATCAGACTGTTCTTATCATCAGACTGTCAAGTTCTTTATTATGCATAAGAAGTTAATAAACTCCAAAAACCAGTCTATAAGGATCAATTCTCAGTACCACTAGCTGGGCCACTCTAAAAAATATTCACACATTTAATTGGAATATTCTCATGGGTTTTAAAATATCTAAAATTTATTCTTATTAACTACCAATTATTCTTAATACACTTAGATTGCCTAAATCTAACCTTACTCTTAAAGAGTCTTCACTTCCATAAATTATTCCTTTTTAACTATCTCAAGATATTATCACTTTTTAATGTAAGACATCAATAATTCTACACTTAATTCACAATCTTTATATTCAAGAACTATCAGCAATCATGTTCAATATTCACGGTTCCCATTTGATTAAGCTACAATCAGTCTTAACTAAGTTGAGATTATCAGCAGAGAGAAATACAGCTGAGTGATACTAAATGAAATAGATAATGCCCACTTGAATGGAGATATCAAGCAGATTAGTGCTAAAGGAAAAAAGCTAATCAATACCAACTTAATAGTAATACACTATCTGTTTTCAAAAAATATAAAGGACTTACAAAGCTAAAGTACAAACAGAATGGGAATAATACTGAACAAGCTCTATAAAGATAGAAGAAGCTGATAATCACTTCTGTTTAGTTAATCAGCATATCTTTAGTCTCTAGTTGTTCTAGTAATAACCAATGAAATTTCTATTTTTACTAGCATAAATTTTGTTTTTATTATTAATTTAAATTGTTAAAGTTTCTCTTATGAATCTATTCATTCTGAG
This sequence comes from Tuber borchii, assembly GCA_003070745.1. Classification (NCBI taxonomy): domain Eukaryota; kingdom Fungi; phylum Ascomycota; class Pezizomycetes; order Pezizales; family Tuberaceae; genus Tuber; species Tuber borchii. The sequence continues at coordinate 187,470 of NESQ01000028.1, read as the reverse complement.
TCGCTCAGTAATCAATTCTAAGAATGAATAGGGCTTATCTTATATCTTGTTTAGGCTTGTTTGATACTGTAACCTGCTCCTAGGTATCGCGAGATTCCCAGAGGGAGATCCGGCGATACTGAAGGACAGGAGTGGAAGCGTCGAGTGGAATCTCTGTAAGAGATATAAGAAAGATGAGGGACTAATAGAGTGACCGTTCAACTTGTAGTATATTAAAGAAGAGCGTTCCTGTGAGGCTTGAGAGTTCGAATCCTTAGGGGATCTCGAACTCTTTAAATACAAATAAGGTAAAACCAAATATCCTGTCCAAAGAGCAAATATCAAAATGCAAAGCTACATGAGTAGCGAAACTTCTAAGTCCTAAACTAGGTCATAGAAGCGACAGGATCTAACTAACAAAACAAGTAATGAAATAAAACAAACAAAGAATCGCTACTGATGTACTAATCCAGTAATACATAGTAGGAAAGCATAGAGTATCCTAATTGGGTACAAAGCAAAAGATACAGATAAGCGAGTAAAGGAAGGTACTACCCAATAGGAAACTATAACAATAAGGAAAGTACAAGGATGGAATATGCGTTACTAGGGAATCCTAAATAGGCAATATCCAACGTCAGTATAGTAAGTAGCAGAAATAATAATAGATTCCGTTACAGATACTGAGAAAAAATGTAGTTTCTTTGCTCTAAGTATGAAGATTAGATTTTTAGTATTAAATTCACCACCTTATTTGCCATCCACTGATTTCTGTCATGTCTCCAGTCGAGACAGTATACCACAAAGTCATATAATTTACTAGGAAAGCAAAAATAGTCTTTATTGAGTATTGTTAAAACTGATTAAATAGTCTATATGGATATGAAATTACTAGAACTTGAATGGTTTATATGCAGAATTGAGATAATTATCTAAACAAATATTAAGTCTTCCAATTTTTGGTAATCTCCTAAGCAGGTACCACATAGACTAGCTACTTGAACTAAAACAGACAAGTGTGTGATATTTTCAAACTTTGTATCAGTAGTGCATAACTTGTCATATTTCTTATATTTAAGCTCTTAAATAGTTAACTTAGCCTTTTCTCACTGGGAAGATGATAGAGTTTAAGGAACAGAAATATAGTCCTCATATATCGTAAAGTAACTTACCAGTACATAATGCTTACAAACTAGTAATGTTACAGTTTAGTCTATTCAAACACTAAATACTTGCTCCTAGTAGTAATAAATGCATTTTTTATTCACTAGTTTATTGCTCTAAAGTAAAACAACCACTGAATCTATTTTTTACTCCTGACAATAGCTATATCTCAAATAATATAATCTAATGCAAAATACTAGGAGTCTAGCAACATCTAATCAATATTCTTCCCAATAATTACTACTGTTCATAATACCTCTAAGTTTCCCTGTTAATTATTATTTGAAGAGCAGGTCTCCAACTTTTTTCCAAAGTGGTCGATCTCAGTGCTGGCTACTATTTCCACATTTTCAAATTTGCCAATAATTATAATTATATTTTCAAGATTTCTCATGACATCCTGAACTTAAGTACGCATTTTGTCCTCTTGAAGTATATCATATAAATAAATCTTAAGAATTGTCTATCATAGTAGTATTAGCAAATACTATTAAAATAAAATAATAATAAGACGCCTCTCACTCCAAGAACAAGGGTTCCAATGCCAAAAGCAGCAATTAACTTAAAATTATACTCATGTAGTGAGTAAAGTAAGTTAACTTCTTAATAGCAGCCTTCATATGAGCAGCTATGATGGTAATATTCTAAAAACATACTCTGCATAAGTTTTGTATATTGTAAAAGTACAAAGTGTGAATGTGGTAGTCCTCATTTATAGAAACTGTAAAGGTTACAGGATATACCTTGAGAGTTTTCATTTAATTAGCTTTAAAGTATTATTAAACAAACATGTATCTCAAGTTCTTATTATCTTCAACTTCTATATTCCATGATTGACAGAGGCAGAAACATTGAGTCCATCCACTATCTCAGCAGTAGGTGGTGCATTCAATTTCATCTTAAAATAATATCTTTTCTGAATTGTATGCATATAGAACTATCAAATTAATAAAGATAGTTGATAAACTTATTTGAAAAGAAGCTTTGACTTTTCTTGGATAAGAAAGACAATATGCTAATTGAATTCTTTGAAAAGTAAACAATTGTGAGGGTATTCTAGTGGTGTATGTAGGGTTTGCTGAGTCTGTAACAGGTAGTTATTAAGTTATCAGGTAGGTATTGGCAGCTTAGGAGGTATTAGGATATAACAAAGAGAGCAAACCTTTAAGATACCATATACCAGGTAGTCAATTCTTTCAGATACTATTAACTGGGAAATTTACCATCAAGAATGTGAAATCTTTGCATATATATCATTCTCTTTAGCTTTTATAAAATTGTGAAGAAAAATTTTAAAAATAAAGTAAAATTGGAGAACAATAAAGACAGTCAAGTGTTATATATTTATATAATTATTTCCACTTATAGAGGGGAGGGGCTTTCTCTATGCTGGTCTGTTCTCACTTAAATGTAGTATGTATTGAGTTGTTTTTAACATCAAGAATCCCTAGAAAATCAGAATAAGAGTGTAGAGAAATTTTAGAAAAATACTAGCAGGGCTCAGGTAATTCTTTATCTCTTGTGCCATTTTTTAAAATTTCTTTGCATTGTTTGAGGAATAAAAATATGTGCCAAAGAGTGTAAATATTTTGTTATTTGTTGCAATGTGAGCTGTTTTTTATAAAGACAAAGGTTTTCACTTTTCGATAGCATACCCGGCGATTTTTAAAGTATCCGGAATCATGGCACTGATTTGTATGAGTCTTGGCGCCAAGCTGTCCGAATATTAAATAATCGCCAAGTATTTCCCGGCCGATGGTATCCGAAAAAGTTAACCGCCAAGCGCATGGTGTCATACCGCGCCTGACAACGCCAATCAACTAGCGAACACCAAATACGACCAACTTCAAACTCCTCTCAGTCAACAACAAAAGCTCAAAAGCTCTAAAACTTCTGTAAAAGTCTTTATTTGATGGTTGTCTAAAGAATTACAGAGGGGTTTAAGGAAATATGAACTTCCTGCTGTGCTAGAACAGTTCAAAGATTTCCATTTTTTTGGTTGGGAGAGGTGCCAAATTAACACACCCTAGAATTACTGTATCAGGTAATTTCTTGGCAGTACCATGCCTAATACGGCACTGGATACCGCCGATCATTTCATTCTGCTAGATAACCGAACCCAATTAGGAAAGTGATTGACGCTTAGTAAGCGACGGCGAATTAACACAGGTGCCGATTGGCAGTGTCCGGCACTATCTCATAGGTTTTCTCGCCTAGTTTCATTGGTGTATTACCAAAAACCACCCATTCCACTTCACGAGCCTTTTTTTCCTCCCCCAAACTACAAGTAACCACAAACAACGACAACAACTCAATTAATCTCACCAAACCATCCCACAATGACTTCAGGTTCCCTTCCTCCCCTCTCTACTCTCTCCCACAGACAGCTAATCCTCCCCCCCTCTACAGTCCCCCCCAATTCCAACCCCACCTCCAAACCTCCAATAGTCCTCTCAGCCCCCAGCGGCACCGGAAAATCCACCCTCCTAACCCGCCTCTTCGCCGCGCACCCCCAAACCTTCGGCTTCAGCATCTCTCACACAACCCGCCAACCCCGCAGCGGGGAGACCCCCGGCGTAGACTACCACTTCGTCAGTCCCGAAACCTTCGAATCCCTCATCGCCCAGGGCGCCTTCATAGAGCACACGCGCTTCAGTGGCAACTATTACGGCACCAGCATCGAGGCCGTCAGGGCCGTCGCGGAGAAGGGGCGCGTGTGCGTGCTGGATATCGAGATGGAGGGCGTGAAGCAGGTGAAGCGTACGGATTTGGGGGCCAAGTATGTCTTCCTCAAGCCGCCGAGTTTGGAGGAACTTAGGGCTAGGCTTGAAGGCAGGGGCACGGAGACTGAAGAGAGCTTGGGGAGGAGGTTGGAGAGGGCGAGGGTCGAGTTGGGGTTTGCGGAGGTGCCTGGGGTGCATGATAAGATTATTGTGAATGATGACTTGGATAGGGCGTATGAGGAGTTGGAGGGGTATATTTTGGGGGTTATTTCTTAGGATTTGCTAGTTGTTGGAGGGGGGGTATATATGGTAATACCCATAGCGTATTAGACCCTAGAAGTTGAGCATTGCTATTGAAACCTTTTCGTCTCGAGGTGCACCGTTTATTTTACATACTCCCACTTTGAAACAAAATTAGTACTTACAGGAAAAAATGAATTGGCATATGATGGAGGGAAAAGAAAAGAAATCAAAGCAAAGACTGTGACAAGCTTTATGATGTAGTAGTAGTAAAAAGACAAAAAAACCCATCCGTTTGTCGATCCATCCACAGTAGCAATAGCGCATCTCACTCATTAGAAACCAACAACTCTGCCTCCTTCCAAATCCGCATTAACAAAGCATGCAAGTCTCCGCCCCTCTCCCTCTCCCTCCCCCTCTCGGCAACACTCTGCCTTGCAACGGCCGAATCATCCTTAACTCCAACCCCACTGCCACCCCTCACCCCGCCGCCAACCCTCAAACTTCCCGTTTCCTTCAGGCTCTGGGAAAGGCCCATGGCGTTCCCGCCTGGATCGGTGCCCCTTCTGGGGATTCGTCGGTCGAGGTTGCGCCCAGCGGCTGTCCTCTCTAGGGAGTCTTGGATCGGGTTCATGAAGCGGCGAGTGTTGAGGTATTCGCGATTCACGCGCTCGAATTCTTTCGTGAGGCGGGCTGGGTGAGTTGCACAGGAGAGTGGGATGGAGAGGGATGTGGAAGGGGGGTGGTAGGAGGAAACAGGGTGGTAGGTATGGTGGTGGGATTGGGGATGGGCTGGTGGGTTTTGGTAGATTTGTGAGAGGTATGCGTGGGGGGGGATCGCCATGGGAGGCTCATGCTGGGAGGATTGGCGTTGGAGCCAGAGCTTTTGCTGAGTTCGGGAGGGTTTGGCGGCGACAGTGGAGGTAGAGGTGACGGCGGTGGTCGATGGGGGTTCTGTTGGTATTTTCGGGGCGGATGAGGAGTTGTTGGGATGTGTAGTTGGGAATGAGGTTGCGGTGGATGGGGGAGCACCATCTCCTCCCCCGGTGTTACCACTGCGACGGGCACCACCGCCAGAAGATGGGGAGACGGAGGTTGAGGCCCCACCTTGGGAATTTGAAAAGTCTATGAAGCGGGAGGTTAATGGTTGGTCGTGAGAGTTGGGAAGCGAGTGGGCGGGGGTTATCGGTGCGTTTGATGGAGGAGGAGTGTGGTGGATTTTGGTGTGCGTGGAGATAGATTCGTGGTTCACCTGTGGGGGGATTATTGCGCTGGGAGGTTTTGTGTGCGGGAGGAGGTGGGTGTGCAGCTCCTTTGCGGTAGGAGGCTGAGTATTGGCATTGGCATTTCCGCTATTCTGAGGTTGAATCTGGGAGTGTGATTTCGATTGTGCTGGCGCAGGCTGGGGTGTAGGCTGTTGTTTTTGCTTCTGTTGTAATTGTTGCGATGATGGTGATGCGATTGTCGACGATGTATTGCCACCTCCGCCACCAGCACCCCGTCCAGAATTCATCTCGACAACCCCGTCTGCAGAAACCTGTCCAGCCGAAGTGGTAATCTTCTTATTCTTCCCACCCTCTCTAGATTTCGACCGTGATCTATCCCTCTTGTTATTCCCGTTGCTATCCTCACCGGCACCTGCTCTTCGACTTGTGGGATTCGACTTCCAGCGCACCCCCTCTCGCGGTTGAGGATCGAGAGATTTAGTACTGGACGACTTGGCCAGTCCCTTGGTCGAAGCGCCGCCCCCAACGGCACCACCTGACGTTACTAACCCACCACCACCACCACTTGCACCCCCGTCTGGTACCACCTCAACCTCTTCCTCTTCTCCCTCGATCAGTTCTTGTCCTTCCTCGTCCTGAAAACTCCCTTCACCACTACCACCGCCACCACCACCAGCACTACCACCCTCATCAACCTCAAACGTCAACTTCTTCCCACCACCCTTCAGCCTCTCACTTCCACCACCTTTCACAGGCGATGTCTCCAACGGCGTTAACTTCCCAAGCTTATTCAAATTCCGCCCGTACGATGGGACCCGCGTATGATGACGCGAGTGTGCACCTCCAACAACGAATTGCTTCTTGTGTGCCCGTTGGTGCTGCTGATGATGATGATGCGCGGGTTTCTGATGCTGTTGCTGCTGCGGTTGCTGATGTTGAAGTTCGTCGTTAGAAGACGTGTCTCGTTCGCCACGGCCGCCGGTGGATGTATTACTCTGAATCGAAGAAGTAGAGGATTGGCGTTTGTCGAGGAGGGGTGGGTACTTGTCGGACATCTTTTATTATTTTTATTTTTATTTCTAGGGGAGGGTTTTCCGAATAGGCGCCTTTTCCTTTCCCCCTGGAAGAGAAGGAAAGGCGAGAAAACGTGGGGGGGTTTTTTATCAAATGAGAGCTGAGTCGGGTTTTAAAAATTCGTTCCTTTAAAAGGAAAGTTTCGTGAGCGTGCGGAAGGTAAGTAGGTAGATGGGAAGAAGGCAATATAGCAGCGATGGCCAACTGCAGAAAAGGGCAAGTAAGACCCGAGGGAAGAGGAAGAAAAGGCGAAAGCGCAGTTTAGGGCCGAAGGCACAATACCAGCCCTCAAGCACCGCAACGTACTCCCGCGAAAGCCACCACAAACACGACACGTTGTGAGAAAAATTCAAAACAAAATCTAAAAGAAACAATTCTCACAGTGGAAGAGGGCGGAGAATAGAATGGAGAATGTAGAAGTGTAGAATACGAGATAGAAGAATGAAGTCTGTTGGGAAAGAAACGAGAAAACCGTTGAGATCGATAGCGTCACTGCTGTAACCGCTGCGCACACAGCAGAAGAAAGTGAAGAAGAGGAAAAGAAGAAAAAAGAAAAGAAAAAAACATAAAAGCATAGAAACATGAAAAAACCCGTCTTTATAAGCCCTTCCCTCCTCCTCCTCCTCCTCCTTTCTCCGGACACTCCTACCCTACCCTACCTACCCAAGTTACCCACCGTACAGTACCGAGGATCACACTGTATATAACTTACCGGTATCCAAATACATACAGAACCCATTGCGCTGGCACCAAACAGCAAACTCCATTCCTACCCCTCCAAGTGGAATGGTTAATTAATTTTACATAACCTACGGTACTCGGTTGAGGGCAATTGCCAATCAATCAGTCAATCAATCAATCAATCCTCGCCTGTCGGTCGGTACATTATAACCGTGTGGTTCCGAGGACATCTACACAAGGAAGGAAAAAAGGAAGAAAGGAAGGGAGGGGAAGGGAAGGGAAGGGAGTGAAAAAAAGGACAAAGCTTCATAAGACAATACTCGATACTTACTACCACTCGCTCGGACGAATATAGTATGATACTCTATCCTACAATTATTTTTAACTCATCTTGAAAAAGTGGCTTTCTTTCGCGTGTGGTTGTGGTGGTGGTGAGTGAATTGACGTAATCTATAGCCGGTCAGGTGTAGGAATGGATGAAGTGCGCGTGAATCGAGAGGAAGGGAAAGGATGGGTGGATGGGAGTGCTCTCTCCCGCAGGATGGGGGTTGGTTGGTTGGTTGGTCGGTCGGTCGACCTTGCATTCATTCATTCATTCATTCATTCATTCATTCATTCATTATTCGTGGGTCACACTCGTGTTATATCATTGGAGTATAGACTAGATGGAAGGAAACAAATTTGGTATGAGACCGTAGTGGTACGATAGTCAACTTAAGTTTGGTGATGGGCTAGGTTTGAGTTATTATATTAGGCTTCTGACTGCTAGTATATGAATGGCTGGCGAGGCTCTGTCTTGTGATAGGTGGGGGGTTTTGTGCGTGTGGGCGAGTGAGATGTTGTGGTTCTTTCGCTACTGTAGGCGGCAAGAGTCCGAAGACTGTAAGGCTCCAATTTAGGAGCGAGGTAATATAGGTAGGTACTAGCAGAGAGAAGAGTAGCTTTAACTACATTATCGGTACAGTATCGTTTCTACGCGTTCCATAAGCTGTCCGCGCACTTCCCTCGTAATCTATGCCATGGTGGCTCACCTTGCCCGGTAGTATAATGTCTTGACCGAATTGAACTGAATTGGATTGTAAAAAACATTTATCTCAATTAAGACCATTTTCGCCAAGTCAGTTGCAACTCCTATTCTCATTCCCATTCCCATTCCCGCAGAAAATTTAGAGAGGAAAGGGCTCAAAGAGGTAGAGAAATACAAGAAAGAGGCATATGAGAAGTTAAAAAGGAATAACAATAAAGCCTCCACCAATTCCCAGTCTCAGGCAAAGTAAACTTGACAAGAGATTGGTATGTAAACCCATCCATTGATCCACTCATCTACCCCACCCGTCCACTTAGCGCAATTCTACAATAACAAGTATTTTTTTTGAAATGAAAATGGGAACTAAAAAAGGAAGAACGAGAGTTAAAAGTACAATTATCCCCTCCCTCTACCTTCACCTTCGTGAGATGCAGAAGAAAAGAAAGAAACTAATCGTCAGTAACCCCCTCATCTTCCTCAACTAGCAAATCCGAGATATAATTCGAAAGCGGCTTATTGACCGCCATAATCTCGAATAAGACAGGTCTCTCCCCGCTCAGCAATTCCTTCCCATTGAACATACCACGTCTAGCCACATTCCTAAGCACCAACACGGCCGTAAGCGGTATCCCCGCGGCCTCGCCGCGGTCATCGACGCCCGTCTGGTTGCGTCTGATGACTAGCTTGATTTGCTTGGGGTCATCGAGCCAGTCATTCTGACGGGAGGAAGGATTGGAGTTTTTGGGTGGGCTGGGTTCAGGCATGTGCGTTCGCACGTGGGCTATTACTTTTCTCCTGTCAGAGTCGCCGGCGGGGTGGAAGCGCTCGCAGCCGCCCCAGTTACAGAGGAGCTTTGCTTGTGGTTGCTGTGTGGAGTCGGGTGGGGAGAGGTGGTCTTTTAGAATGTGTACCCAGAGGTCTTGTGGTGTTGCGAGTTGCGCGGGGCATTTGGTGGGTTGAGCCGGCTGCTGTTGTCCTTGTGTGGTTTCGGTGCTGGCGGTATTATTACTATTGGTGGCGGTGGCCCATTTGCAAGCGAGGTAGACTTGGCCTTTTACGGACATTGGTGTTTCCCGGGGTTTTATGCCTTTTATGATGAACTTTTGGCCGCCGCCGGGTATGGGGAGGACCATTGCTGAGGCGTTGTTGAAGGCTACGCTTACGTTTTTGATGAATTCTGCGGCAGGGAGGAGAGGGCGACCGGCGGCTACATATTCGGTGAAGCGAGCTTGGTACGCTTGCCAAAGCGCTATTTGGGTGATATCGGCGGTCTTGTCTTCCTCGAAGCAGCATCTCATCCTAATGCGCGGCATTGTCAGCAATAGATAATATATATATGTGTGAGGACTGACCATTTAGCCGCACGATCTGGCTCAGCGTAACTCAACAAGTCGTTGACAATTTCCTGGGGCAGATTAGGTATCACCGTGGGCTTGATGATAGGCTTTAGTGAGCCCGTCAAATACACAACTTGATCTCCTGGAACGGCCTGATGTAATAATAATCTTGTCAATTGTTTGACAATCTCAATTCCATCAGGCGGTTGTATCAGCTTCTCCACGTTCTCTTCATTTGTAGTGTATTGGTATAAGAAGTCAAGGCAAGCTGAAACCAAGTCTTCGTCTTCTAGCATGATGAGAGCCTTAATTCTGTCGATTGCAAGCTTATTAATCTGCCCTATGCAGTTGGCTTCATCGCGACCCATAACAAGCCTACAGATTGCTCTCAGTGAGCCCAGAACTAAGCCACGATCGTCAGAGAGGAGGTTCGCATGAAGGGTCGGGAACAAGTCATCGTCGACAGCGAGTGAGAAGTGGATCGCCATGGCCTCAACCATATCCAGTATGTAATGTTTTAATTCTATAAAACAGCTCTGCCCAGGCAGGTTCATACAAGCAACTATGATTTGCCGACCACTCTTGAGGCGGGAAAAGTATCTGGCGTTATCGGGTTGTAATGACATGTTGCGGAGAACAAGAGCGGCCTCATTTATCTTTTCAAGCTGCTTCACGAATTTTGAATCCTCCAAAAGTTCTCCGGCACCTTCGGGATAGCAGGTGTTAGCGAGAGATTGAATAGTGGCAAGTTTCTCGAAAAGAGCTTCGGATAGCCCTGGATATGCCTCCGCGCGTAATTCGTCACCAGAGTCAAACGATATTCGAACCAGTTGGCTCAGAGCGTAATCAACTTCACTGGGAATGCCAGACTTGAGACCCATAGAAATTCGGACCATTAGGGCGGCTCCTTGATGCCCAGCTAATCCCTATACTCAGCATACTTCCTCCTATGACCGCGCGGAATGAATACGTACCCCCATGCCTATTGGGGCTCGAGATGAGAACTTCTGCCGCCCTACGCTTGTGGTTCACAAACTTGTGTGGGGCATTCTGAGGCGTTGCGACTGGTCTTCCGATTGGCGCATTGATGCTGCTGGATTGAAAGCTGGGAAAATTTAGTGTGTTGCCGTTCATTTGGTTGTTCGGTGAACCCTGTTGGCCCAACTGACGGGAATCGGAGGATGTGCGGGAAGGATGTTGGCGCTGTGGGGTCGTATCGGGGTTGTAAAAAGTTCTTGGTGTGGGTGCTTGACGGAGGCCTATGGGATAATCCCGAACTTAAATATTAGGTCATGTGAAAATTGTATCTACCAAGATTAGGGCAGGGAAAGCATACTTCGCTTCTCCGAGGTCGGAGGGGTTGGCGACTTATCACCCTTTGATTCCGGGCGCGGTGAGGCTTCCTGGAAATCTTCTGCAGTTCTGGTCATGATAGAACCTCCAGCGGCAGACCTTTCTTCCAACCACTCCTTGGGCGGGGGCTCCTTCCCGAAGAAATTTGAGATTTCGTATGCCCTATGACGGGTTAGCGGATGGCACACTGGAAAGGTCGGGGAGATGGTGAAAACTACGATTAACGTACGCAAGATTTTTATAGTAGATGGTTTTGAGTAGGTAACCAGCGTTGGTATTGTTTGCAGCAAGCTTGTACCCCAGGGCGAGGTCCCTCCAAGCACCTTGATCGTTTCCAACGTCACTGTCAGTGACCACCCCCGCAAGATGATGCTAACAGACAGGACGCACCTTTTTCTTCTGTAACCTTATCGTATCCACCTAATGATGTAACCTTACTGTAAAGCTTGCGCAAGTCAAGGAGTTTGCGACCTAACTCAGGTTCGACGGTGAGAGTAGTCCTGTGAAGCAGAAAAGTGCGGAAAGAAAACTTCGCAGTTAGCCCTAAGCTCCTCAAAGCAAACGGCGCGATGAAGGGCAAGCAAATGGACGGGTGGCGATGCGAATGAAAACCTCTATAAGTGTGGGGATGCCCCGACTAACCCTCGTTTCTGGTGATAGGCTTTGAGCTTATCGATGAATTCATTGTATTCTGGTGTCTTTTCAATTTCAGTGCTGAGAACTCGATTCGCCCAAGGACCTTTGCGCTCGCGCTCGGGTGTCGGTGCGGCCATCCTGTCTTCTTTCTGCCCCCCCGGACTATTGTCCTCTACTCTACCGTATGTTTCTAAATACTTGCTGTGCAGGTACCTTTTTTTTTCTTTTCTCCAAGGCTTCGCGGGTTGTAGCGGGTTTAGATGTCGGGTTTGCAAAGGCAGGGGGTATGCCAATCTGATAATGACAGTAAAGGGGGTTGGGCTCTGTCCCAAGGGTAAATAGCAAACGACGGGTTGTGAATATATATCGTAGTCAGATATGGTTAACTGGGGAAGACGCGTTGGAACTTGGCTTGTAAGCAGCAGAAGGGAAAAGTCGTCGCTCCTTGCTCCCACTTCTCTCTCTAGCGCGCGTCCTGATCTCCCTGGCAATTTCCTTTTACGACTGATTTAATCACATTTAGAAAGTGTTGTTGGGTGTGTCAGCATGACCGTTTATGGTAAGTTATTTTCTGGAATGGAGGTGGAGCTAAATTGCCTTTTTTGGGAAAATATATACAAGTAGCATCATTTTCGGAATATGGTGTGGGAGTGAGGCTCTGCTATAAGCTTTTCGGCTGGCTTGGATTGGGTCACACACTAGTTTTGTGTTCGTTGCCTGAGGGGCTGACCCTACAACTAACTGACAACGTTGCCACATTCTCAAAAACTCTGAGGCTCATCAACTGCTCTCTCTCGCTCTCTCACACTCTCCCTCACAGTTGTCATCCACCGCCCTCTACTATGCCGCCCTATGTGTTCACTAAGGGGGTATTTGGCACGGCGATGGCGATGGTCAAGTGGTAAATCCACTCAAACTGCAGTTTGGGAACATCACTTTCACAGGCGAATATTGGGTTAATAAATTATATTTTAACATAGGTTCTGCTTACTAATATCATATTAAATTCAGAATGCAGGAAAATAACCTCTTCAATTGACTACTAACTTTCTCTTTTTTACTGAAACATAGCTGAGGTGTTTGGCAATGCAAACTACTTAAACTGTAGTTTAGAAAACCACTCAGCTGTTGCTATGCCAAACAGCTTCTAAAATATTCCAGGAGATTAAAAATGTAGTTAAAATATATAGCAAAATTCTGCTAACCTATTAGAGTGTTAAATAAGACACTTTTAATGAAATTATTCAAGACCTATGCAAATCTACTACCATCTCAAATGGTTTGCTTTTCTGTATTAACCTTCACCTCCTCTCTTCTTTTCTATTTGGTATTGCCAAATAACAGTTATAGTATCCATTGGTTTCCGGGAGAAAACTATCTTAACGTTATTATACTTATAAGAAAATACAAGAGTTGTGCTATAGTATAAATGGAGAACAAAATTCAGACTGCAATAATTAACAGTATAGTTGATAGCTCTGGTATGAGAAAATTAAATTAAAATAAAGACTTTATCAAGCTTTTTATTACTTGTACTCTATTTATACAGATATGAAAATCTAACTAATCAGTTAACTAAAATACAATAATTTTATTAAACAATACAAAGAGTACACCAGGAACTCAGAGAGTGATTATAATATACATATATACCAGTTGTGCTATAAAGTTATTACTTTTATTATTTTAATCTGTTAACTTCTTGAAATATATTATCCTAATACTTGATCCTGATTGTTATAACGAAGCATCATTTTCCTCTAAGATACTTATGAGACTGAGTCTACAGATAACAAGCTTGATCTGAATATCATTTTATGGCAGATTAACTCTTGTAACTAAATCAGTGTTGTTTTTCAAGTTAAGTTTATAAACAAATTGCAAAACCGCATCAGAACTCACTTCAGGATAAATTGAGTCACTCCACCAACTAATATCTTTAAATTAGTCAAAATTCCTACTAAAAAATATATAAATGTTTTGTATCCAACTAACTTACTTCTATAAACACTGTTAAAATACACTATGAGAGCTGAAACTACCAGTATATGCAATTAAAAATAAAATACACTAAGAAGATATAAAGTTATTTAAATAGAATAATACTTAAGAAAGTCAGGCCTAGAAAATCTAATAAATGTGTATTTATTATTTCAATAACTCATCTGACTTAGCTAATTCTAGTTTAAACAGCAGTTTCAATTTTTTCTTGATCTTCTGTGCAAAGACCCATCAATTAAATTCAATGAATTCTTTGTAAGAGATTGCCACTCTGGTATAGACCACAAGGGACAGATTATTATAGACTTTGAATATCTCCATGAAATTGCAAGGAATAAGATACATGCTTATTGTGTTATGATATATGAATAAATCTGTTATATATCCAATTTACAATATCGTAATACAAATTATATACTCTTCTGATATAATTTATTAGTTCTTTTCTTATATAAAATTTCTAATTAATAACTAATGGAATAAGTACTAGTAGATTAGTTATCTAAAGAGTTTAAGTATAGGGGTTTATTAGTAGAATGATTGTTACAGGAGTAGGGAGCAGGGATACAGAATATTTTCTCAGAGAATTAAAATGTAATTTTCTATCTAAACTGCTCAAACATTCAGGTCCTTTTAAAATTTGAATACAAGTTTTATAAAATAGTAGATCTATATTTTGCCTAAAGTCAACCAATCACTAATGCGGGTAGCTTTTCAGTAATACAAGTTACAAACTATCAGAATTGGTTATATTGAAAAGTCTGTTCATTTTTCAATTGAGATATCTTTCAAGAATTGCACTTTCTTTAATTATTAATAAAATTTCTTTGGTAGTAATATTATTGATGAGGTAAATTATTTTCAGATTTTATATATATTCTAATTCAAATTTGCTGTTCAAGTATCAAGTAAAAAAAGCAGTAAAAAAGTTGAACTAAAAGCGTATTATTAATATGCAGGAAGTTTAAGGGATAATATTCCTATTATGTATTTAATAGTGAGTCAAGATATATAGTTACACTAAACAAGAATATAAAGTTATTATACAAATATTTTTATTGAATGTAATTATATATCTTGATTCATAATTGCATATGCTACATCTCTGACAATGGCTTACTTAATACTAGAGTATCAAATAGATTGTCTTTAATACTAGTACTATACTGTATGAAAAGTTCAAAGACTATCACTGGTAAAGGAATTAGTTTCACAACAAAATGTACTAATATATTCATTTTAGTTTTGAGTGATTGATTATTTCATGCCTTGCATTTGCAACATCATAATATTATAATATTTTAACTTTTGCACATAACTCACAATAGTGGTTATGGGCCTTACATATAAAACCTTTAGAGTAAATAACTATTTTATTATATTTTGATTGGTTAACAGATTATTATGTAGTAAATCATATGAGTCAGCTGATGGATTTCATAATAGGACTTACTATAAGTGACAAGGTAGCATGACTTAAGAGAAAAAGCCACAAGAGTTAGGGTTGGGGAAAGAGTCAGTACTATAAAAGATACTTTGAACATTTGAAGAGATAGCTCTTCATGCAACTATCTAAATATTTTTCTATACTTTACTGTTAATACAAGTTTTTCATATCTTTCACGATATCAAGTAAGAGATAAGTGTATATTTTAACACTTTAGCGATCTATCTTGGATAATAGAAGCAAGAGTACTTTGCTATCAAGACGAGATCGACAAGAATATAAAGATATTACTTGTAACTTTCATAAGCAGAATAGATGCTCAATAGGTGATGATCCATTGCATAGTATCTGAGAAGATGCTTAGACTATTTTCTACATTATATATAATAGCCAATTACCACTGTGGTTCTATCGTGTAATGCTATTCTCACCCTGAGTTATTATAAGGAGAGAAAGGTATAAAGAAGTATCCTGTAAGATAGTATATAGAAAAGTCCTCAAGTAGCTGTATGAAGAACTAACTATAGGTTACAAGTCTACCTATATATAGTCCGCTACCTGCAACCTTAATTCTGTTGACTTATACATGTAAGTCATACACTCTTATAACTTTTAATGTATTCTACATATGAGATTCATCAGTTGACTCATATAAGTCAACTGTGTAACATGTCAGAATCAATCATACTAAATATTACAAGTTATGTATTCCTAAGAAGTGACATGTGTGAAAATCATGACTCACAATTATAAGTAATGTATAAACTCAATACATTATATGACTATTAAGTATTGTTACTCTAATATTATAAATGTATAACAAATGATAATACACTAATGCCACGAACCATCTCTCCTATTTTCCTTCCGATTGAAATCACTACTCCGGTGAAATCATCGTGAGGAATCTTACCCTCTCCTCTCTTCTGATGGCCTTGTTGCCTAGGAGGGTGAAGCTCCTACCCCCCTCTCCTCCCTCTGTTTCCCTTCTGATGGCTTGAGTATTTGGGTGCTCATGTCTATGGAGTCTCACGGTCGCGTACCCCCGCCCTCTTCTCCGCACTTGTTTTGCTGCCCTCGCTTAGCATTTGCATGGTCGGCAACCCCTCCCCCTCATCTTAAGCATAGCGCAGCTTCAGTTTATTGGTGAAGTAATGGCCCCGGTGGCTCTGCTTTCTGGTATTGCACTATCTCCTGAAAGCTTCGGTCGGTACGGTCGCATCGTCGAAAAATCGTGATCCCTTGGTGGTCCTTTGCTTCGTACTTCTCGGTGTTGAGTCTACCCCTCCTCTCTCCTCCGCCGGTCTTGTCCAGTCGCTCTGTTACAGCTACAAGTCACTCTTTTTCCGCCGGCCTCTGTCTCCTTATGATGGTCTAGACCTGGGATCTCACATGGCTGCGTGCGTGTGGGTGAAACTGTCTGGTTCCTAGGGAGTTCAGGCTACCGCCTCTGACCCTGTCTTTAGTGGGTTATGCATTTATCCGCCCCGCTGTATTTCCGGTGGCCTTTGGGTCTCGCTTCACACGCCACACGTCTCCGCCACGACCGGCTTAGTTATATGGATGTCCCACTGGTCCTCGCCTCGACTCTCGCTGCCGGGCTATATGCTCCGAACAATACATTCCTCGTGTGTGCTCATGTGGGTTGGTATATCCGCCCTTTTGTCAATGGGGTTGGGATTTCTAGATTGGGCTTGAAGTTTTCTTTGTTGGTTTCATAGGTTTCTCACTGTCGTTCTGGGGCTTGTCTTTTGGGGTGCATGTCTGTGGAGGGTTATTGGTTTGTGGTATTTAGGCCTGTTGTTTCCTTTGTAGTTTCTACCCATAGCACCGGGCTTTCAGTTTCTACCATCTTTCAAAGTAGTTATGTTTGTCGCGCAGGGTCAGAGGGTTTTAGCATTGGGGATATGGGATGGACTGTAGTTGGAGGTTTTTGGCTACATGGCTTAACATGGGTTTAGAGCGGCCTTTGTACCTACTTAGTTACCGGCTTAATAAACAATTTCAAAACGGAAAAAAAAAAAAAAAGATAATACACTAATGCATTCAATGTGAAAGATATAGCAAACCAATAATTTGTAACTACTAATCATGTGAAATTCTACAAATATACCAGGTTTGTAAAATGGCTATAGAAGATACTGTGGTATGCGGATCTGTCAGACAAAGCCAGAGAGTGGACGTAGAAAATGAACGTCTTAGTTTCCAAGTCGGTAGAAGTTATCACGTCTGCTAATATCCTTTTCAACAACTTTTAGTAGGGATCTACTTAGGCAAGGGGAAAATCAGGCAGGGTCCCAATCCTTTCAATAATCATGGGTCTTGATCTCGCGTGCTTAGTGCACATATTCTATCAAGGTAGAGTATGTCTTTCTGGATAGGGGGGGGGGCCTCTTCCCTGGATATGAAATATGTGTACGAGTGCTAGAAATATGGGAGAGTTGTTGGACTCTTGAGTGGCTATAAATCCAGTTCCTTTACTCTCCGTGTAAGTAGAGACCTAGTGTGAATGTAGGCGAATGAGGTAAACCCCAAGACCCCAGCCGTGACCTGGAAGCTGAACGATCGATACGAGTGATAACATATGAATAGGATACGGATCTGTAATTGCCACTAAAGGGCACTCAAAAAGAGGAATTACCCTTACTTGGACAAGAATGAAGAAAATAAACAACAAACATAGTTCCATAATCGTGTGAATATCCATCTCCTTGTCAAATTATTCCCTCCCAATGATGCGGAGAGTGTACCTTTCTATATACTAAACATTCCCAGCCCTCTGGCTTCCATTTCAGCCATTCCATTCTTTCCATTACGTTCATACCATTCCGCAAATACCATTCCACACATTCCGCTCCACACATACCATTCCACACATACCATTCTGCATAGACCATTCCAAGTTATCAGGAAGCATAACCGCAATTCCTTCCAACGAAGAAGTTCTCAAAAGAGCAATATCTTGAAAAACAAATTCAATGTATCATAACAGCTGTGTGAATCTGGGATACTCCCTCCCTCTTGCCCCTCCTATTTATTGCGAAAAGGCGAAATATTATACAAAATACCAAGACTTCATACAAAAACCTAACCTAGCCCACCCCTCACTTTCTGACCCTAAAGCTAACAAAGGCTTCCCACCAATCATGGTACTAACCATCCTAGTAGTCTGAGCTACTAGCACTGTATCTGCCCCACTACTAGTCTCCGGCCCATCTACAACCGCCCTATCCTCATCCTTAAAACGCCTAGCAGTATATCAAACGCTTTCCCACTATCACTATACGGCATGAAAACGTCCTGTCCTCATAACTCGGCCTTGGCGTTACGCCCGGGAACGGTTTCTAAGAGTACGCTTGCCGGGACGACCTCCGCCAATTCTAGGGGTGGAAGGGAAGATAATTGCTAGGGGATTAGGCGGGGGTCAAAATTTAGGTGAATTTGCCCCTAGTAGTTATGGAAACGTGAGGGCATAGGGATAAGGCGAATGTTAATGTTAATGTTATTGGTACTGCGGATATTGGTGGGATGCTGGATTTTGGGCGGTTCGGGAGGGTGGGGGGATGTGAGCATTGTAAGTCGTAGAATGATGTGGATGATTACTATGTTATCGTTGAGTTTTCTTGGATTTTCTCATGCTCTGATTTTAACTTAGTTGTCCAAACCATGGTTGGATCGTCTTGGTTTTTCTAGATAAATGTCTGTAACGCTAGAAGAAAATATTCTCCCGAACTCCGATGCCCCCTAGAACTCTGCATAATTGCAATATGATACCACCTAGCACGAAAAAGTTCATTTAAGTAAACCACAAAATTGAAAAAAGAGGAAAGAAAAAAAGAGAGAAATAGGATTACCAAAGAATAGACATAACCCTGGAAGAAGCAAAACAAGAAAGAAGAAAGCACCCAAAATTTCTACTCAGAAGAACGAAAATAATTTAAACTCTTAAAGAAACCCCACTCTACTATAACTTCCTCTTCCTAAGAGACAAAGGAAAAAGCCTATATCAAAATTACTTCTCATAAACCTCGAAGACGGGCCCCTCGAAACTCTAAAACGCAGCCAAACTTCCAACAGATATGTGCTGTAATATAAACTCAATTTTTACCACTCCGGAGTGCACTAGGGTCTTTCACCTTCATATTATATAAAAGCCAAAGGACATAGCAGCTGGATTCGCTGAGTACAATAACCGTTCACCGCGACCCATCAACATACTATTATGCTCACTTAGTGCTCCTATAGCGCCCTAAACTTCTTCGCTGCACCCCACCCATGGAAAGAACTCACCTATCCATTTTCTGATGTTGAGCTAATATTACCACTACTTTGAAATAGGCTAGGATGGTTGGTTGGTTGGTATGACGGGGGGGTTTTCAACAGGAATCTTCACAATAACTGTAGTCACAGCCTGATCGAGATCGCTAGGATGGCGGCAGCGATTGCGGTCCGAGGGGCAGGGTTTGGCAGAGCTAAGGGAGGAGGGTCAAGTGGAGGGACCGGTGAGGGGATTTCTGAGTTGGTATCGGGGGTATCGGTCGGAAGCCGTCGATGCTGCTCGGTATGCTTGGCCTATCCTGCTTAGTTTATAATTTTATTGCTCGGAGATGCGCTTTGGATCTGTGCATGCACCGGAAGTAATACGAGAGAATGAATGGGTCAGATGCACGGAGGCGACGAGCGGGAGAGTTCCTTATGAAGCGTGACTTTCTTTTGCCAGAACAGGTGTTCGCAAACGGGAAGGGGGACATGCTTGGAAGAGAAAGGACATGTGGAGCGATCGATGGAAGGATGACTTCGTTATAATATATTTATGCACCTGTCTTTATCGTTAGTAAATGAAGCATGAGAGTGAGCGCATGTGAATGAGGCCGAACTTCCGCACTAACCTAATGATATGCGCTGGCGAGCGGAGTCGTTTTTGATGATTTAATCCTTGGCGTTTATTTGCTACTCTCGCTGTTTAGTCGTCGCCGTTTAAAAGCGTTTGGAGGAGAAACAGCTGATGAGAGTGCCGCACCGGCATTTTGGGTTAGCATGTCAGGGGCGACTCCGGGTAGCTGTGGGGATAGCTGCGGACCCACGAGCCCCTCATAACTGTAGCCTAAAAGGTGGGGAGGAGGCATTGGGGCATCGTCCACCTCGGTAGCGGACTCGGCATCTGCGCGACGCTGGAGCAGCTTCACATTCTCCTCATAGCCACCATCGGCGGCATAATCGAGCGAGGTTGTGCCTTCATCGTCAATCGTGCCAAGGTTGACTTCTGTCCGGTCAAGTAATAGCTCCGCAATCCCCATATACCCATCCTAGGCAGCACGCTAGAGTGGTGTTCGACCATAATTGTCTCTCGGGTCGGGGTTGACCTCTTTCCTGTTAAGAAGTAGCTTCACAATCCTCTCTTGCCCACCCTGGGTAGCACACCAGAGTGGTGTTTTGCCATCATAGTCTGTCGAGTAGGGGTTGACCTCTTCCCGGTCTAGGAGAAGCTTTACAACCCCCTCATGGCCACCCTTGGCAGCCACCCAGAGGGGTGTTTGGCGAAAAGAGTCTCTCGGGTCGGGGTTGACCTCTTTCCGGTCTAGGAGTCGCTTTACAATTCCCTCATGCCCACCCTTGGCAGCATGCCAGAGTGCTGTTGCGCCATAATGGTCTGCCGAGTTGGGGTTGACCTCTTTCCGGTCAAGGAGTAGCTCCACAATCCCCTCATGCCCATTATCGGCAGCACACCCGAGCGCAGTTCGGCCATTATCGCCTTTCGAGTCGGGGTCAACTTCTTTCCGGTCAAGGAGCAGCTTCACAATCCCCTCATGCCCATTCTCGGCAGCACACTAGAGCGCAGTTCGGTCGTCATTGCCTTTCGAGTCGGGGTCGACTTCTTTCCGGTCAAGGAGCAGCTTCACAATCCCCTCATGCCCAAGCTCGGCAGCACGCCCGAGCGCAGTCGGGCCATAATTGCTTTTCGGGTTGGGGTCGACTTCTTTCTGGTCAAGGAGCAGCTTCGCAGTCCCCTCTTGCCCATTCTCGGCAGCACACCAGAGCGCAGTTCGGCCGTCATTGCCTTTCGAGTCGGGGTGGACTTCTTTCCGGTCAAGGAGCAGCTTCACAATCTCCTCATGCCCACTATCGGCAGCATACCCGAGCGCAGTTCGGCCATTAACGCCTTTCGAGTCGGGGTCAACTTCTTTCCGGTCAAGGAGCAGCTTCACAATCCCCTCATGTCCAAGCGCGGCAGCACGCCCGAGCGGAGTTTGGCCATAATTGCCTTTCGAGTCGGGGTCGACTTCTTTCCGGTCAAGGAGCAGCTTCACAATCCCCTCATGCCCATTATGGGCAGCCTGGTGGAGTGGTGTTTGGCCATTATAGACTCTCGATTCGGGGTTGACATCTTTCCTGTCCAGGAGCAGCTTCGCAATTCCCTCATGCCCACCCTTGGCTGCGCGTTGGAGTGGTGTTTTGCCAAAGTCGTCTCTCGAGTCGGGGTTAACCTCTTTCTGGTTAAGGAGTAGCTTCACCATCCCCTCATGTCCACCTTCCACGGCCCACGCTAATGGAGTACGGCCCCCGCCATCAGCCATATCTGCACTACAGCCTTCCAACTTTTCCAGCAAAGTAATTGTGACCTCATCGAGCCCAAGGTACGCTGCGCAGTGGAGACCAGTGAACCCTCCAGAATGCAACCACCCCCATTGGGCGTGGCCCCCACTTAAAAGAAGCTTGGCTGATATATGTCGGCCGAATTTACCAAGTAGCCGAAGTGCAAGAGATTTCACGCCTTCTGTAACCCCATTTCTTGCATAGTGTCCCCAGTAACTAGAAGCATATTGGAGGAGCCGTGTCTCTACCGGAGCGCGGTAAATATTGTGCGAAAGCTCATTGATGGAATCAAAGTTCAGATACGTCAAGCAAACCTCCGCCATTGTCGCCTGGGGGTTGACGAAATGTTTGGAATGGCCGTTGAAATATTCTTGGAGGGTAAAGTGCACTAGGCGGACAGTTGAGCTCTCATCTACCGTGACAAGTCCCAAGCAGGAGGCTAACAATGTTTTTTCCGAAGGGATATTTTCGCATTCCATCTCTCTAGAGCCAATCTCGACTGCCATGGCCTCGCATAGCTCCCCAATGTGCATCGGACGCTTCGACCGAGAAATCCACATCAATGCAGCCATACCGAGTGCTGATTTCCCTTTACCCTGACCCCTTATTCTGTCCAATGTAGCATTGTAGGCTCCGTCCAAGCCGAGTCCATTTGTCATTACCTCGAGCCTTTCTCGTCTCTTATGGATTGTCGCCTCCGCTAATATCGCAGCAATGCTTAAGGAAACGAGTAGAAATCTAGGTACTACGGTCAGCAATCTCTCTACGCTTTTGGTGTGGGACTAGCCATCACATACGCGTCGGGGATCTTTTCCGGAATGCGTTTCATAATATCGGCCTTGAGTGTAGGGCTCATCGTTTCGGAATCCGAGTCACGCCTCAATTCCATCTCCAGATATTCCCTTATATCTTCACCATTTGGGCTGATCGGGATAACCTGCGCACCCGCCGGAAGATCTTTCTCCACCGCACTTCCAATATGAGGTCTCCCGGTAATCAATAACCGGACGTCTGGTGATGCCTGGGAAGCGGTATGCAATGAGGTCAGAAGATCGAATCTATGTTTATCCGGAAATTCATCGAGGGCATCAATACAGACGAATGTCCGCTTCACGGGGGCAAGGGCAGCCTGTAAGAGCTTAACGGTCTCTGAAACTAGGAGTCCTCGACCCCCAACCTCGCGCTCTGCTTTCGCGAATGCATTCTTGATCTCAGTAGGAACAAATTTTAACGCATTCACAAGCTGCTTGGTGAGAGCACCTATCGTGTTCGTAGCTGTTTGCTTCTCTTGGTCCTGGAAATCGCAATAGAGGCAAACGACCGCGACGTTCTCTCCCGCAAAATGATCGAGTAACCTATCAATTACTACAGAGCTAGTGTTTTACCTAATTAGCCATACTGCTCCTCAGAAGTAATTATTCATCCTACATACCTAAGAAAGGTCTTTCCAACCCCGGGATTGCCGGAACAAAATAGAGTGGCCTTGTCCAATTCACCTTCGCCGTCACGCCATCTGAGAAACTGATCTGTCCGCAAAAACCATTCCCCTATGCCATCCTGTCGTCGACTCCTCACATCATTGTGGCGTATCTGAGGCTGTAGGGGTGATAGCCAATTCAAGAGCTTAGCCCTTTCATCCCCGTATGTTATATTGGTAATGGTGTTGTGACTATTTATTGGGTTAAAGCTGTTTATATGGCCTGTGCCGGTGGTGTTCGGTCCCGGATGCGTTGGAGGGTCCATATTGCTTCGTGGCGTGGGTGTTGTTAAGGTTGCGAAAACGATAGAATACCTCGAAGGTAAAGCTCAAGAAAGGCGGGGTCGTAGTAATAATAAATTTACCCGTAGGTACGGGGTGGTGAGGCTGTCAAGTTCTGGACCTTCCTGTTTTGTGCGTGCCAAGAACGCAGACCTTCACCAACTTCAGAATTATTGATCGAGTGATGTGCTACGGTACCCTATCATGGGGACCATGTGGAAATATTGAATCCCTTCGTCTGATTTCGTTGTTCGAACTAAAAGTCTACAGCGAGGATTAGTGTGGCATTAAATCATGGCCTATTCTAAAGAAGGAAGTGATCCACTGGCTCCTAAGTTGCTGAGACAGTCAGCCATTTTTGAATATTGAACACTAGCCTATTTGCGTGACTGGGAGCAAATCTACGCAGACGATCTTGTTTCCATCACGGCCATGCTGAGTAGTACTGTTTTTGCTCTATTCTGAGCACTACACCACTTCGCAAACACCGAGTTTTTCATATCATGGCAATTTCTGGTGTCATCAACTTGTGACCTTCGGTAACCTGTTGTTCATTAGTCTTGAGGACATAACTTAGCTACATCTAGGCTGGCTTTTGTTGATCACAACGCCGTGCGAACACTAAAAAGCTGTGAAACTCGGGAACAGACGAAGGGATAGGCTTGCTTTCAACGAATACCGTAAATTCTGGGTAAACCCGACACGTCGCCATCTTTCCTAGGCAGTCACTGTTCCCCCAAAGGACAAGGGTTAGCCCCTGGCGAATTTATCTTTCCTGGGATAGTAACTAGTAACTATCATGCAGGTGGAGTTTACTTAGAGCTTACGGTATTGGGGGCAAGTTTAATATTGGGACCTAGTGGTAGTATAGGGCCATGGTTGAACCATGATAATATTATCAATGTCACTCCATCCTAATTTTTAATTTGCGCACAAGTACTGTACTCGAGTAGACTACCATAATTATTGTTAACAAAATTAACCCCGTACCAGCGGTTGATGGCAACGCAACCCTCTAGGTCGAATATTAATTTCTGCTCTGTATTTACTGTGCATCCAAATTTTATATTTTTTTTTTGGTTCTCATGCTAGGGTTTGTGAGGGAGTGCGGTTGTTGTAGTAGGTGTTTTTTTTATTCATTTATGGGCGGTTATTTTATTGAGGCAATGTTATTAGTAAATTATATGCTCTCTGTGATTCCGAAGGAGGCCAGTATCTGCATATCATGGCAAAAAAACACAACAGGAAGGCTGAAAATGTAGGTCTCACCACCCTATGTATACGGTGCCGGTAAGTTAAGCCAACCCTCTGCTCTTTGATACAAGTGTCGCAAATCCCAGTGCGTGATATTTTGAGTTGCACTGGTTTATGAGCCGTGGTTTCGACACAATTTCCCACAGCCCTCAACCCTCATCACAACCATCTGCCTTCACAACCCCCATAGCTCTTCAACCCATAGCCCTGCCATACACTGACACCCACAAATAACTTTTTCTTCAGCTCATTTCCACAGCTCATTTTTCCAGTTTATTTACCTATTTTCATTTTTCCAGTTCACTTTTCAGTTCATTTCCCTATTCCATTTTTCCAATTTGCGGTTCATAAACTGTGAATCTCTTGCTCGGATTGCCGTGGTTTATGTGTTGTGACTTTTGACACGATTTCCAGCAACTCCCTCAACTCCTCACACCGGCCCGCTGCATCTGCTGGTACTCCGCCGTCCTTCCGTGTGTGCCATTCCTGAGCTCTAATTTGTGGGTTGCTACCATTAGTCCTTTGCCCTTGCTCCATCGGGGCACTGCCGGATTATCGAACAGCTGTATACAAATTCTGGTATGTTTTTGGCTGGATTCCTTTCGCATGCGCTAACTTCAGGTTAGGTATATCGTTACTTTCTAGATTAGTACGGCCTTAGAGCTGTCTAAAATGTTAGACTTAGTTTCTACCGGCACTGAAAATGTACGTTTATACCTGCCTAATTCGCTTTCGAATATTTATATTAAATTTTTAAGCTAATAAGGTCCCACTAGTTTCCCCCTCATGCACATTCACTAATGCACATCCCTGGCACTGCAATGTTATAGAGATCTGCAAAGAACTTCTGGTGGTCGAATCCGTTTTTGCTTTCACACTTGTTTCTAGACAGTGTTCTCAACGGCCTAGTCCGTTCGTTTTGGTGGGAGGACGGAACCAACTATGGGCTATAGTCTGTCTTTTTTTGGGTGAGCGGATGCCCTACGCCCGATAGCCGGATGCTCGGATGGACTGTGGGCTCGGGAGTCCCGTACGCGGCAACCTCTGGCAATTATCCTGAGACCCTCAGGCCTCCCGCCGTCCTTTATATTATGCCACCAACTCGTGCCTCTCGCAGTGGCACACTATTTCATTTATCCATCGCTCATAAGCACATTTAACTTAGGCACCCCATGTCGATGGGTGCTTCACCACCCTATAGAGTTGAGAGTATGGTTACAAGCTCAATAATTCTCCCTTAGATTGTGGAATGCGCCTAAACATATTATTAATTGAGGGAGCAGATAAAGCCCAAAGACTCATTCCAGACCAGAGGACATCCCACACGTTAAACGCCGAGATTCCTACGCCCACCATTCGCTCTACTTTGACGGGATTTCGGAATAGAGATAGGGAGATTTGAAATCATGAAACATCACTCATTCCCTCTCTGCTGTCCGTGTTGGAAATAGCAGTTTAATGGCCGCACTTGGATGGGAGGTGCTGCACTCTAAGGTCGCAGTGTTCCGCATAAGCATCGGCGATATGACGCATAAAACTATGAAAACTTTTCACACCTGCCCTTCTTTCTTTCTTGTCTTTTGTCTCTTCATTTTTTTCTTCTGGTTCACAACTTTCCTCAAGTCTTTCGTTTCCATTAGCTTGTCACAGTCAATCATGATCTTCATCTCCGCTTAATACAATATTTGTGACTCCACTTAGGCCGTTCCCCTCCGCCGCGTAAAACCCCCATCATCAATCATTACCTCTTCGTTAATTATTTTCAACAGTCCGCTGCTGCCCTGAATCGCCCCCGAGCGCCCTTTTGGCACTGCCTGAAATCCCACCTATACCCTTGAAAAGCACTATCTCATTCCCTAGGGCCGCTGTCTGAGCCAAAGACGGCCATCCTAGGATTTCGCTGCTTTGGACGGACTCCTAGAGGCAGTCCAGTCCCGTCCGATGCTCTTGACAGCCTCCGCAGGGCTCCTGGACCATTGGGAATACTGGTTCCATTTTCATCCACCTATTTGCGTTGCGCACTATTGGTGTATGTGGTACACGCTGACTGTTTGCAGTGTTCCCAGTCGTCCAGTCCGTCCGTTTTCGGAGTAAGACGGGACGAACTACGGCTCATAGTCCGTCTTTTTGGGGGTGCTAGGACGGACTGCACCCGGGAAGGTTAGGATTGGACGGACTGTAGGGGACTATAGTCCAGCGCTTAGACCTCCGGTACTAACTGAAGGTGAAATCATGCACCTCCGAACCAATCATATAGCATCATGAGACATCATTCGTGCCCTCCCCCACCGTCCCCTGCCGGCCCCTGCCGTCTTCCATCATTTCCTGCCGTCCCCCCCTGCCCTGGGCACACATGTCTCACCCTGTAGGGCCCGCCGTCCGGCCCAAGGACGGCCGTCCTGCAATTTGACCGCCCTGGACGGACTACGGATAGCCGTCCCGTCCCGTCTAGGGCTCTTGGCAGTCCCCCGGACGGTTGGGAACACTGGCTGTTTATATAGTTCACCTGGGTGCAATTGTGGGTGTGCTGTTTTCACATTGCGGCACAGGGTAATGGGCAAGTCTCATCAGGGTATTTTCGGGGAGTTGCTAAGCTTAGATATTTTTCATCATGGTTTCAGCTGCGCTTTCTGTTTACGAGCAAAAAATAATTATAAAAATTATCTCTCCGTTTCTAGTTCAAGTCCATCTCTGGTGCCACTGAATCTTTTAAGAGTTACACCTCAGCAATAGGGCCTCGTCATAAATCTCCATACCAGGGGTTCTTTGGCGAGAAGCCATCTGTGAGAGCTTTACTCTTGCAGTTGGGGTAGATGATGCTGGAGAGGAACCCGCCCTCCTTATAGTTTAACAAAGTCTAATCACAAATGCCTGCCGTGGCTTCTGTCTCATCCATAGGAGTATCGTTGAGCCCAGAAGTGTCAATGTATGCTATTTTTGGTTGCATCCGTAAAAGGGTAGGGGTAGGCCTTGGTATTACCTTATTTCTGTCAGTGCTTGTGTCCAAATTCCCCAGCAGGGACTATCTTACAAGAATGAGGGTTATTGATTACTTCAAACGCTCAGCATCTGAGATACCGGTGCCAGAGGCTCCCCAGATAAAGTAGCCTTCACCTGTGCCTGAAACGTGTATTGGCTATTGCATTACTGAATTTGAATACCCATTAGGTGTTACCTGTGACTCCTATCGCTGCGATTATGATTTGGGGCCTTATAGACTTTTAGTGGCATTATGGGGGCTTGTAGAGGTATTCCGGGAGCCAAATCCGCGGACGGGTGTGAGTTGTTGATAGTTCGTAGCACTGTACTGTCTTGGTAACTCTTATTGGTATTATATTTCGTGAGCGTTGCAGACAAATGTGAAAATGTGAACTATGTGGAGTAATTTGATAGAAAAGGTAAAGTGAAAAGATCATTGTCTTTTTTTGTAACTTCTTTCCCCCAAACAGATTCGGGAAATATGGGGTAATTATATCCATATCTAAACACCATCTCTCTCTCACCGCATGTGCCCATCCTTCTCCACAAAATTAGCCCAACAAAATCGGGAAAAATAGCTGGGGGAACTTTCTTCAAATCAAACAAAGCAAAAGAAACACAAAGAGCACACTGCCGCTTAATCGACCTTTTACTGCCATGCGGACAGCATGTTCCACCGTAGTCTCCTTTATACCATCCACGTATACATCATCTAGCTTCAAGTACCTTCCCAAATCAATAGTGATAAGAGCAGGTAGATTCGGATACAATTGGGGTAGTCATTGGGGTGACAGAAGAGTCTGAGGAGGGCTGGAAGTGGGATCATAGGGCTTTGCATCGGAAAAACAAAACTAGGATATGAAGATATCATACCTTTATAATTCTGTACATCTCGGTGTAGGCACCCACGGGGTGAGTGTAAGTTTGGCGATTTCCGGTTTGACAGGCCAAAATTTGGTAGTTCGGTGAAGCCTGACGAAGGGCTAATCGTGGCTCTACTCGAGGATAGAAAAAGGTTAGGCGAATCCTCTGCTCTTTGATATCGCAAATCTCAGTTGCGTGATCCTTTGAGTCACACTGGTTTATGAGCCGTGGGTTTGACACAATTTCCCACAGCCCTTAACCCCTCATCACAGCCCTCCGCCCTCACAAACCCTTAACCTTCACAACTCCCACCACTCCGCAACCTATAGCTCTTCCATACACTGACATTGTGGATTGCTACCATTAGTCCTTTGCCCTTACTCTATCGAGGCACTCCCCGTCCCCCCGTCCCAAGCAGTCATCTGGACGGACGCCGGGATAACTCTCCGTCCCGGACGCCCTTGCAGGTAATATCGTCCGTCCCGTTCGAACCCGAAGAGGGACGGCCTAGACGGCTGGGTTCACTGGGTATGTCAAAGTCAATTTCGGAGTTTCTTATTTTTTTCGTATTAAGGTTGCTAACTGATACTTAATGCTTGTCAGCTATGATCGCTAGGCACCCTGAGGCTTACGCCATCCTCGCCGCCGCCGCAATTCCTACCACCGCGAATATTCTTGACAACCGTCTGGTTCGCAACTAGGACAAAAAGGAGAGATTGGTGAAGGAACAGGGTGGGGGGCGCTGAGAAATTCCCCCCGGCAAAGAAGGCTTAGATGGGTATGTAGGGGGGAAAGGAGGTAGAAACTTTCTAGAATAATATTATTACGGTTGAACCCCCCGATATTTGTTGAAAAATGCCCCAGTATGTACTCGAGTAGAAGCGTGATTGAATACGTTCACTTTTCGGGAGAGACTTACCACATTTTCCATCACCACTTTTCTGGTTTGTATCCGATGCCCAGGATTCTCAAACATAGGGACAATCCCGTGCAGGAAAAGATGCATATATTCCTCACTACTTGAATCAAATACGACAAAGGCATGGAGCACCATTTCTGGTGGACTGGGGCGGGTGGGATCTGCTGTCTCCAAAACTGAGCATAAGTGGGAAAAGTTGCGCAAGATACACTCTGAATTCCCCTTCCAGTGAATGCGTGATGGCCTCAACAAGCTAGAGGATGGTAAACTGCAATCCCGATGCAGACTTCCAATAATCCCTAATAAGTGCGAGGATGCTGGAAAAAGGTTTTTCCGATATGCTGTTTGACAATAGACTAAAATACTTAACTGGTTGAAGTACGGGTCCAGTTTGCTAGTTGGACAAGCCCGCGTAACTACGATGAAGTCAGGAATAATTCGTTCAAGGAATGGAACACATTTTAGCCCTAAAGTTTTGAAAATATTTATGGTATCAATAACAGATGAATGGTACTGTCCAAGTGAGGGGTCATTAAGCATATTCATCAACGAGTTGATAACCACTGTGGAATAGCACTCTTCATTTGAAGGTGTAAGGCCTGTCATAATCAAAGAAACATCCGTAACTGCATTGGACTAATCGGAGATATGTATTTCGGAACTCCTCTGCAACCATTGAATCCATGGAAAAAATTCATCAACCGAACAGGGCCTTATTCACATGCTACAGTATATTCGTGTTGTGACTATTTATTTAATTAAAATAGGGCTGAAAACAGGCTTGGCTCAAGAAGGGCTTGGCGCACGCACAAACTTTCTAAATTTGCAAGCAACCACCAACAACGATCAACAACAACGATCACTAGCAACAATCACCAGCAACGATCACCAACAACGATCAATAACAATGATCACCAGCAACAATCACCAGCAACGATCACCAGCAACGATCACCAACAACGATCACCAACAACGATCACCAACAACGATCACTAGCAACGATCACCAACAACGAGCAACCGGAACCACCGCGAAAGAAAAACGTCAAACGCCAGTATTTGAAATAATGCCCCCCCAGGTGTCAGAGACCTTCGTAAACAGTGCAAGGCGGCTGGGCTAGATACCGGGGGGAAAATGCAAGACCTCGTCGACCGTTTAAAGGAGTTCGAAGATGAGAGTTGTTGTGATGCCATTTTGGTTACGAAATCGAAGATTGCTGCCACTGAGGATGATACCAAGGAAAATGCGAAAAATGCTTTTAAGAGTACGATCGATGAGGAAGAATTGGAAGTCAGAAGGGAGCGTGGCCAGCTATATGTCGGAAATCTACGCGGTTTGGGACTGGCGGGTCTCCCGGAGGGCTTGCGGATTCTTGAAGAACAAGACGTTGCCAGGACTGGAAGAGAGATGGTTAAAGACGCTGAACTTGCCACTCTTAAAGAGGAGGTATCTGAATTGAAAGCCTCTCAACAATTGTTAAAACTCACAACGATCGACTATAAACGGGTCCGTGGTCGGTTTGTGAGTGTATATAAGCGAGACGTATTAAAAATAAGAACAGCATGGGACAAATTGATTATCGACAGCGGGAATGTCAGAGCTCATGAAGGAGACGCATTAATCGACGCACTATTATATGAGTATAATACTATCGGAGCAAGACCGGACTTTTTCGTTTTTGTTCAACTATACGGCATGAACCCCCAGGAGGTAGTCAAACTCAGTAAGTAACATTATCCTGTCATCAATATTTCCTCTCATGCTTTTTATCTAACTTGACCACTAAATTAACCTCTCTAGCTCACCGGGAAACGATTAAAGTACTTAACCTACACGCCACTGTGTGCGCAAACGCCGACCAAAGACCAAATCCCGAATTCCTCGCAAAATTCATAACCTTTATCACTGAATTCCAGCGCTCCGGAAACACTGAAGACTATATCCTCGTGAGTCCGACTGTGAGCACCACCCGGGCGGCGTACGATGCCGTGCTTGTATGCCCCCCCTATCTGAAGGCCGAATAGTAAGGTACTGTTATCCGATCTTTTTTTTTTTTTTTTTTCTTTTTTTTTAACTTTGCAGAATACTCAGCTAATCGTGTCTTTGGATTACATAGGTTGGTGTCGTCGGTTTTTTTCTCTCCTTCTTTCTTTCTTTCCTTTTTTTCTGCTGGGGAGATTTATTTTTTCCTTCTTGTCGGGATCGCGTATTTGCTTCGTTTTGCTTCGTTTTGCTTGTTTGCATGTATGCATGTCCTCCGTTGCTAGAGATAAGACGATCAACTTTATCATACGGGGAAACAAAAAAAAAAATACCCTAATTCCATGTATGTACAGTAGAATGAGAAGGCGTATTTATCGCTTCGTGTCCATTGATTGCAGCATACCAGAGTGGTCTTCTGCCGTTATTATCTAGTTTGTCGGGGTTGACGTCGTCCCGTTCAACTAGTAGCTTCACCGCTCCTTCGTGCCCACCCCTTGCAGCACGCTGGAGTGGTGTTTGGCCTCACATATTCGGTCTATCGGGGTCGACATTGCCTCGTCCGAGTAGTATTTTCATCATTCCCTTGTGTCCACTCTCTGTAGCGTGGTAGAGTGGCGCTCCGCCGTACTTATCCAGTTTCTCCAAGTCAATGTCGTCCCGTCCGAGTAGCATTTTGACCACTTCCTCGTGTCCATTCAAGGCAGCCCACAGGAGAGGTGTATTACCTACACAGTCTATTTGGTTGATATCACAACCCTCCACCTCTATTAAACTAGCCACAAGCTCAACAATCCCAAAGAGAGATGCATAGTGTAGACCACTGAAAAGATAGGCGTTACTGGTGTTGATCACGAGAACCAATGAGTATCGCGCTGTTAAGTGGATTTTAGCGGATATGTTGCCAGGGTCGTCAAATAGCTTCAGCGCAAGCGACTTCGCGCAATCTGAAAGCTCCCTTTTGGCATGGACTCCCCAATATAGAGAAGAATATTCGAGGAAGGGCGTTCTTCGGAGGTAAGGAGAGGGATTGGTCGAAAGAGTTCGGACCTGCTGGGAATTCAGATAACTTATGCAGGTTTCGGCCATTGTGGAGTGAGCTGTACCAGAAAGCTCAGGATGGGCTCGAAGGTACTCTTGAAGGGTATAATGGATTAACCAGACCGTGGACGCCTCCTTGTCTACAGTAACAAGTCCTTGACAACAGACTACCAGTGCCCCTATTGAAGGAACATTGTCGCTATTGAGATGTAGTGACCCGATTTCGACTGATAGAGCGTGGCATAGCTCATCGGCTTTCAAGGGCCGCTCCGAGTGAGAGATCCACATTAAAACTGCCATTCCAAGCCTCGCTTTCTCGCCACCTTGCCTCTTTATTCGATTCAATGTTGCACCATAAGCATCCCCCAACCCTAAGCCACCGGTTATCGCGTTAAGCTTTTGTCGCCTACGACGGATTGTAGTTTCTTGTAGTATTGTATTGATATTTAGCGAGACCAACAGGAATCTAGACATGTATCTATCAGTGGATAACTTAAGGTAGCTTCCCAAGTGTCGTTGCTCCAACATACATTTCAGAAATATCCTCAGGAATTTTCTTTAGAATTTCTGCCTCCAAGCCACTGTCCATCGCATCCGGATTTGTATCCTCGTGTAGCCTGCTGTAAAGATATCGAATAATATCATCTCTCTTGGGACTTACTGATACACTAGCTACCCTTCCTGTAAGACATCTTCCGATTTCAGGTCGAATGTGCGGTCTCCCAGTGAGAAATATTCGGGTGCTCGGAGACTTTTCGAGAATCTGGCTAAGCGAATCAAGGATTTGACTCGATGTCCTGCCGCACATTCATCTAAAGCGTCAACGCATATGAACGTGTGTTTCTTGGAAGAGGCAGTTTGCATCATCTTCACAATATCGGAAAGTTTTGGTCCCCGCCCACCGATGGCATTTTTTTGTCCTTGGTATGCTCGTGATATTTCTTCCTGGGTCTCCTCCAGTCCGCAAACCAGCTGTTTGAGTAGGGCGCCCGGCATGCTAGTGGGGGACTGCTCCTTTTGGATGGCAAAGTCAAAATAAAAGCATGCGACGGTGGAATTTTGTCCTCCAGCCTGGTCACATAACTCATCAATCACCAATGAGCTAGCATCGCGGCTTGTTAGCACTTGCTCTCATTCTTCTATTCATCGAGGTTCGTCCTTGTTACCTGATATAAGTTTTGCCAACGCCAGGATCCCCATAGCAGAACAAAACTGCCTTATCGGATTCACTTCCCCCACTTCCGGCGTTCCAGTTTCTAAATTCTTCGGTTTGTAAGAGCCATCCCCCTACATTTTCCACCCGGCGGGCTTGAATGTCGTGATACTTTAACTTAGGATCGAGAGGAGATAGCCAACATAGGAGATTATGCCGGTCATCGGTAAGGGTCAGGTTATTCGTAATAGTCGCGTTCGGTAGGTTAACAGTCGTGTTCAAAGAGTTGGTATTATTACTGAATGATTGAGACGTTTTCTGTTTTTTTACTGTTTTGGATATTGTTGTAAATGATGGATGGATAGTGGAATCGCTCGAATACCAGTGGTGGTGGAATTCCTAGGGGCTGAAGAGAAGCGGGGCTTTTTGTGAAACCTCTTGGATACATCAGGGCCGTCCAATCAATCTCCATCAAATTTGTGTCATCACCACTTTGCCTACGCCTACCGCATTAGCGAGGGAAATGCTACACCTCTGGAAGTGCTATCCTACGATAGCACAAATCTTGCGCTGCGATGAACGAACACCTTAGAGCACCGGCGGTAGAATCAGCCATACAAGCGCATCAAGCCTCCTGAATGAGCTAACCGAGAAACCTAGATATCACCGAACTTAAAGCATTGCAGCATATATATTCGTGATATCGATATGGGCAGGAAAGTTCTTCCTGCCGCCTCGTGCCGGGCTCTGTGAAGCTAGGGACCGTGACCTTTGATACCCACTGAGACCACCAAGTACTAGTACAGTGCTCGTACAGCGCAGCGCGTTGTCAATAGCAAGCAGCTACTATATCCACGGGGGCCATAACAACGCGACCGTAGCAACGGTGGCCAGCGTTGTCACACATGTACCCCTACTTAATTCCACATACTCGAGTAGCTAATTCATGACTACCAGAACTCTCACCATGAGGGGATAAATGCTGTGATGTGGGCTGGCAGGTGGTGTACTAGGTATTAACTTCTATTAATTTTATTATTTTTTTATCAATATTGTTGTTCTCATTTCATCTACTGTCGGGAGTAGAAGTACATGTGGTACAACGCTGGCCCCCGTGGATACATTTATCATGATAACTTATATTCTATCTTTCTAATGATCGAGGAGCAAGTCCGTTCGTCAAGATCAAATACCGTTCGACGGATAACCTGAGTAATGACTCGAAGAGCCGTTAAACATGCTAATGAGCAACATTTTATTAGGGCCTAGGATGGTTCAGGATCCAAGATTTACCACTAAACTAACTACGAGAGACAGCAGAGCAAAGACCCGGTGAGCAGCCATGAATGAAATTATCATACCATTAGGCAAAATTCTTAGTATACTGTACCATATAATATAACAAAACTACTCTTATTGGTATAGTACGTGCAAAACAAAGACCAACCCTCCTTCAATCCGTCCATACTCTTTCCTTGATGGTTTTATAACGTCACAGACCATCACTGGTCTAAGTTTGGGATCGAACTGTGAGTTTATATAGCGCACCATACGAGTACAGTGCGATACGATACGGTACTGTATAGTAGCCCGCGGTAACCCACCATTAGGCGAGTCAGCATTAAAAGCACTTTGGGTCTCATGGGAGATGTATGAGGGCGAGGGCTCACTCAGAGCGTATAGAGGAGGAAAAGAGACCCTGACCTAACTTTTTAAATATGCGATTAACCCACAATATTGCTGAGAATATACCGGATCCACCTTGTACCCTCCTAGCTAGCACCCCCACACCTCCGTCCTCTCATATGCTACTGAAGCCTCCCCTTTTGTCTAACCACCCACCAATATCCGCAAGTTGGTCCTCTATAATCAGCTTGATGTAAGAAAACTTAATTTATCAGCGCTTGCTCTGGCGCGAATTCCTATTGCAAAACACAGCATTATCTGGCGTTGGGTTTTGTGATGCAGGATGTTGTTTTCTGGTATTGTATCCTGTAGCCGTGATTTACGGTACGGGAGCAATTGTTTACAAGACTGTAATATACAGTATTCTTTAAGCACTCATAGCCTAGGGTATGATAAAGCGTTCCCTACTTGGCTGGGGAAATTATATAGACTTATGACGCCCAGCCTAAACAGCGGACAAAGGCCCTAAGAAAAAATTGGGTAGCTGGGAGAAGGGGACTAGGGTAGGATGGAATACACCCAACTCGCTCGCAAGCCGAGACCGCACAGATCTAGGGAGCCGCTCAATCACTCTTGGCAGGTTGGGGTGGAGTACCGGCGCTCATAGAATAGGGATCAATCTCATAGTTAAAAGGCTCCTTATGGTATTAATTCTTAATGTACAGACTAAAAAGTGTAGACAGCCTCTCAACCATACCTATTAGCTCACATTAGGGGGTAGTTACATGCAAGCGTGATCTTTGTTAAACCGTGCCCATAGTGGGAGCCTATCGTTATTATACCTTAGTTAATAACCAACCTTTACATTACTTTTCGCGAGTGTTAGAAATAGTTGCACTTCATATTTTTCTCTCTCTATCTAACAGTCCTCAAGTCTGTACTTTAAAGCGAAGGAAGGGGGAAAAAAGGAATTGGGGAAAAAGTGAGTGAACAACAAATGTGCAAGGAGGATTTACAACCAAGAAAGTAAAATGTGACGGAAACCCGAAGCCATACAGGTTCATCTCAATACAAGAGAAATAGCTCCCCAACAGCGCCCAACCCTAGGTTATAAACAAAAATTGACAGATATTGAGTCAACTACATAAGAAAATGCGGATGGAGGTTTGGAGCCCCTCCCCCCCTCCCCCAATCCTTCCATGATCTCGGATCTCAATCTCGTGTGCTCAGGGGGTATTGGATGGGTGATTATGATATTATTGAGTGTCCAGGGATTTTCTCTTGTTCTAATTTTAACTTGTCAAGCTGTGGTTGTATTCTCCCGATTTTTCTAAGATAAACCTTGAAACCGGTGTCTATATCAGATATCATTCTAGAATAATATTATAGTTGTCTGTAACGCTAGAAGGAAATATTCGCCCTAACTCCTATGCCCCCCAGAAATTTGCATTATTGCAATGCCATCTCACGAAAAAGATCATTCAAGCAAATGCCATAGTTAAAAAAAAAAAGAGGAAAGAAAGATGAAAAGAAAGAAGGAAAAAAAGTATTATCAAAGAACAGATAAAAATCCAGAAGGAATAAAATAAACGCACCCAAAATTCCCACCCGGAAAAAAGAATAAAATAAAAACTCCTAAAGAGACTCCACTGCACTATAAGATCTTACTTCTAAGAAACAAATCAAAAGGTCTATGCACAGTATATCACAATTACATCGCATAAACCTCAGGGACGAACCCCCCGAAACTCTAAAATGCGGCCAAATTTCCAACAGATATATGCTGTAATACAAACTCTACCATTACCACCCGGGGGTGCACTAGGATCTTTCATCTTCGTACAAAAGCCGAACGACATAGCAGCTAAATCCTCAGGGTACAAAACCACTCACATCCACTCATTAGCATACCATAATGCTCTGTTAATACTCTTATAGCGCCCTAAAACCCTTCACCACACCCCACCAAACATGGGAAGAGCCCACTTAGGCCCTGTTTGGTTGCGTTGGTCCCATTCCGTTGTCCCATACAAATGACCATTTCGAAATTGAGAAAGGCCATTTTCACAGCAGAAATGGTCACCCAACGAAATGGGGCCAGCGCAACCAAACAGGGCTTTAGCCATTTTCAGATGTCCAGCTAATCTTACCACCGTGTTGAAATAGGGGGCAGATTTTCAACAAGAATCCTCGGAATACCTGAGCCACCGCTTGATCGTGACTGTCAGGTTGGTGGCAACAGTGACGAGCGTGGTGGCGGCAGTGATAGCGGTCCAAGAACCAGGATTTGGTGGATCTAAGGGAGGAGAGTCAAGGGAAGGGACCAGTGAGATGTCTGAGCTAGCATTAGAGATGTCTAAAGGGAGGTGGAGTGGATGGGCCTGTGAGAAGATTTCCGAGCTATTATTGGGGGTGACTGGAGAAACGGCTGACAGGAGTGCCGCACGGGTAGTCTGAGTGGGCACGTTCGGGGCGACCCCGGGTGGCTGCCGAGAGGGTTGCGAAACCTCGAGCCCCCCACAGCTATTTCCTAAAGGGTGGGAAGGAGGCATTGGGGTACCGTTCGCCCCGGTACCGGACTTAGCATCAGCACGACCTTGGAGCAGGTTCACAATCCCCCAATGCCTACCTGAGGTGGCAAGCTCGAGTGGCGTTGTGCCAGAATTCTCCTTGGAGTGGGGGTTGACCTCGTTCCGGCCAAGGAGAAGCTTCACAATCCCCTCATGTCCACCCTCGGCAGCACACAAGAGCGGTGTTTGGCCAGAATTGTTTCTCGAGTCGGGGTTGACCTCGTTCCGGTGAAGGAGCAGCTTCACAATTTCCTCATGCCCACCCTCGGCAGCATACAGGAGTGGTGTTCGGCCATCATTGTCTCTTGAGTTGGTGTCGACCTCTTTCCGATCAAGGAGCAGCTTCACGATGCCCTCATACCCCCTCATGGCAGCCCACCCAAGTGGTGTTCGGTGATAATCGTCTCTCGAGTCGGGGTTAACCTCTTTCCGGTCAAGGAGAAGCTTCACAATCCCCTCATGTCCACCCTCGGCAGCACACAAGAGCAGTGTTTGGCCATAATGGTTTCTCGAGTTGGGGTTGACGTCTTTCCGGTGAAGGAGCAGCTTCACAGTCCCCTCATGTCCACCCTTGGCAGCACACTGGAGTGGTGTTCGGTCAGAATTATCTCTTGGGTCGGGGTTGACCTCTATCCGGTCAAGGAGCAACAACACAATCCCCTCATGCCCACCCTCGGCAGCACAATGGATGGGTGTTCGGTCATAATGATCTCTCGAGTCGGGGTTGACCTCTTTCCGATCAAGGAGCAGCTTCGCAATCTCTTCGTGCCCACCTTTAGCAGCCTCCAAGAGTGGTGTTTGGCCATCCCGGTCTCTGAAGTCAGGGTTGATCTCTTTCCGGCCAAGGAGCAGCTTCACAATTCCCGCATGCCCACCCATGGCAGCACGCAAGAGCGGCGTTTGGCCATAATTGTTTCTCGAGTTGGGATTGACCTCGTTCCGGTCAAGGAGCAGCTTCACAATCCCCTCATGTCCATCCTCGGCAGCACACAAGAGCGGTGTTTGGCCATAAGTGTTTCCCGAGTTGGGGTTGGCGTCTTTCCGGTGAAGGAGCAGCCTCACAATCCCCTCATATCCACCCTCGGCAGCACACAAGAGTGGTGTTTGGCCATAATTGTTTCTCGAGTTGGGGTCGACCTCTTTCTGATCAAGGAGTAGCTTCACGGTGCCCTCATGCCCACCCATGGCAGCACAACAAAGTGGTGTTTGGCCATAATCGGCTTTCGAGTTGGGGTTGACCTCTTTCCGGTCAAGAAGCAGCCTCACAATCCCCTCATGCCCACCCTCGGCAGCACACAAGAGTGTTGTTCGGCCATCATAGTCCCCCAGGTCGGGGTTGACCTCTTTCCGGTCAAGAAGCAGCTTCACAATCCCCTCGTACCCACCCTCGGCAGCACACAAGAGTGGTGTTCGACCGTCATTATCTCTCGAGTTGGTGTCAACCTCTTTCCGGTCAAGGAGCAGCTTCACGGTGCCCTCATGTCCACCCATGGCAGCACACAAGAGCGGTGTTCGGCCATAATCGTTTCTCGAGTCGGGCCTGACTCTCCGGTCAAGGAGCAGCTTCACTATCCCCTCATGTCCACCCTCGGCAGCACACAAGAGCGGTGTTTGGCCATAATTGTTTCTCGAGCCGGGGTTGACGTCTTTCCGGTGAAGGAGCAGCTTCACAGTCCCCTCATGTCCACCCTTGGCAGCACACTGGAGTGGTGTTCGGTCAGAATTATCTCTTGGGTCGGGGTTGACCTCTATCCGGTCAAGGAGCAACAACACAATCCCCTCATGCCCACCCTCGGCAGCACAATGGATGGGTGTTCGGTCATAATGATCTCTCGAGTCGGGGTTGACCTCTTTCCGATCAAGGAGCAGCTTCGCAATCTCTTCGTGCCCACCTTTAGCAGCCTCCAAGAGTGGTGTTTGGCCATCCCGGTCTCTGAAGTCAGGGTTGATCTCTTTCCGGCCAAGGAGCAGCTTCACAATTCCCCCATGCCCACCCTCGGCAGCACACAGGAGTGGTGTTCGGCCATAATCGGCTTTCGAGTTGGGGTTGACCTCTTTCCGGTCAAGAAGCAGCCCCACAATCCCCTCATGTCCATCCTTGGCAGCACGCAAGAGTGGTGTTTGGCCATAATTGTTTCTCGAGTCGGGGTTGACCTCTTTCTGGTCAAGGAGCAGCTTCACAATCCCCTCATGCCCACCCTCAGCAGCACACAAGAGTGTTGTTCGGCCATCATAGTCCCCCAGGTCGGGGTTGACCTCGTTCCGGTCAAGGAGAAGCTTCACAATCCCCTCATGTCCACCCTCGGCAGCACACAAGAGCGGTGTTTGGCCATAATTGTTTCTCGAGCCGGGGTTGACGTCTTTCCGGTGAAGGAGCAGCTTCACAGTCCCCTCGTGTCCACCCTTGGCAGCACACTGGAGTGGTGTTCGGTCAGAATTATCTCTTGGGTCGGGGTTGACCTCTTTCCGGTCAAGAAGCAGCTTCACAATCCCCTCGTACCCACCCTCGGCAGCACACAAGAGTGGTGTTCGGCCAACATGGTCTCCCAGGTCGGGGTTGACCTCTTTCCGGTCAAGGAGCAGCTTCACAATCCCCTCATGCCCAACCTTGGCAGCACGCAAGAGTGCTGTTCGGCCAACATGGTCTCCCAGGTCGGGATTGACCTCTTTCCGGTCAAGGAGCAGCTTCACAATCCCCTCATGCCCAAACTTGGCAGCACACAAGAGTGGTGTTCGACCATAATTGTTTCTCGAGTCGGGGTTGACCTCTTCCCGGTCAAGGAGCAGTTTCACCATCCCCTCATGCCCACTTTCCGCCGCCCACACCAATGGAGTACTGCCCCAAGCATCTGCCATATCTGCACCACAACCTTCCACCTCTTCCAACAGAGCAATTGCGATATCATCAAGCCCAAGGTATGCTGCGTAGTGAAGACCAGTGAATCCCTCAGAATACCGCCTCCTCCCTTCCAGCATACCAAAGCCTCCATATAAAAGAAGTTTTGTTGATATATGTCGGCCGAATTTACCGAGAAGCTGAAGTGCAAGTGATTTCACGCCTTCTGTAAGCCCATTCCTTGCATACAGTCCCCAGTAACTAGAAGCATATTGCAGGAGGCGCATCTCTACCGGAGCGCTGTCAAGACTTTGTGATAGCTCATTGATGGAATCAAAGTTTAG
This sequence comes from Tuber borchii, assembly GCA_003070745.1. Lineage (NCBI taxonomy): Eukaryota > Fungi > Ascomycota > Pezizomycetes > Pezizales > Tuberaceae > Tuber > Tuber borchii. Next base: position 146,663 of record NESQ01000028.1, on the reverse strand, counting down.
ATACGTCAAGCAAACCTCGGCCATCTTCGACTGGGGGTTCTCGAAATGTTCGGAATGGCCGTTGAAATATTCTTGGAGGGTAAAGTGCACCAACCGGACAGTCGAGCTCTCATCTACCGTGACAAGTCCTAAGCAGGAGGCCAATAATGTTTTTTTCGAAGGAATATTGTCGTATTCCAGATCTCTTTTGCCAATCTCGACTGCCAGGGCGTCGTATAGCTCCCCAATGTGCATCGGACGTTCCGACCGAGAAATCCACATCAAGGCAGCCATGCCGAGTATTGATTTGCCTTGACCCTGACCCTTTATTCTGTCCAATGTGGCATCGTAGGCGCCGTCCAAACCAAGTCCATTTGTTACTACCTCGAGTCTTTCTCGCCTCTTGTGGATTGTCGTCTCCCCTAATATCGCAGCTATACTTAAGGAAACAAGTAGAAATCTAAACACCACTGTCAGCGATCCCTTTGGGCTTTCGGTGTAGGGCTAGCCATCACATACGCGTCAGGGATCATTTCTAGAATGCGTTTCATAATATCGGCCCTGAGCGCGGGGCTCATCGTTTCGGAGTCCAAGTCACGCCCCAATTCCATCTCTAGATATTCCCTTATATCCTCCCTATTTGGGCTAATCTGGATAACCTGCGCACCCGCCGGAAGATGTTTCTTCACCAGACTTCGAATATGGGGTCTCCCAGTAATAAATAACCGGACGGCTGGCGACGCCTGGGAAGCGGTATCCAATGAGGCAAGAAGTTGGGATAGATGTTTATCCGGAAATTCATCGAGGGCATCAATACAGATGAAAGTCCGCTTCACTGGAGCAAGGGCCGCCCGCAAAAGCTTAACGGTCTCTGAAATCTGGAGTCCACGGCCCCCAACCTCGCTCTCTGCTCTCTCAAATGCCTCCTCGATCTCAGTAGGAACCACTTTTAAGGCATTCACAAGCTGCTTAGTGATGGCACCTATCATGTTCGCAGCTGTTTGCTTCTCTTGGTCCTGGAAATCGCAATAGAGGCAAACGATGGCGACGTTCTCTCCCGCAAAATGATCCAGTAACTTATCAATTACTAGAGAGCTAGTTTTTTTACCTAGTTAGCCACAGCTACCTCTCAGAAGTAATTGTTCTTCCTACCTGAGAAAGGTCTTTCCAACCCCGGGATTACCAGAACAAAACAGAGTGGCCTTGCCAAATTCACCCTCGCCGTCACGCCATCCGAGAAACTCCTTGGCTTGCAAAAACCACTCTCCTAAGCCAGCCTGTCGCCGGCCCCTTACATCGTTGTGGCGTATGCGAGGCTGTAGGGGTGATAGCCAATTCAAGAGCTTAGCCCTTTCATTCGCGTACGTTATATTGGTAGTGGTGTTATTAGTATTATTAGTGTTATTAGTAATAGTGTTATTGGTAACAGTGTTGTAACTATCTGTTATGTTAAAGCTATTCAGATTGCCTGTGCCAGTAGCGTTCGGTCCTGAATGTGTTGAAGGGCCCATATTGGTTCGCGGTGCGAGCGCTGTTAAGGTTGCGAAAGCGATAAGATTTCTCGAAGCTAAGGCTCAGGTAAAGGGGGCCGTAGTAAATCTACCTGTACTCGAGTTAGTATCTCTTGGCTAGTTGAAACAGTAAAGTTCAGTTTCAGTACGCTAAGACCAAGTTCGTGAGAAAATCAGATTCTTCAGGGCCTGTTTGGTAGCGCTGGTCCGGTCCCGTTGTCCCATACAAATGACCACATCAAAATGGAGAAAAGCAGAAATGGCCCCCCAACGGAATGGGACCATCGCAACCAAACACGGCTTCAGTCGTTTTAATGCTCAAATGACTCAGCACTAGCAATCAGCTTAAATTCTCTCCACACTACCACAAAAACTCGTGTTATCCACTATCTCCGGCTAGCCTCTAACCTCCGTCAATCCCCGCGTCAGCACACTACTGTATCCCTTGAACTGCTGAGACTTTCCAGCCCGGATTTCAATCTGGAATACTAGCCTATTCTAGTAATCGTGACCATATCTACTACAGCCACCCGACATTAAGTCATCTCCATCATACCTATGATGAGTAGTATGCATTTTGCGGCGTTCTGAGCACTACTACAATCCCGAGCCCTAGAGTTTTTCTTATCCTGACTACCGTAATAGGCTAGTATTCCAGATTGCAATTCGGGCTGGAAAGTCTCAGCAGTTCAAGGGATAAGTTTAGTTTGATAGGTTAACAAAATTGCGAATGCCAGTTTATGAGGTCTGAGGCAAGAAAACCTTTCCCATACCCTCCGGCTCATTGCATACCTTTTCCATACCCTCCTTGGCCAAAACATACCCTCCGGAAACAAAACTATGATCCCTCAACGTACGGGCCTCCATAGTCCAAGCGATAAAGTTTAAATACTTTCCATGGCAACCCGCTCAGACAGAGAATAGGAGAAACAAAACAAAGAAGAGAAAGGAATAATGTATTTAATGTAGGATCGTAGGAGTTCTCATTGAAAAGAAGAGTAGCGAGTACCGAATTACCTACCTGAACCAGATACGATAAGCAAAACACAGCAAGAGAAAATGACTATTCCGATCGAAGAAGGAAGATACTTCGTGTCTTTTGGGAAGCTAAAGGAGGCAATTGAAACATGGGCAATCGAGGATCATTTTACTTTCTCAGTAGTAAAGAAGGATGTGAGGAGGGTGGATTATCGTTGTCGAGCGCGTACTATGGGTTGTCCATGGCGGGTATTTGCATCAACGACGATGGACGGAGAGCTTCAGGTGAAGAAAATCAACGGTTCACATACCTGTATTGCAGCTCCAGTCGCAGCCCGTGAAGTAGCAAATACACAAAACTGGCTTCGGAGAACTGTCCCACAGCACCTATTTGTGACCAAAGCAACAAAACCTATGGAGATAGTAGAAACTATTCGGATGCACTATGGCGAGAAGGTCAACTATGAGGCAGCCAGACTTACCAAAGCCGCCCTAATCGCTGATCGGCTAGAACACCAACGCGAGCACTTCCACAAAATACCCTCCTACCTATAACTACTCCACCAGCATAATGAAGGATTATACAGTGATCTTCATACAACTACGGATGAGAATGGCCATGAAATCTTTCAGCGTCTATTTATTTGTCCTAGGCAATCAAGAGAGTCTTTTCAATCGATGAGAAAATTCATGGCTGTTGACGGCACTTTTCTTAAGGCCAGATTTGTGCAAACTCTATTGTTGGCTGTAGGTATTGATGCTAATAGTAATATTCTTTTACTTGCTTGGGGGATTGTGGAGAGTGAGAATGAAACCTCGTGGAAGTACTTTCTTGAGCATCTCAAAAAGGCAATTCCTGAGTCTGAATGCATGACTCTGATTAGCGATCGGGATAAGGGTCTTCTGGCTGCGGATGCGGTAATAGGAAATAGAGTTGCGTGTGCTTATTGTTGTTTTCACTTAAAGGAAAATTTTTGTAAGCGATTTACACGCGGCCTAGAACCTTACTTTTGGCGGATAGCACATGCCAAAACGAGTGATAGCTATGAAGCTGCTATTTCTGAACTGCAGGAGTAAAGTGGTGCAGCTGCTAACTATCTCACCAATATCGATCAAGCTCTTTGGGTTACAGCTTTTTTTCCAGGTCAGAGCTATGGGCATAAAACATCAAATATTGTCGAGTCTATGAATAAGGTACTAAGACAAGAACGCGAGCTCCCGATCCTCGATCTACTCAATGAAATTTGGCTATACACGATGAATCAGTGAGCACAACGATACCAGACAGCCAGCACCCAAGAACAACAACAAAACTGATCTGACTTCGTACTTGGTCAACTCACAATATCCCGTTCCTAGGCTCGAAGAAATACTGTCAACATGGCTAATGATAGATTATTTATTGTTCAGCAAATCAACAATAGACAATTTATTGTTAATCTTGAAGCCCGAACCTGCACATGCGGGCACTACCAGGAAAATGGTATCCCATGCGGACATGCTCTTAGTTCTATTCACCATCTTGGTCAATCAGCAAATACCTATATCTCGGATGCATTTTCACTCACCACTCTTCGAAACACCTACAGAAGTAATCTCAGTCCTATTGTACTTGCGGATCTCGACAGTTTTACACTTTACCCACAGCCAGTTCCTGCGCCTTACCTTTTCCCATCAAAGTTAGACCCAAAGCTCGGATGACCAAAGGTTAATCGTGCTACGCGTCCTAGCTACTGAAGTCGAATTACACAGGCCCGGAGCAATATGGCACCTATTCCAGAAGCCGAACCCCTTAGGCCAACAGGGAAGCAAACCTGTCAGAATTGTAGTCAGTCTGGGCATAATCGCCGTACTTGTCCACATCCTAGACTTGAGCTTCTACTTTAGTTTTATTTTGTTTATTTTTCTTTCATACATGTTTAGATATTGGGGAAGAGTGGACTGGGTCGCGCCCTTTGAAAGTCAGAAGCAGTAGTGGTTGGACGGGCCGCGCCCGTTTTTTTTTCTCTTTTTTTTTTTTTGCAAAGTATTTGGACTTTATCGCTTGGACTATGGAGGTCCGTTCGTTGGGGGTCATAGTTTTGTTTCTGGAGGGGATGTTTTGGCCAAGGAGGGTATGGGAAAGGTTTTCTCGGTCTGAGGCACTCAACACACTTAGGCTTGACTATGCAAGAAAAACACTAATCCTTCTTATCCCATAACCTATCGAGACATTCCGGTCCTATTTAAAATCTGGCACACTAGCCTATTTGAGTAGTCGTGACAGGAAAAACCTCGGTTCGGCAAGAGGTGTAGTGCTCAGAATAGCGCAAATCCGCACTTCTCAGTACTCGGGTATATCATATTCATGGTACACTCCTATTCGCAAAGTTCTCGCGGAAAGAGAGGTATCGCAGCAATGTCTTGGCGGCAACGGATGTACCAGGACAATTCTCTGCCAAACATGCTCAGTTCAAATTATGCTGGGGGCAGTAACAGACTTTAGATCAACTCACAGAGAGTATACTGGAGTGATTAAGGCACAGAGTAGCCATATGAAGTGGCAGCTATGAAGTTTACATGTATTTCTCATGGAGTAGATCTCTTACAAGGATGGCTGATGGGGAAAAATGTTGTACCAGTACTTTTGTTGCCGCCAAGACATTGCTGCAATACCTTTCTTTCCACGAAAACTTTGCGAATAGGTGTACAAGGGTAGATCATGAATTCATGGTACAGAGCAGGGATCAGATGTGAGAGAGCAGTGGTACAGTGCTTGCAGAGCTGTACCATAATTTTGTCCAAATTAGAGCTCTTCAATCCAAGATATTACATGAGAGAAAATTCACAAAAGTCCAAACTTTCCATAGAACTACTGACAATGCAAAGGACACTATTCCTATGTAAAGATATCTACTCAATTCTAAACTTCTCAAGAGTAGTATGCAGTTGAACTTTCAAATTCCGCCAAGACAGAGTTTTCCCACCAAAAACAATGTTCTTGGCACATTTTTGAGGAAAGTTTTATTGCTACTACTCCTTAGAGAATTTATATCAACTGAGGTTTTAACAGAAGTAAAATAGTCAATATGTTTTCTGAATATCCTATGAAGTTTTCTCATTTTTGATTCCAATTTTGGTGCTGGAATGAGTGTGTGAAATTAGTGTAAAATTGCTTGAGTGCACTCAAACACACACTGTTTCTAGTGTACCAAAGTTGCCTCTCGCAACGGAGAAAGACCACCCCTGCGCTGTACCATGAATTCATGATCTACCCTTATACTTGGGGGTTAACAAAAGTCGGGCACACCCCATATATGGTAAGTAGGGTTCTCCACCATACAAACCCATTTTCTTGGCATTTTTTGTAAGGGCGACAAAAGTCGGGCGCACCCCCAGAATAGGAAATAAACCCAGACATTTCGTGGCACCGCGCCCGAAATACCCTTGAGCCCGAGTACTCCTAAAATCACTAAAAGTGTGTGAAAACTGGGACAGATAAAGGGATGGTACCGTAGGCTCTCTGGAGATAGAGACCGTTGCCAAGAGGAGGTGGAAAAATCTTTGCATTGAGCTATCTCCTGGACGGTCAAGACAGTGGGAAAATTGGTCTCATGCATTAGTGCCGATTCGGATTACTAATAATACCGAGGATAGTAAAAGTATAACGAGTCTAGTAGCCCACTATTCCATGGCCAAGACTAAAGCTAACCTACAGATATGTTACTTATCCATACAAGGTGCAGGCATAAAAAAGTGGTACGGAGCAGGGGTGGGGTGGGTTGATTTTGGAAAAAATTGTGGTACACCGCAACCGAACCACTCTCGCCCTCTCATAGAAAATATGTTGCAAACTGGGATTGAAGTACCTCTTAAACCACAGCACTTTACCATATGGTCTTCCAATTCAAATGCTGTTTTTTGACCATCACCAATAGAGACAAAAAATAAAAACATAATAGTATAGTAGATAGGTATATTCTCAACATGTAGATACAAGAAAACATGATTTTAAAAATAAGCCATGATGCCTTCAAACTTAGTTGAAATGAGGACAGCTTTAAATAGAATACCAGTTTAAAGGTTTGGGCAACATCCCCAGCAGGCACTTATAATCTTTGATTTGATGGCAAATGTGCTGGAAGAGAGGTTATCTACATCATGCACTAAGATTTTCCTTTATCAGTTGCATGGCATTGGAGGAAACATTTATTCTCTGAATGCCTTTTTTCTCAAGTGTACCAGCCTGGAGCAAAAAGTGATCGGAATGCCGCTAATTTGACTGATCCCTACCACGAGATCTTGGAAAGTAGCCAATCAGGATGAAAATTTAACATGGGGAAAAAAGTGACCGGAAAACAGATGATTTTTCTATTCTAGTATGGGGTAGCCATACCGCCTGCTGCAATTACTGCTTCTAGGCGTTTTGGCATACTACGAATTAAGCTATCTAAACGGTCAACCCCAATTGAATCCCAAACTGCTTTTACAGCTGCAATAACAACCTCTATATCCTTGATTCGCCCAAAGGTCTCCCCTAATTCTGTCTTCATATCTCCCCATAGTGCCTCAATAAGATTTAAATCTGGTGATTGTGGAGGCCATGGGAGTTCCTCAACCTGGTTGATCTGTTGGCAACGCTTTGCAAACCCCTTGTGGTCTGGAGCACCATCTTCGACAACCTGAGCCTAGACTTAGCCAGTGTTCAAATGTGAACTAAGGCACTATCTATTCTATATGGATAATACTAGGCAGGTACGAGGGGTACTGCCGGGGCACGCTAAGCGAGCAGGGTGGATAGTAGTAGAGCAGATTGGTAGGAGTTCTGGTTCTTATTCTATCTAAGCGAGGTGGGCGATAGCAACTATATTTATACAAAAGTGCGAACACCAAGTGTAAGAAAGAAATATAAGGAAAACAAAAGTGCGAACAATGTTTAACCCTGAAATCCTGCCAAGTAAATCCCAAACAATATGCATACTTCTGAAGTGGTGTGAAGAGATTATTAGGAGATAATTAGAAATATTATGACCGAGAAAGGTGCATAAATATGTAAGAGATTCTCCGTAAAACTCCGAATATCAGATAAGAAATGCATAAGGAAATCCCAAATATTATCCCTGAATAAGTAATGAAATGCCGCAATACATGCTCTAGCTGTAGTAATGTAAACGGTGACAGGTGGTACCGAAACCCAAACTAAGTATAGAAATGTACGACAGTGATCATGAAATATAAATAGGAAATATTATGAAATTTCAACAGCCAGCTTCTCATAGTCAGGAGTATAGTACTAGTACAGGGAAATTAAAATACGTTCGCATTTTTAATTAAGCCTAATGCTTAAAAATTCCGAACGTGCATTCACCCCCCTGGTATTTGTGATACAAAGAGGCCTACCTGAGTCCATCCATAATGCTCACAGGTTTGATGCCAGAATGGGATCAGAATGGGATTCAGAACTTGAGTAACGTAGTAAGAAGAGTCGACCTTGATTTTTGGTGGAATAATATGAAGCTCAGACTACATCTCACCACAGAACCCACCCCAAACCATTACACTCTCCCTTCCGGACTCCCAAGTCTCATCAATACAGTCTGGGTGAAACTCTTCTCCTGGTAGGCGTAAAACCCAAGGGCGATAGGGAAAACCGACTGTTGTAAAAGTAGATTCATCGGTCCAGACAGTTCGAAGCCAATCATCATAAGTCGAGTGAAGCCGATCCTGACACCATTTTACCCGTAGCTCCCTGTTCTTTACTGTAACGCCAAACCTAATCTACTGTAAAAACTCAGTCATAACGCACTTGCCTGGGCTCGTCGTGCAGCAGTTTTCAGTACTCTGAATGGCTTCAGAGAGCTTCTAAAGGCGCCCTCCTGGGCCATTCAAGGTATTGAAACCTGCTGCACGACCAGTCCAGGCGAGTTCATTATGACTGAGTTTTTACGGTAATATTAGTAATTAGTTTAAGGTTTAGTAGGTAGCTGAAGGAAAAGGGAGAGATTTACTTCTTTCGAGGATGCCGTTTATGGTATCCCATTGATGCGCACACATTACGCAGAGTACGAACTGAGTAGGCATATCCTAACTCATCCAAAAGGTCCTCCCATCCCAATCGTCGTGTTCTCTTATTCTGTGTAATAAAGAGACGAATTCGGTCCTTTTCTGCTGCATCAAAAATAGCTGGTCGACCTGATCGATGCTTGTTGGTTGGAGTATGATCAACTTTTGCTCGAGTATAGATGTCATGACAAGTACTCAGCTTTATGTTGACAAGAGCTGCGATATCTTTCCACTGCATCTTGGCCTCATCGCGAAGAGTGATAATACGAAGTCGCTCATCACGGGTAGTTTCTCGGCGTTTGCTGTTACCTGGAAAGTCGTCCCTTCGAGTTCCCTTTATCTTCATTGGTATATTTGTATATGCAGAGTATCCTGGAGTTGGTATGATACTGAGAATAATTAATGGTGGCTTAATCGTGAATAGAAAGTGGTGATAACTACGGTATTCGCATACCAGTATGATGACCTCACGGAGATGGCTGGGTTAGGGTTTCCTAAGAGTATTTCCTTGATTTTTGACTTCGGTTCAATCTACCAATCACTTTCGTTCCGATCACTTACCCTTACACCCTGGTACCACTGCTACTGAAACATTAGTTAAGTGGCGTACCACTTTTTTATGCCTGTACCTTGTATAAGGCGAATTTAGTCGCACTAATGCATGAGATACTCTGTGGGAAGAAAAATATCAAAAAATATCAAAGCGGACGGGAAATCAAACCTGGCGCCTCTTGCACATTCGCTAGAGAGCCGAGTTGTCTGTCCAGTTGATCCCAATCGGTTCTAAAAGGGGTATATTCTTGCGAATCACTCCCTTGGCAATGGTTTCTATCTCCGGAGAGCCTACGATACCCGAGTATAGCCGTGATAGAAACAAGAGCTTCCGCGTAGATTTACCCCCAATTACTAAAATAACTTAGTGTTCCAGATTTTAATCACGACCAGAATGTCTCGACAGGTTGTGAGATAAGTGTAATATATTCGTATCACTACAGGAAGCATTCCTATGGGTTTCTGTCTCTAAGCATGGAGATTGAGCGCCTAACAGAGATAGTGGATAACACGGGTTTTTGCGGTATCCCTTTGTACTTTTTCAATCACTGCGCTACAATCATGGAACACTGAAATACACAACCCCCCCAAATACACATTCGCTCCTGATTGCGCTTCTGATTGGCTGAATATTAGTAATCTCAATCTATAAACCAATCAGCTAGGAGTGTGTATTTGGGGGGGTCGTGTATTTGAGTGTTACGCGATCGTAAGTACTCGTAGAGCTTGTAGTGGAAGCGATCGGTGGTTTCAATATCGTAGAATCTCAAATAATTGAACCTGGTGCTATGTCCTTGCAGTTGCCTCCTCGGGTAAGGTCTGGTATTTTTTTGTTTTTTATGACTCTCAGAGGGGCTGAGCAGCTCTTTTTTTGCGGTGTTTTTTACCCCTATTCCAGAGTGGGGAATTCTTGACTACATAGCACAAGGTTCAATTATTTGAGATTCTACGGTATCTCCTGGGCTGCTGAAACCGTGGAAAATTTTGTGCCGCCCCTGTCAGTTTCTAAGACACAGATGACTAAGGTGCCTTCACAGTATTCTTCAGTGATGCTATGAGTAGATATGATCATATAACCAAATTTGGCTATGGTCTGAGGTTTGCATGTCTGCGAATTTGTAGTAACTAACAAAACCAGGCTATATGATCATATCTACTCATAGCATCACTGAAGAATACTGTGAAGGCACCTTAGTCATCTGTGTCTTAGAAACTGAAAGGGGCGGCACAAAATTTTCCACGGTTTCAGCAGCCCAGGAGATACTTTATTCCTATCCCCTCGGCTGCTGAGACATTCAGTCCAGTTTTAAATGTTGAAAACTAACTTATTACAGCAAGCGCGATAAGAAAAACTTCGTCACTCCAGGGCAGTGTAGTGCTCAGAATACCGCGAAATCTGTAGGGCTGAGCACAACCATAACGGGATGAAATCTACGCAGACTCTATCGGTTCTGGTTCCTCAACTAGGTTAGTTTTCAACATTTAAAACTGGGCTGAATGTCTCAGCAGCCGAGGGGATAACTAGAGGAGCTACCGCCAATCCAGGCTTATGAGCACCAAGCGGCATTACAATCCCGAGGTAAGCCAACTCAACCTGCCTATCCGTGGTGAAGTAACTAAAAAGAACAAAGTTAGGAATAATTGTGACAAGCATGAAGATGTAAGTATCATATGATGAAAACAAGAAGGGTGGTACTAATAGCCGGTTCCCCTCCTATTTCGCTGTCGCTCATAGTCGGTGAAACTAAGTGGGACACGAAAGCAAGTGGCACGCCGCGGAATTTTTTTCTTTCCCAAGAGAGGCTTACATAATAGTAGTTTTCACCCCAAATCGAGTGCTGAGTGGGTCACATGATCTTCTATTTAGGTGTGCCAACGATTTTAATGGGTAAGTTAGTGTTTCTATTTTGTTTCTCTTGGGCTACGGAGGACTAGGGGATAGGAGGAGGGTCAGAGCTTTGCTTTTAACATTTTCTTTACATTCAGTGTCGAGGGATCTTCGGAATCAAAGATTACTTGACTTACTCAGCACTAGGTTTGGGGGTGAAAACTACTATTATGTGAGCCTCTCTTGGGAAAGAAAAAAATTCCGGGGCGTGCCACTTGCTTTCGTGTCCCACTTAGTTTCACCGACTATGAGCGACAGCGAAATAGGAGAGGAACCGGCTATTAGGGTAAAGCATGAATTCATAGTACAGCGTAGGGGTTGTGATTCTCTGTTGTAAAGAGCAACTTTGGTATACTAGGAGAAGTGTGTATTTCAGTAGACTCAAGGAATTTTACACTAATTTCATACACTTATTCCAGCACCAAAATTGGAATTAAAAATAGGAAAACTTGATAGGATGTTCAGAAAAGATGTAGGCTACCTGGAAATGAGGGTAGATTCATCTAATTTTCTTTTGGTATACTAGTAAGCGTCTCGCGAGCAAATCCGTGTTTCTAACTGACAACCCTTGGAGCTAGATTTCGCCCAACCACAATATTGGCCACTCTTTCATTTCTTATAATTTTTCTGACACCCGAGTACAGAATTGTCAGTATCGAGTCATAGATCAGTATGTCTCTGAGTTCTTTAAAGCACAAGAATGATCCTGAAAACACTGTTTCATAGGTGAATTTTTACTCGCATTGCGCACTACTTCATTTCTAGTATTTGTTACAGGGCCTAGGAGCCCTGAAAACTTCCGGCCCCCGGTCAAAATCCCTGCCCCTCGCTGCCTAACAGTCTGGGGCGGGGCGTTTTTTGTTCATTACCCGCCCTTGTCCCTGTCCAGGCCACCGCCCCATTCAAGGCCCCGAATGGTCACCCGTTGATCAAATTTCCCTGTCCAGAGCCCCGCATTTTCTGTAATTCTCCGCCGAAGCCTTTATTGTTTTTGTATATTCCTGTCCATTTGTCCTCTAATATACAAAAATATTGCCTGTGTTACTGCTTACTAGTATGGATTCTATTTTCACTCTACTGAGAAGGCCAGTCTTGATGTCCCACCCCTATCTCATATTTTTCCAGTATTTAAGGTGCTAAACCAGTTGTGCCAGTCTTATGTCTACAATCATACATCCAGAATCATACTCCCAGTATTATATACTCTGAACCATCGCCCCACATGATATGCTAAGAACCATAGGCTGAGAACGATTGTCCAGAATCATACGCCAGGAATCATTTGCCTGAGTCATACACCGAGAATCATACATATACCCAGAACTATATACCCAAGACCATTGCACATCTGCATACGCCAAGAATCATATGCTCAAAATTGTACTCCCAAAATTATATGCCCAAAATCATATGCCCGTAATCATATGCCCATAATTATACGCCCATAATCATATGCCCATAATCATATGCCCATAATCATATGCCCATAATCATATGCCCATAATCATATGCCCATAATCATACGCCCTAAATCACCATCTGATTAGCTAGTAACTATGCAGAGTCAATCATCTTCTTAGCTTGAGGTAAGAGGTGATTTGGAAGTATCATTGGAGCTCTATAACAGATATTTATGCAAAGGCTACATGTGTGAAGTAGAAGAGATAAAATACCCGGCCTGCTTCAGGAGAGTCCTATATATAAAATGATAGAAAACATTTAAAAAGAAGGTAATTCTGATTGAAAACAAGAATTAATCTAGGAAAGGAAGGCAAAAGATCATTCTGGGACATGGTTAGGCCCCACCACTCTGGCTGGTACCACAAGCGCCCAACCTGCCACCATCACCCCTATAGTGTGTGCAAACTGAACACGTTTACCCAGTCCCACTATCACTGTCTGCCCTCCTACGAGTCCCACTGTCAGTAGTCCAACGAGGTGTAGGTGACCGCTGAACTAGAGTGCTCAGGGGGTTACTCCTACAACCAGTTCTAGATGGTCCTCCTCCATCACCCTGAGAAACTGTGTCTCCCATACCATCTCCTGTAGCACTCCCAGCAGTACCCCCAGCAGCACTCCCAGTAGAACCCCTAACAGCACTCCCAGCAACCTCTTCAGTAGCACTACCTCTCACATCTGCAGCAGCACTCCCAGCAGCACCCGTAGCATTACTACTCCCATTGTCTCCCCTACTGCCTCGTGCGCCAGCTCTCCCGTCACTGCCACTACCACTACTATTTCCTGCTACTGCTCTTGTATTCCCACCCTAGGTCCGCCGTACTAACCCTCCTAGCACCACTCGTACTGCTACTGCCACCACCCTCACTAGCTCCTCCAGCTCCAGAAAACAGGCGACAGCTTACAGGAGGGCGAGGGTTGCTGTCGGAGCCGCTATTAATGTTATTGTTATCACTGTCCCCACCCGGGGGAGGAGGAGGAGGACCCCCGCGCCAAGGACTAGGTTGTGACCTTGCGCCAGGATGAGGTGATAGTGATATCCCATAGCCATCCACATTCTGAAAGCCCCTAATTTCATCCAGTGTAGCCCAGTCAGGCTTCTCAGCCATGACGTTTATGATATCATCAATAAGCCTTAGGCCCTGGATCATGAATATAACGTGACCGGTATGTGCTACACCCAATGCACCAGCTATAAGTAATTTGTAAATTAGATAATTTAGTTAGGACAGAAATTCAACTTACCAGTCATTATCATCACTATGAACTCTTCTGCCGCCACCTAGAGGCATTCAACAGCAGATCTCTGCCAGCGGACTTGCTGCTCGAGTGTCAAATCTGCCACGATTCCTTGACAAAGATGATAGAAGGGAGCTTTGAGAATAAGGTATCTCCCATCCTGTTGGTACTTTATAATTTCCGCTATTGCAACCCTGCCAGCAGGAAAACTTGCCGGATGCGGTACCCCATTTACTACTCAAGAGGCTCTCTTTCGATCATGATGCCTAGTTGGGAGCCCCCCATTTCGGCCACCCTTTGGTCCCAAGATAGTCTGATTTTCAAAACGGTTAGGAGGTATCGAGTCGGTGTTTCTTTTTCTTTTATTTATTTGTTTTTCTTTTTGGAAGAAAAGATGAGTAAAGAGGAGAAAGAAGGTTGAATGGAAGAGAGATTGTATTTGCTTCAGCAAGAATTTGACAGAGGACGATTGAGGGTGTGGGTTTGTGACTCTGTCTATGTAGATTTGTGCATATGGGTATAGAGCTATAGTTTCCCTAGTAGCTGAATTGTGATATTAGGAGTTGTTAAGAGTGAGATAGGTATTGGGAGAGCAATGGATAGAGGGATATTTTATACCAATCTGAATAAGGAGAATGGAAATTTCATGACCCATATCTTTCAAGCAGCCAGCTGCCTTATCATATATCTCAACCCCCCTGTAGTTTAGGTATATATTGATTCATAATGTTTGGTGAATAGATACAAGATTTAGGTATGGATTATGGGGATCAATATATATGTACACTTCAATTGTACAATGATTAAAGTCAAGTAAGGCTCTAACCTACAGTCTGATGAGACATACATTGAACAATCCCTCCCATATAGTAATTGCTTGAAAGTTGTGTATGATATATTGTATATGTTCTAATATATGATATCTTCCCAGTTTAGGTATCAAGTGTACAATTATACAGTACAAAAGTACATCCCTATCCATGTGTGAGGATACTGTTACAAACCCGGTATGGTTTTAAGGTTTTCACAAGATATCACTCTTGGGTATCTTCGGGTTTTGGGTATTTCACATCATGACTCTGTTCGGTCATGAGATCTCACATATGAGTCAAGTTAGACTCATATTTAATTAAGTTTGTTTACTTGATTAAGTGACTCGTTCGAGTCATATGAAGTTATGTTTTTATATGAGTCACGATAGGAGACTTATAGTTATATTTGGATTACTAGGTGGTTGTGGAAAGAACTATATAAGGAGCCCGAGGGGAGAATAGTTAGTTCTTTACGCAACCAGCATCAGCAAAAAAAAAATCTGTCTTTTGTGCTCCACGGTGAGCCATGTCGTTGAGTTTTACGTTTTGGCTAATCGTGAGTGACCCCGGTTAATCATAATGCTTCTGATTGTATCCCCTAATAATCAGATACAAATCTTAATTTTAGCAAAATATGAGCTATTTTTATCAATATCTCATAGACATTTTACATTACAAAGTTGTATGCTATGAACTCAAATATCTCAACTTTGGTATGTAAAAAGTCTGTAAGTTCTGAATAAAAATTGCTCATATTTTGCAGAAAACAGAATTAATATCATCTTCTTTAGTCAAACTAACGGGATTTTTAATATCATGATCATAGGACTCACGATGTGCCAAAACATAAAACTCAACGACATGAGGCACAGGGGGCAGGCTGTTTTTTTGCTGATGCACTCACTGTTATTTTCTATCTAAGTTATGTTACGAGAATACGAAATATCTTTATTACATTCTTGATTATATCTTACTTCTTGAAGTATCTCATTCGCTATTATCTTGTTAGCAAAACGCCCAAGATAATTAAAGAGACTCGGGACTTTACGTTGAAGTATTAAGAAGAATATAAACACTGGGAGTCTTGACTAGTAAGATTTAGCGAGTAACAACAAGTCGTTACCTGCTGCACCACTATGACAGGAACGCCCCGTAACACTTGGTTGCGTCTTCCGTAATACCTAACGACACAATGGAGGACGATCACTCAGACACAGAAGTACCAGATGCTGGTACCAAACAACTGCTCCTAAATCTCTCTGAAGACTTAGGAGAAGCCCTCAGTGAAGCACTCTCCAGAGGAGGCTCCCAAGAACCAGTTAGTCCAACAACAGAATCACCAGCATCACTAGCGCCATTAGAAGAGACAACATCACCGGCAGATACAAGAAGGAATACCATATCTCTAAAACAAGGAACAGCGGGCCCAACAGCCGGACCAGCAGGGGGACCTGCGGTAGGACTACCAATAAACCTGGTTGGAATGTCTGATGAACAAATATAACATTTTGCTCAGACAATAAGGGGCAACAATAATACGTGAGGATTAAAGGTCAAACCACCACCAGAATATAAGGGAGAACGATCATTACTACGGACATTTATAGTACAATGTAACTTGTATTTCGAAGCCACCCAGGTGACTACTAACAATGAACAAACCACTTATACTAAATCCCTACTAAGGGACGCAGCAGCAAAATAGATCATGCCATATGCGGAAGGAATAAGAACAACTACATGGACTACTTGGGACGAATTCATCGAAGAACTTAAGAAGCAGTTTGCAGATGTGGATGAAGAAAACACTGCAAGGACCAAAATAGAAAGCATGACTCAAGGCAAACGAACAATCACGGATCATTGGAATGAATTCCGGTTAATGGCCACTGAGGCAAACTATGATGGTAAGACTATGCAAAGATTATTCCTTAAAGAAATTAATAGTATTTTGCTGGAAGCATGGGGACAAGACAATCAAGAAGTTGACGATATCGAAGGATTGGCACTTTGGGCCATCAAGAAAGAAACCTGTATCAACTTCGTTCGAAGCATTTAAACGAAAACCAATACAATTAGAGTTACCGAGAAACCGAGAAACACCGACGGTACCTTTCAACCAACCCCAACACCAGCATCAGGAGGAGACCCTATGGACTTAGATGCTTCTAACCGTAGAAGATACCAAAGACTGCCTCAACAAGAGTTTAGAAGATGCATGCGGGAAAAATTATCCATCAAATACGGAAGAAAGGGACATATGATCAAGAATTGTCAAAGAATAGAATGGATCCAAAACCCTACTATCCAAACAATGGAAACTGAGGAAACAAAAGAACCAATCCAGGAGGCTTTAAACGAAGAAAGTCCCCAGTAAAAGGTGGTCTGAGGGACATACCACCAAAACCCATCGGCATATCAAACTTACGAACGGCAATCAATAACACGGCAACACTCTAACTAGAATCCAATCATATCATGATAAAAATAAACTTTCACAATGGGAAGAAAGAAATTTCAATAAACGCCATGATCAATTTAGGAGCTACAGAAGATTTTATATACCTCAACTTCGCTATAAATCATCAAATACTACTGAAGAAAATCATGACACCAAGAGATATCTACCTAGTAGATGGAACGATTAGCGAAGCAGGATGTTTTAGACATAGAGCAGAAGTATCTATGCGAATAGGGCAACACCAAGAAATCATTACCTTTCTAGTAGCGGATTTGAGGAAACATGAAGCAATTCTAGGGATGATGTGGTTACGAAATCACAACTCAAGCATTAATTGGGGAAAGGAAGAAATTACCTTCGATAGTGAGATGTGTAAACATATCTGCTTAGACAAATCCCCGTCAGTATATGCAATACCAGAAAGACAAGCAATCAAAGAGAATTTAACAAAAAGAATTCTAAAAATGGATACTAAGGACCAGAATAGTCGACAAATCATGGTCAAAAAACTACATGAGGAGGCAAACATCCCGACGAAAGGCTCTAAGCAAGCAGCTAGACACGACCTTTATAGCCTAGAAAGTACTATTATACCAGCAAAAGGACAAGCCATAATTGGGACCGGAATATCAATAGAGCTCCCCTTAGGTACCTATGGACGCATAGTGCTACGGAGTGGATTAGGGAACAAATATAGAATAACTATCAAAGGTGGAGTCATCGATAACGACTATAGAGAAGAGGTAAAAGTGCTGTTAGTAAACCTCTCCGACATAAATTATGAAGTGCAAAAAAAGGACAGGATTGTAGAACTTATTGTGGAAAAAAATTCCCTCGATAAGCTACAGGTAGTAGAGAACCTCAAAGCCATAACGAGAGCAGATAACGGCTTTGGCAGTACAGGACCAGATGATGCTTATATAAGCCATGATTATGTCAGCAATTTCGCACTGATGCAGACTTGCTTAGTAAGAAATTTGGGCAAAAACAGACCAGGATTAACCCTCCAAAATACGCAAAGACCTTTCAAGGCTAGTCCTAAACGCATTGCCAGCCATGGCCGGGCAAAGATTACAAAGCATTTCCCAACCATGGCCGGGAAAAAATCAGAGCTAGGCCCAAATGAATTCCCAGCCAGGGTTGGGAAATACAAGAGTGGACAAAAGGCTACACAAAAGCTAAGCAAGGACAATTCGGCCAACATAGAGCTAAACCTAAATGAATTTCCAGCCATGGCTGGAAATAAAGTACAAAGCCAGACTAAGCCTAAACAAATTCCCAGCCAGGGCCGGAAAAAAACTCAAAGGCAAGAAACAAAGAATGATCGGCCGACGATAGCATTCATAACAGCAGGGGCCTTTCTCAGAATGCATCAAAGAAAAGAAATCACTGGTATTTTGAAATAGGACGATGCCAAGTTGTCATTGGCCGCAACCACTATTAGTACCGAGATAGCGTTAAAGAAAGCGAAGGGAGAAGACCCAATAAATCTCAAACAAAGGATCCCGAAGGAGTACCATGACTACTTAGACCTTGTCGAAGAAAGAGAACGAAAGGATTTACCACCTCATCGAGACATCGACCATAGCATCGACCTCCAAGAAGGGAAACAAGCCCCATTTATGAAATTATATCAACTAAGACAACAGGAACTAGAAGCCCTCCGGAAATATCTAGAAGAAAACTTGGAAAGAGGATGGATTAGACCATCATCATCCTCAGCTGGTACACCTATCCTTTTTGTCAAGAAAAAGGATGGAGGACTACGTTTATGTGTAGACTACGGAGGGCTGAATGCAGTCTCTCAAAAAGATCGATACCCCCTCCCACTTATCAGCGAAGCACTCCATAGGTTATAGACCGGGAAGTATTATACCAAACTGGATATCAAGGATGCTTATCAACATATCAGAATTAAGAAAGACGATGAATGGAAGACTGCTTTTAGGACCAGATATGGACTCTTCGAGTACTTTAGTCATGCCTTTCAGGCAAGCTAATGCCCCCGCAACCTTTCAAAGATGGGTCAATGGTGCGCTTAGTAAATTCCTCGATATAACGTGCATTGCTTATCTGGACGATCTTCTAATCTATTCGGACACCCTGGAACAACATAAAAAAGATGTTAAAGCAATCCTTGAACAGCTAAAAAAAATTAGGGTAACACTTAAACCGACAAAATGCAAATTCCATAAGGAAGAAACCAAATATCTAGGATTCGTCGTCAACAAAAATGGAGTCCGCGTGGATCCAGCCAAAACCGATGCTATCGAAGAATGAAAAACACCCATCTCAGTAAAAGGAGTGCAAAGCTTCACGGGATTCTGCAATATCTACCGAATGTTCATAGAAGGATCTAGTCGAACGGCAAAACCCCTCTATGGCTTAACCAAAAAAGGATGCAAATGGTTATGGGACAAAAAGGCTGAGGAAGCTTTCCAGACACTAAAAAGACAACTTACCTCAGTACCCATACTTCAGCATTTTGATCCAGACAAACCATGTCTAGTAGAAATGGACGCTTCCAACTTCGTTTGTTCAGGAATCCTTTCACAACAAAACGAAAAGGACTCTGGAAACCTGTCGCCTACCGCTCAAAGAAAATGAGCAAGGCTGAATGCAACTATGACATACACAACAAAGAACTATAAGCAGTGGTTCAAGTACTAAAAGAATGGAGAAAATACTTGGAAGGAAGTTCCCATACTACCAAAGTCCTGACGGACTATCGCAATCTGGTACCATTTATGACAACTAAACAACTAAATGGACGACAAATTCGTTGGGCAGAAGAACTCAGCCAGTTTAACTTCAAAATTGAATACCGCCCAGGAAAATTAGGAGGAACACCAGATGCATTAACAAGAAGAAAAGAAGACATGCCTGAAGGCCAAGATGAACGCAGAACCCAGAGACAAAGGATACTACTTCCAAAAGAAAAATACTATGGGCAAGAATATGACTCTAGATACGAATCCATGGAAGAAATAGCAACAACCTCCACTACCAGAATGTTGACACCACAAGAAATTCAAAATGAAACTAGGCGTGATCCACAGCTAGAAAAAATACGGAACGCACTAGACAAGGGAGATAAGGAATACCTGGGAGTGGCCCTGGGATTATGCGAATGGAAGGATGGATATTTGTGGTATGATAAGAAAATATGGTTGCCAAACATCGAAGCGATCAGCACAGAAGCGATAAGATGAAATCACGACACCCCACAAAACGGGTATGGTAGGGTAGGAAAAACATTAGAACTCATGCAAAAGACATATTATTGGCCAGGGATGTGAAAAGATATAAAGCAATATGTAAAAAATTGCGACATGTGTCAACAGATAAACCATGCCGTCACGCGTACTACAGATTACTCAAACCCCTAGAAATTCCATATATACCATGGGAATCAATGAGTATGGATTTCATTACATATTTACGGAAGTCAAACAATTATGATGCCATATTAGTTGTTGTAGATCGCCTAACAAAAATGGCTCATTTTATCCAATGCCGCAAGGATCTAAAAACAAATGAGTTCATACAACTCTTTGTACGAAATATCTTCAAACTCCACAGACTACCCAAAAACATCATCACCGACAGGGGTTCTATCTTCACATCAGATCTATGGAAAGAAATAACTCAACAAATAGGAGTTACGCGGAAGTTAAGTACAGCATTTCACCCACAACCTGACGGACAAACGGAAAGAGTCAATGCAATATTGGAACAATTCCTTCGAGGATATGTGAACTATTCCCAACAAGATTGGGAACAATAGTTATCATTTGCTGAATTCGCCTACAACAACGGACTACAAGAAATGATAGGAACCAGTCCATTCTGCACAAAATATGGCTATCACCCGGCACATGAAACTATGAGTCAAGAGACAATGAGGACAATCATACGACGAGAAGATATGAATCAACTTCATGAAATCATAAAACTAGAAATCACAGAAGCTCAGCATAGAGCAAAAGAAAGTGCCGATAAACACAAAATACCAGATCCAAGAATAAAGTCTGGAGATAAGGTATGGCTAATCAGTAAGAATATACGGACCACAAGACCATCCAAAAAATTGGATTACAAGAAATTAGGACCATACACAATAAAATAAAAGATAGGAGCAAATTCTTATAAATTAGACCTCCCTCGCTCAGCAAACAATAAACATCCAGTCTTTCATATCAGCAAACTTGAGCTTTATTCAAACAATCCTTTACCCTTACAACAGAAAGAACCACCCCCTCCTCTAGAGATAGAAGGCGAAGAAGAATTTGAACTTGACAAAATTATTGATTCCAGACTCCATAGAAATAGGCTTCAATACAGAGCCAAGTGGACAGGATATCCTCCCGAACACGATCTCGAGTGGTACCCAGCAGATAACTTCAAGAATGCCATTTTATCAGTCGAACGCTTCCACTGGGAACACCCCACCAAACCACGAGACTGTGGGCATCACGATCAGCCTCTTCCCCAAAGGAGAAGCATGCGACAAACCTCAAATGACCAATGAAGACTGGGTCAATCTGGCAGATATCCGCTCCAACTAACCATTGCGCGTCTCCCAGGAAGAATTGGAGATGGCTGCGGAAATCAATCGCCGCAAGCATGCATTGCGGTACTGAACAGCATGTTACCTTCAGGACTGTCAAGTCCACAAATCAGATAAGGATGCAGCATACTACCCAACTCGGCCACACGTAGAGACAAGCTGGCTAGATTGCTACAACGACCGATGCCGAGACCATTGTGCGGCAAAAAAGGCGGCGGGTTATTATCCCCGCCCAGATGGAGGTTGGGTCGAGTATGTTCTGAGGACAGAACGGCTGAGAGAGGGGGGCAAAAAGTCCTGGCCCAAGACACCGAAGGAAGTCAGTTGGGAAGACAACTGGCAGAATCAGGATTGGACCACCACCTCCCCAGAGACTACGATAACGGTCCTGCATCAACAAATTGGCGAGATGCAGCAAAGGGCGGACGAAGCCTCAAGGGCTATGGAGAAAAGAGAGGACGGTTGGGCAAAAAGTGCCTGAAGACATGGGGTGGAAGTCAACGCTTTGAAACGCGAACGTACCTGACTCCAAAGAGCATTAACTGCCACCCAGGTGGCTGAAGGACTATTGACTAAGTAGGTGGAAGACCTGAAGAAAGAGTTAGAGGCAGAAAAGAAACGAAGAAGGAGATTAGAAGGTGCTTTGAGAAGGACTGGATGAGAAGTGCATCGGATTACCAATATGCTACTAGACGCTGTTGGAAAAGGGCAGGATGAGAGCCCGGAATATTTGGTAATGGCCTAACGGGACTTAGGCCTTGGGAAGGGGCAGCTAGTATTACAAACCCGGTATAGTTTGTAGGTTTTCACAAGATATCACTCTTGGGTATCTTCAGGTTTTGGGTATTTCACATCATGACTCTGTTCGGTCATGAGATCTCACATATGAGTCAAGTTAGACTCATATTTAATTAAGTTGGTTTATTTGATTAAGTGACTCATTCGAGTCATATGAAGTTATGTTTTTACATGAGTCACGATAGGAGACTCATAGTTATATTTGGATTACTAAGCAGTTGTAGAAAGAACTATATAAGGAGCGCGAGGGGAGGATAGATAGTTCTTTACGCAACCACTCACTGTTATTTTCTATCTAAGTTATGTTACGAAAATACGAAATATCTTTATTATATTCTTGATTATATCTTACTTCTTGAAGTATCTCATTCGCTATTATCTTGTTAGCAAAAAGCCCAAGATAATTAAAGAGACTCGGGACTTGACGTGAAAGTATTAGGAAGAATATAAACACTCGGAGTCTTAACTAGTAAGACTTAGCGAGTAACAACAAGTCTTTACCTGTTGCACTACTACGATAGGAACACCCCATAACAGATACCAAATAAAGAGTTTGCTTGAATGATATTTTTTTCATGATAGTAGAGGCAATCAACAGACGACTAGACCTGGAGAGTTATTCAAACTTAGCATTTGTTTATGAGGGCTCCAGTTTCATGAATTGTGGAGGGGCCTCGACATGTAACTCCTGATTGATCGCGACGATGTTTTCAAGAGGCTAACCTAAGTTTACTTTTGCCTGTAAGAGAGGAAAAACTACCACCCGTCTTTCTCATCACACTCCCATCTTCTCGCTCTCAGGCTCAACACTCTCTCCAATACCATTTTCAAGTTACTCTGTTCCCCGACCCCCCATTGTACTCCCTTCCTTTGCACATTACTGAAGCACAAGACAGACACCTTTTCCTTGCCCGGCTATTCTCCCCACACACTCCTAAAGCTACCTACCTCCTCTGTTCTACTCAATATCACAGTAGCACATATAAGCTATGGGCCAACTATCAAAAGTAAGTTAGCTTGCATCTTTGGATGAGCCTTTCCTTTTATTTGCCCCACTATAACTCCAAATCATATGCCCAAAAAGTATACACCTAAAATCATACATCCAACATCATACGTACAAAATCACACATACAGAATCATATGGACAAAATTAGATGCACAAAATCAGATATATAAACTAACCTTGTTGAATAAAATACCCACTTCCCTGAGCAATCCCTTTCGCTAATAAGTGGATTCCTCTTCCGGCAGTCGCTCATGGCCTCTTGATTAATCCTGAATTGATCTGCCTGAATAAGAATGGGACGATTCTCAGCCTTTTGGAAACTACCTTCAAATGTTTACAGGCAAAATGGGAAAATCACTTGAAACAACATTGTGATTTCATAAGGGGATATGAAGAGTAGCAGGTACTCGACGACGAGACTAAATCCAAGCAGGATAGGGAGATGATTACTGAGGAGAACAAGATCCTGGAATAGGAACGTGAGGCAATCTTGGCGGATTGGCAGCGATACTATCCAAATCAGTTTAATCAAGATGGCTCCCCTCTCGCCAATCCGCCAATCTCTATTAAAGTTGATTCCCCGCCCAATTCACCAGCTCCATCCTTGTATCCATCACCAAAATTGCGTCCTATGGCTCGAATGAAGAGCCTGTTTGACCACATTATTAAGCGACTGAGAGGTTCTTCTATGCGGTCCACGCTGTCAACAGGCTCACCACCAAAGGCTCCACCTTCTCGTTCATCTACTTCCACCCACCCTCTTACTCTTCAGAGGCGAAGTTATTCATTCAATATGCATAGGGCTGTGGTATCACTGGTTGCTGCCTATATTGAACTAGCTGTAGGGTTGGCAAGAGCTGTGAGATCTGACACTAGTCATACTAGAGAACCTATCTCGGGGTGTACTAGGTTCAAGATAAGATTGAGAAGGCGAAACCCTGCTACTAATCGTCCAGAACAAAGTAAGAAATTTTTAAACTCTGTCTTGTCTGCTCAGAGATCCCCTTACTAATATTCAGACTCATTTAGCTCATACAAGTACCTCGACGCCTATCGGGGGAGAAGACCATACTTCTGAGCGCCTGTTGACTGCGGAGAATATGGAAGGAGATTTGGATATGACAGTTCGAGAGGACGGGCTCGATACAAGGGATAGACCTTTGATTGACCGGGTGAAGCCAGTTGAATGACTTTTGCCTAATGCAGAGGTCTATGAGGAGTGGGAGAAGGATGAGGAAGATCAAGATGTAGATTTCATTGATCAATGTGAGTGTGATGAGGAGGATGGCAATGGCTAGGAGGATTCTGATAGGATCTATAGTGAAGAGAAGATCTACGAAGAAGAGGAGGAGGAGGAGGAGGAGGAGGAAACAGATAAAAATGGTAACACTGACAATGGCGACGACTACCACAACGATGGGGAGCGAGAGCACTCTTCTGATAGTCTTATTTGGTCTGAGAATGGTGCCATCACTATGATAGGGGCAGATGAAATCTCAGGCTCAAGTTTGGGAAGTGCGAGCCGGAACTTGGATCGCTCTGATTCTGCACCTTCCACTGGGGGGCTTTACGGTGATATTGCAGAAAACCGTTTCTCGGCTAGCACTCAAGAGATTGGAGAGAGGCTGCTTGGGCTGGCTATGACCCCCAAGGATTTCTTTATCAGTCCAGAAGATCAACAAGACCGTATGGAATACATTATTACTAAGAGAAAGCGGTTATTTGCTAGTAATGCCCGTCTTATCATTGATCTCGAGACGCCTGCTAGGAAAGACGCCGAGGAACATGGAATTGATCTTGAAGAGATGGATAGAATTGATCGTGAGATGGATATGCAAGCTCTCCTCAACCTGACTTGGCAGCAATTCCCTTGCCCTATGGCAAAGGGGTCTGAGAATAAAGAGCTTCTACTTCCCCTATTTCTTTTGCCGTCTTCTCCTAGTTTCCCTTCCTCTCTCGCCTGAGTTCCTGTATGCCTTACGCTTCTCTGGGTTTTCTTTTCTCTCTTGCCTGAGTTCCTCTATGCCTTACTCTGGTTATCTCGGTCCCCTTTCCTTACCCACCCGCACCCCGCCATTTACCCTAATCATGATTTCTTTGCTTTAGGCGCATAGTTGACCCATATTCTTTTTCCCATGTCTAACAAATACCAGGCTGCATTCTCTATTTGGAATTTTGCAAGTGTTTGTTACAAGGCCTACGGGGCCCTGAAAACTCTGGGCCTCCGGTCAAATTCTCCGTCCTGCGCCGCACAACGGCCTGGGGCAGGCGTTTTTTTTCTTCATTACCTGCCCCTGTCTCTGTCCAGGTGCTCGCTCTGTTCAAGGCCCCGAATGGCCCCTTGTAGATCAACTTTCCCCGTCCGGGGCCCTGCACTTTCTGTAATTCCCCACCAAAGCCTATATCTTTTCTGTATATTCCTGTCCACTTGTCCTCTGATATAAAAAAATATTGCCCGTTTCACTGCTTACTAGTATGAATTCTATTTTCACTTTATTGAGAAGGCCCGTCTTGATATCCCTCCTCTATCTCTTATTTTTCTAGTATTTAAGGTGCCAAACCAGTTGTGCATCAGCAAAAATATAATATGCGTCCAATGCGCCGGGACTGTATCCTGACGTATCACTCACCACTTTTTGTGTACCCTGCGTCCTGTGCGTCCTGACGTCAATTTCCATGCCCGTTGCGTCTGGAAGTTAGATTTCACTCCACCGGCGTCCTGGCGCCTTCCCACCACCCCTGACCCTAATATATCGTCAGGAGGCCCCCCTTTCTTCCTACCATCTTTCCTCCACCCTGACGCCTCCCCAACACACCCTCTTTCCCTCCCCCTTTTGGGTCTCCTCCTGACGCACTCTCCCACTCATGGAGTGACGTCCAATCTCTTTCAGATGAGTGGCGTAGCCCTAGCTCACGATACTAGCATTACTATTTGTAAATTTCACCCACAGTCTAACTAGCATAATTCTTCAAGTAGTTTCAATTACTATATGTCTATATGCTGATATCTTTCCAAACTCTTCGCTCGGTCATTGCCCAAGCCCTGGCTCCGTTGTTTCCCACGTCCTGGTAACATTGTTTCCCAGGCCCAAGTTTAATAACATATATACATCCGTGTTAAATCATATAGGACCAGTCCCTCTTGTGTAGTCAATAGATCTTGTTAAACGTCCTTAAATCAATCCTGCTGTTCACAAGCCAGCACCGGTCCGTTTCTGGGATGAGATGCGCTTGGCCTATGATCGTTCCTATATCCATAATCGTCAGTTCCCAGGCGTCATCCCTCAGATGAACGGTCACAAGGCCGTGTACGTCTGATGGGGACCCTGAGTTAACCACATTTATTTATTGAATGCCTGAAAGGCGGTAGACGGTTTCCTGGTGCATGTAATCCCTGATTTTGAAAAGAGCTATGAGCTTCGCCAGGAGACGCCCCTAAGCGCACCATACGTCTGCTCGCCGCCAGCCTGTATCCAAATACAATCATTCCTGCTCACCTGGTGACAGAAGAGTCAAGTACTAGTGCACCGGGCCCTGTGAATATCATAAATATTGCTTTCCCGGAATGCAAGCACTGGGATTTCAAGTGTCATCATTAGTTCAACCGGTAGATATCGAAGTACTGCCAGATCTTCAGAAAGCCGGCACCTGAGTGCAAGGTTCAGTCGGCTATATCGTATCAATTGCTGACAAATTGTTTCCAGGGAGATATCGGACACTCTGCTAAAATCGACGACATTGCGTATCTCATCACGACCTCCTTTCAGAATCCTATAATAGGAAGGTAGAACTGACGCGGTTCTCGTTTTCTCTAAATGCTCGACTACCTCCGCTGGTAGATCTGCTCCGGTACGTCGCAGGAATTCTAAGTTCAAAGTTTTATCCGGATCACATGCTGCTGTCCGTAGCTGCTTTGTATCTGTTGTGCTGAGTCCATTTTGTTTGAACGTCTATACCCATCCTTGATCTGCACCTTGTGCACAAGCTCTCCAAACTCGGTAGAATAGATAGGAATATTGCTATAACGGAATCTACTAGTATCTCTATCATTCACTACACTGACGTTAGATATTGCCTATTTGGGATTCCATAGTAACGCACATCTCTGTCTTGTACCTTCCCTATTGTTATAGTTTTCTATTGGGTAGTACTTTCCTTTACTCGCTTATTGGCACCCTTTGCTTCCTGTACCCAATTAGGATACACTTTGCTTTCCTACTATGTATTACTAGATTAGTACATCAGTAGCGATCCCTTGTTTGTTTGATTCCATTACCGTTTTGTTAGTTATATCCTGTCGCTTCTATGACCTGTTTAGGACTTAGAAGTTTTGCTACTCATGTAGCTTTGTATTTTGATATTTGCTTTGGACAGAATATTTGGTTATGCTTTATTTGCATTTAAAGAGCTCGAGATCCCCTAAGGATTCAAACTCTCAAGCCTCACAGGAACGCTCTTCTTCAATATACTACAAGTTGAACGGTCACTCTATTAGTCCCTCACCTTTCTTATATCTCTTACAGAGATTCTACTTGACGCTTCCCCTCATGTCCATTAGTATCGCCGAATCTCCCTCTGGGAATCTCGCAGTACCTGGGAGCAGGTTACAATTGCCAAACTAGTAGATGTGCTCGTGAAAGTGACTTATTAGATGCATCTTAATAAAGTTGAAATGGGATTCGGCATATATTAAGTCCATACGTAGGTCGTTTTCTTCCTGGCGGTCCTCCTTGCGGGGGCCTCTTCCATCTAGCAACTGACTGGTTTACTAGCGTATGCTGGTGGCGTAGCTCCTTGCGCAGCTCATCAGCCTTGGCCTGCATCTGTTTCGATATCCTAAACTCTAAGAAGATATCTTTCGTCTCATGAAAACGGTTCGCGTAGTCTTCCATATACTGTATGGTCTCGTCTGTATGGCTTCAGTATTGAGCCATCATGTGAAAAATCAAGTAGCGACCCGACGCAGATGAGCAAATGTTTGAAAGGTTGTACTTGTATGCAATCAGGCTGTCTCAATACCACGGCGAGGACTCCCAACAGACACCGCCCTAGAATCCTCATCTCCTTTCCTTGCGATTGCGTGTAATGATCCTATTCCCTTCGGGCGATACTTGCAGTAGGTAACCCTCCTTTTGATAGTGGTCGCACTATCCCCTACGAACAACGACAGCTGAGTATACAGACTCCTGTCTTGTACGATATATCGCTAAGCTCATGAGAGACACTATGTCCTCAGCCCGGTAGTGTAATTAAGATAAAGTATATTATCGGAAAATAACTTAGATGGTTGCGTGAAGAACTCTCAACCAAGAGGCCTTTTTTTTTTTTTTTTTGTACCATATTTTAAATTTTGTTTTAAGGTACAAAAATAACACAAATCCACAAGGGATATGGCCGCAACAAACCTCCACTACAGTCCAGCCCTTCGTCGAGGCGGTGGAAACCGTGGGGCAGAAACCCCTGGTCTAAAACCCGCACCAAGCGCCCGGGCGCTGAATACAGCAACAAAGTATAATACATGAAAACCACAAAAAACCAAAAACATCTACCGAAAAACCCAAGAGACAACCCGACAGTGAGCAAAACCAAAAATACCAAAACCCGTAGGAAATCAAACCAAGAGAAAGCCCATCCATCACTAGTACGTTTGCCGATCCCAAGGAGAAAACCAAAGATCCGTAGCCATACACAAGCGGTAGCTGTACCGGGGCCATATAGGCCAGGCAGTCGGGGCTAATGGAAAAGCGTGTGGCGGGGGGAGCCGAGGGAGTCCACGAGTCTAAGGCGCAAGTGGCGGAAAGGTGCCAGTGGCGCAGGCCGCCGAGCGTGAGGGGGGGAGGTGCGCCGGCCTAAAGTTGGGCCGACGGCGTGCGGGGGGGTGTTGGCTGTAACCGAGCCACGGGACGAAACCGAGAGGGGGAGAGGAGGGGTAGACCCAGGACGGTGACGCAGGAGACGAGGACCACCAAGGGGTCACGATTTTTCGCGATGCGACCGTGCCGACCGAAACGTTCAGGAGAGAGTGCAATACCACAAAGCAAGGCCACCGGTGCTGCTACTTCACAGATTGCCCGAAGCTAAACGACGAAACGCAGGTATGACGAGGGGTTGCCGACCGTGTAGATGCTAAGCGAGGACGCGAGACAGCTGTGAAGAAGCCAGGAGAACACGCCAAGCAAAAACTTGAGAGGATGTAGGGACAGGCCCTAAGAAACGGGTGCCCAAGTCCGAATCTATCATAGGGAGTTGCAGCTCACTGGGAGTGCGGGAGGTGGATGTTGACGATGATTTCTCGTGGTGTTGAGATTTCAATCGCCGGAGGTGTAGAGGAGATGGTTCGTGTCTCAACCAAGAGGCCTTTTTTTTTTTTTTTTTGTATCATGTGCGATTGTATTTTAACTACTACAGGGAACAACGACTACATGTAGCGGTAGCTATGGTAAAGCAAAAACCCTCTGTGAAAAGAAATCCACCTCGGACCACCGGAAAAAACCATCATCCCAAGTCCCTCTGGTATGGGACCAACCGCACGATCTCGCCGCGAAGACAAAAAACCCCTATCGGCCAAGTAGACAATAGAAACAAATCATCCAACACGACAAGCAGGAGACAACAGGAAAACCGGACCCGAAAACTCCCCCTTGACGTAAAACAAAAGAAACCACATTAATATCCCAGAGTACTCTAGCAAAAACCCGACCGTGAAAATTCAGCCAAAAAATACAGAACACAGAACGGGGGGACAGTAAACGCTAAACCCAAGCAAATCCATCACATTACTCCGTAACCCAAGGCGTTGACATCGTCCAAGGAGGCAGTGCAATACCATGACCGAGCGTAACCGAGGGCTGTGGCTGAGCCGAGTCACGGGGAAGGGGGAGACCCAGGGGAAGTGGCAGTAAGGGTGCCAGCTAATGAGAGGATGTTTGGCTGTAACCGAGCCACGGGACGAACCGAGCGGAGGAGAGGAGGGGTAGACCCAAGTATCGTAGGAACTATCAGGGACGTGTGCATGTCTGACAAGGCAGCCTCGAACGAAACGTAATCGAAGAGTACAGAGAAATCGACCGTAGCCTGGTGAAAAGTTTTCTCTTACTGCGAACCGTGATCCCAGCCGTCTGTAACATGGACGCGAGGGTGTTGCCGACCGTGCAAATACTAAGCGAAGACGCGAAACAAAAGCGAAAGGGTGGATGGGACGGTCCCTAAGAAATGGGTGCCCAGGTCCGAATCTATCATAGGGGGGGGGTGCAGCTCACTAAGAGTGCGTTTGGAGAAAAGGATGTTGACGATGATTTCTCATGGTGTTGAGATTTCAATCGCCGGAGGTGTAGAGGAGATGGTTCGTGTCTCAACCAAGAGGCCTTTTTTTTCTTTTTTTTTATATCATGCGCTTTGTATTATCAACTACGGGGGACAAAGGCTATGTGCAGCGCTAGCTATGGTAAGGAAAAAACCCCAACGAAATCCTCCTCGGCCCACCGGAAAAAACCATCATCCCAAGTCCCTCTGGTGTGGAACCAACCGCACGATCCCGCCGCGAAGACAAAAAAAACCCCTATCGGCTAAGTAGACAATAGAAATAAATCACCAACACGACAAGCAGGAGACAACAGGAAAACCGAACCCGAAAACTCCCCCTTGACATAATAACAAAAGAAACCACATTGATATCCCAGTGTACTTCTAATAGAAACCCGACCGTGAAAATTCAGCCAAAACTACAGAACACAGAACGGGGGGACAGGAAACGCTAAAACCATGCAAATCCATCACATTACTCCATAACCCAAGGCGTTGACATCGTCCAAGGAGGCAGTGCAATACCATGACCGAGCGTAATCGAGGGCTGTGGCCGAGCCGAGCCACGGGGGAGGGGGTTGACCCAGGGGAAGTGGCAGTAAGAATGCCAGCTAATGAGAGGATGTTTGGCTGTAACCGAGCCACGGGACGAACTGAGCGGAGGAGAGGAGGGGTAGACCCAAGTATCGTAGGAACTATCAGAAACGTGTGCGTGTCTGACTAGGCAGCCTCGAGCGAAACGGAATCGAAGAGAGTAGAGAAATCGACCGTAGCCTGCTGAAAAGTTTTCTCTTACTGCGAACCGTGATCCCAGCCGTCTGTAACATGGACGCGAGGGTGTTGCCGACCGTGCAAATGCTAAGCGTAGACGCGAAACAAAAGCGAAAGAGTGGATGGGACGGGCCCTAAGAAACGGGTGCCCAAGTCCGAATCTATCATAGGGGGGGGGTGCAGCTCACTGAGAGTGCGTTTGGAGAAGAGGATGTTGACGATGATTTCTCGTGGTGTTGAGATTTCAATCGCCGGAGGTGTAGAGGAGATGGTTCGTGTCTCAACCAAGAGGCCTTTTTTTTTTTTTTTTTTTTTATATCATGCGTTCATTGTTTTAAGGTACAAAAAGCTTCATGTAGCGGTAGCTATGGAAAAAACAAAACCTATAAAGCAAAAACATATAACAAAAGAAACCATTTCCCACACCCTGATAGTACTAAGTAGTGAAGCCACAAACCATCGGCCTCGTCTGTCAAAAACATAAAAATATAGGAAAAATCCAACATACTTCGCGCATCGCAAACATTTAAGGAAATTTTACAAACGCAACATGCAGGTCATAGGGTGGGGGGCGATGAGGGAGGAATTAAACTGTGCGGGGGGTGTTGGGAGCGGTTATTCTTCGAGGGGGGGGGGTCACCGGGAGGGAACCCGGTGCGGGTGTCCAGGATGAAGCGCCGAAGGGCTGAGAGGGAGGGGGGGTGGTTCCAAATTGGGCTCTCGGGCGAGAGGCTTTCAACCGCACCTAGGTGGCAGTGTCTGGCTTCAGCCCTGGCCGGGCAGCGTAGGATGGCGTGTTCGAAAGTTTCTGGGGCTTCTTGACACCGGGGGCAGGTGGTCGGGTGGTCTGGGTCGTCGCGCCAGGTTGGGTGGGCCATCAGGGAGCTTTTGCCGGAGCGCATTTGGTGTATGCGGCTGGCGGCGAATTTGGCGAGCCCCATGAACGGATGGGGGGACGTAGAGGCGGAATACGCGTAGTAGGGGGGCGCCGGGAGGGATTCTTCCCAGTCTTGGAGTAAGAGTTTCTGAGACCTCTCTTTGAAAGTGGCGTAAGTGCGTGCCAAACTCTCAACCAAGAGGCCATAAGGGCTCTCTTTTATAACCGTTCTTCCCCCAACCCATGACTCATCCTTCGCGTCACATGCCCCTATGACTCGTAGTGAGTCACAGTGTGAAATCCATCAGCTGACTCCTGGGAGTCACTGAACCCTACAGCTTAATCAATCAAAACATAATAAACTTATCATGTGCGCAACTCGCGTCACATGCATGAAACTCATGACTCATAACTATGAGTCATGTGCGAAAGTCATAATCATATGACCACAATCGTGAGTCATGTCAAAAACAATAAACCAATTCATAACAAAAATAATACACTATTGTGTAATCATGTGAAATACCAAACCTTATGACTCACAAGTATGGGTCATGTGAAAACCTAGTCTGCTAGTCACCGTTTGTGACATTGCGTAATCTCACGGGAAGCTTTTTTTGGCGTATAGAATTCCGGGTACGGCGGCAAAGCCTTCCAGGCATCGTCGAACGCCTGCTGTCGTGAGTGTTTCTTCAGAAATCCCTGTATCCAGTCCATCATATGCTTGAATAGTCCTAGATAAATCGTATATAGCAAATCCGGCATGTGCAGATCAGGCACTGAACCTCTTTCAAGTCCTTGAAAAATATTTTGCCCTGTCTTTTTACCAAGGCGTTTGTAACTTTCGTTTCTTGCGTAATTTCTAGCCCGATGATGATTGGCATCAGTTCTTAACTCATGAGGAGGGACCTCACATTTAGGACAGGCATTAGTTTTTATCCCGTGTAGTGTGGCGTTTTCCATATAGTCCGCAATCCACCCAGACAAGATTGGGCAACATCTCCAGATTTTCCCGTCAGCACAGTCTATAGGGACGCCCTCTAGCGTAGTATCTCTCCAGGGCTCAAAGATGAGTTTGAATTCGCCCTGAAGGGTGTCAGCATTAATCTGTCTCTGGAGTTTGTCTGCTGCAGCAATCTTGGTGAGTTTGGGCGGAACAGGCAATAGCACAAGAAGGAGAACTGCCATTGATCCAGGTTTATTACGTCTAGTTGACGGAAGATTTCTGATTGTGATGTAGACCGGCCATGCCTTCTTGTCCCCCAAGAAATTGGTGAGATGTATCTGATCAGACATCCTAATGATTGGAACCACCATTGCCCCATCGGGAAGTGTTTCCTACGCACTGTTAATAACCTTAAATGAAGGAGGATGGAAAGCTGTACTTGAATGTCCCACCACCAGTTGGCCGTATGCATCTCGGTATATATTCTCTGTCCATTCTGATAGAATTCCTGGCGCAGCGCATATACCAAGTCATCTCAGTAGGTTATCTGCCGAAGAAGATATCTCACGCAGTCCAGGATGTCGCAATTGAAGAATGGTAACGTGCTCATGCCGTCCTTACTAACAACTTATTCTTCAAACCATCTTTGATATAGGTTATCCGGATCCAACGATCGAAGATAATTCTCCAGTATATACATGGAGCTATAACCGATTGACACTGGGTCACTGAGATCAATTGCAAAGTAATTATTGATCTGCGACTTCGAGGATTTACTCTCAATGAGCCAAGATGCAAGTTTGAAACCCTTCGCACTGATGAATGGAGCCCATGGGTACTCACCCAGTTTGATATATTTTTGCTCATATCCGTCGATATCTCCAATTGCTTCTCTGGCGTGTTGATAATACGTCTATTCAGCGCCAGACGAAGACATGTTGTCATTAAGTGCGTTAGTATCGGAGTCGTACGTAAGGTTATTAATTGGGTCCTGTTCATATCCGGCCTGATCACTGGCAGGATCTGATTCGTAGTCGGAATCGGGGCGCTCGCCTAGTTCATTGTGGTCAATTATGTCAGTTCTGGGGTCGTCAAAGTGATTCAGAGATGGATTTCGTAAGGTAGTGGCAAGTATGATATTGAGATCTCCATGCGCTTTCAGCGGTGCATCTTGTATAGGTCTGCACACATGTATTTTCGACGACAAAATGAATATTTGACTGGCATGGTAGATTTCAGCTCTGTTGATTTCAGGAGTCATGTATATTCTGAGGGTCGGCGTTACTTGAAGGTTGTGGCGATTGT
This sequence comes from Tuber borchii, assembly GCA_003070745.1. Taxonomy (NCBI): domain Eukaryota; kingdom Fungi; phylum Ascomycota; class Pezizomycetes; order Pezizales; family Tuberaceae; genus Tuber; species Tuber borchii. The sequence goes on along the minus strand of NESQ01000028.1, from coordinate 112,165 downwards.
GATCTTAACGCGTAAGGGTGAGAAGCTGGGCCCGGTGCCACCCATGGTTTGAACAATTACAGTGGAATTGGTTTAGCATTGTTTGTCGTGCCATCATGTGGGTTTAACTTTTTATCACTTTGCGTTCGACTTGAAACAGATAATGACCGAAACACTAATGCGCCTGATCTGTCAATTCTTGATTCATCTTGAAATCAACTCAAACAATTCATGATAGTTTCAACCTCTCTTGAACGTCTGCGTATTGTATATAGAATGTGGGTTGATACCAGTGGAAGGGACTTCATACCAAGAATAATCTCACAACGCCCACAATATCTACCAATATCCACAGCATCCACCATCTTCACAATATAAGACTCGTATCTTTCAGAAGACTATCTATATAGACCCAAATTCAATCAACATGGCGCAACATATCAACAATGTACAGTACGTCCATATGGCAGATCTGGGAGTAGGGCAGGCCCCTCCACCAGGGTAGACCTATCACCTTCCACCAAACTCTCTTGCAGGGCGAATTAGTATGAATCGTTCGAATCCTGACAGTACATCAATTAAGGTTCACAAATCGAACATGGGGTTCGCTGCTATTGCAAAGGAGCCTATGTATGGGGCATGGCGGGACCTTGCGAAAGATCTGATGATAGCAAGGAACTATGTGACGGGAGCCAAGGCCAGTATTTATCTTGACACCGACTTCCAGCAAATCGTCGCAGGCATAAGGAGATTGCGCCCTGCATGTGATGAACTCGCCACAGTATCAGCTGTGAATGATCTGGTTTGTTTGCAGGAGATTGATGAGGCAGTCGTTCAACTTGTTAAGGACTGTGTGAGGAAGCTGTTTACCACAGTAAACACTGGGGGAGCTGGTGCCCCCCAGGGTCAGCCTGGAGTCCCCTTTGCACAGGTGATTGTTCCGGCGAATTTACTATCAACAAACATCCCAGCTCAGTGGGGTCTGGCAACGGCTGTGCCGAACAAAGCCCCAGTTCCCCATTGGCAAAACACTCCCCCGGGCAACGCTGCTCCTACTCCAGACAGGAACAACCAAGTGTCAGGACTACCCCCCGTACCTCCCATAGTCCTACCCCCCAACTGGCAAAATACTCCCTCGGGCAACGCTACTCCTGCTCCACCCGGGAACAACCAAGTACCAGGACCACCACCTGTACCTTCTGTAGCCCCACCCTCCCACTGGCAAAACACTCCCCCAAGCAACGCTCCTCCGGCTCCACCCAGGAACAACCAAGCGCCAGGACCAATCCCCATACCTCCCGTAGGCCCAGTTCACCACTGGGAAAATGCTTCTCCAGTCAATGCTCCTCCCGCTCCACCTAGGAACAACCAAGCGCAAGGACCACCCCCGGTACCTCCACCACTAGTTGCTTACCCTGCTCCACCAGAGAACACTCCTCCTGTTCCACCTGAGAACAACTAAGCACCAAAACCACCCCCCATACCTCCCCGACCGGTTGCTGACCCTGCCCCTCCAGTTGATGACCCTGCGTTACCAGTTGATGACCCTGCATTACCAGTTACGACCCTGCATTATCAGTTGACGACCCTGTATTGCCAGTTAACCACCCTGCTCCGCCACCAATCGCACTGCCCCCCGGCAAATCGCTCTATGGCCAACATTATGCCAACAGGTTAGTTTGCTAAATTATCTGCGTATTTCATGCATTCACTTACTAATGAAGAGAATAGAGATTGGATCGCTCTACTTGGGTGCTCACGTTCTGTGCATATAGCTTATATCCTGCCTTCAAGACATGGCCTGGGGCTGCCAGCGGAACAAAGGGCAAAGGTAAACGTCCCTGTAAACCCATGTGTACTTCATTCACATCCTCCCCACATCGCTGGTGTACAGTTCACTGAGCTAGATTCCTATGATATCCGTGCACTGTCAGCAATGATTTACAGAACCGTACCTCACTGCCAGATTCGCTACATTGTTGGCATTACTGGCGAAGGTCGTAGAAGGCTCCCCAGATCTCCCAATTAGCCCTTAACCTTCATAGAGTATATCTTTATTGGGCGCAATGAAGACGTACGCACCTGGCTTCTGTATGATTCAGGTCTCGCAGACCTGCTCAACCTTTTGGTGTATTGCTACAGTGATCGGAATGACGAGAGACCAGACATGGTAGAGCCGAGAAGCCTCCCGTATCTCGATCCACAAGCCGCCATTGGGCTCGGGACATCCAGGGGACATGGATTGGCCAGCCGCAGTTTCGAGAACTGGAACTAGATGCCAGACATGATAAGCCTGAGGAAGAAGAAGCGCCCAGGGATGATAGATCTAATATTTCTTCCTCGGAATCTGCGTATCAATCGGAGGAGATCTCTGAAATATTGCCATCCCCCTTGGGGGAATGCGCTGAATTGCCAGATATCTGTATCCCGTTTGGTGTCAAATCATCAAGTTTGCTGAATCCACAGCTGCCATTGGACCTACTTCATCGCCCCAGTCAAGTCGACAAAGAGCGTAAGCGCGGGGCTCATTTCGATACCGAAAATTGCGATGATAAAACGCCCAAGAGACTACGCTTGAGTTCTATCAATGAGTTTTTGAAAGCCAAGGAGGTATGGAAGCGCGACGCTCAGTTCGATGATGAAAATTTGGAGCTTGGACCGAAGAGGTTGCGAGAGGATTCTGTCATGAGGGAAGGCTTGAAGTGCGATGCAAGAGTTTCATCCAAGCGTCGATTGGTCGTGCATTCAAACTAGATGAGCAGTGGGTTAGCGGTTTGTTTTGACATTTCATAGGGAAGTTTGTTTCCTTTTCTGTTTCGCAATGAGTTCAGCAATGAGTTCAGCATGTCGATTGTTTGCTAGATACACCTAGGTATGTAATAGTAGTTTAGTTTCATAGTGTTGCTGAAAGAATGTTCAACCTACATTACAGTGCAGATATGACGTACCGTTGGGGGTCGACGATGGTGCGACAAGACTTCGATGTCAGAAGACCTCACGCACCGTAGTTTTGCGGCTCTTATTGCGGCTTAAAACCCTATTGAACATCGCCGTTTGACATCTTACCCCGTAGGACTAGCCCCATATCGCACCCGCGAACCCCCTGACGGCCAAATTTCTACTCAACGTAGAGTCACACCTCGCCGCACTTCGCTTTGGACGTCCACTAGCACGAGGAGTATAAGAAGGCCATCCTGCCCCTGGCTCTCCCCACGCTCAGTTCCACATAAACTAATCGTCATCAATCCTTCATTTGACAATCCTTTCGTCGACCACCCGCGACGCCACACACCTGAAGAGCCGGAGCTTCAATTACACAAACCTCCTACTCATCTTGACGAATTGTTCTTATGAATTGTTCTTGCACGCTTCCAATGGCAACGTTGAAGTAAACACAAACACCGGTGCAAAAGACAAAGTAAGTACTATCTCTACATCAATTCAGGAGCGCATTATCTTAACATTTCCATTGCTCTCATATGTCATGTCATCCAAACGCCAGCAGACGACGAAGCCACCAGTGCCAAACACAGGAAACCCTACCCCCAAATAGCTGCGACTGCTGGTAAAGCGTCAAGAATATAAGAAACCTTCCATATGATCAAGACCACACATTCTGTAACGTCGATCTATCAACTAACAGTTTATGTCCACAGTTGTTCATTGATGTCAGACAAAACGCCTGCATTTGAACCGGCGGTGCGGAATTCAAGGTGGGTGAATGCAGAAATCAGTACTACGCACTGGCATATACCAGAAAGTTTGATCCTAACTGTAGGTGGCATTAGTGGGTTGCGCTATGGCAAAGTTTAGTAGGCCAAAAGCTGGTGTGGGTTCTTTAACCGTGACGAGCTTAAAGGTGCATACAAGACGTGGCACGATCAAATCAAGGCCTATATCACGGCGCTCTCATGGAAACCCAGGTTACTGACTGACGATCAATTGGGCTCAGTCATTATTTTCGCACCCTCGCTTCCCCCAGTCAAAGTCCAGATTGCAGGTATAAAAACCAAGCACTGCGCAGAAGACACCTCAGAAGTCGAACGCCAATTAAGGCACTTAGTCAGGGATATATGTAGAAAGCTTCAGGCGATGATGAATCGTCTCAAGGTAGAGCACCAAGAAGCTGAATTGGACGCTGACACGAAACATCAGAGAAAGTTCTCATCACCAGCTACGGTACGTTTCACTATTCTACGACTGGTACTAAATATTTTTTCTAGTAGATCAATGCGATTAGGCTTCCCCCTATTGCCCAAGGGTGATAAGACTCCACATTGTTGGTCAGACGGGCACTCCTAAAGATAACCACCCATTCTTGGACCACTGCTGGTATGCCACCGACCCCGGCGAACGGATTGCATAGGGCGTCCTGGCATCACCTAGCATAAAAACGCTACTCCAAGTTCTCAAGCGACAATATGTAGAGGAGGCAATTGGTTATCACTGATATCTGAACGGGGCGACCAGGCACAGAGCCACCTCATTGCGCCAGCAACCCTCAGATCCTATCCCTCTCTCTGAGCCCATATTTTTATATAGAGATTCCGACATCGAGGGATAGCTCCTTGCCAATCCAGGCAAAGATCCGCTAGATCTTTTGGCGCTCGAGTCACGCCAGGATCATGGCAGGAACCGAGACGAGACCCCCGCGCCTGCTTCTAGGCGATACCCTTTTTTTAATCGCAAGGTCTGGGATCGCTAGGGGCAGATGGATGATAACGTAGAAGAGGAAGATCCCAGCAACGACCGCTACAGTAACAGCTCTCGCAATAACAATGAAAGCAATCTCAATGAAAGCTTGGGCGACGACAGTTACAATGACGAGGAAGCGTCGGGAGATAGTCGGGCGTCTGCGACTACCAGTAATCGCCGCCATACTAGTAATCACTGTCGTAGTAAAGACATCATTGTTGTTGTAAGTTTTTGTGCCCTATGTGCTTTTGACTCAATATCTTAATACAAACTCTATGGCTAATCAAATACCTAGGACGACAATAAGGATGTTCATGAACCCCCGGGCGGAGGGGGCTCAGAGAGCGACTCTCCTCCTATTCGTAATGTACCTGGAAGACATATCCAGTATTCTGAATATAGGGAACCAGACACCGGGCCCTCTAAGCCGTTGGAGTAAGAACTCAGATCCATGAGGGACCCCACTCCTATTCGTAATCCACCTGGAAGACGTACCCAGGATTTGGAACATAGGGACCCAGACACCGGGCCCTCTAGGCCGTCAGAGCAAGAACAACTCAGATCAATAAGGGATTTTGTCCAAGGGAATCCCTGGGCGATGCAGCTATTAAGGAATCCCGAGGCTGTGGGGGCCGAGCCTAGTAGACCACCGACTGTGGTGTCCAAACCCGGATTAGCGACTCTTGTGCCCAAACCAGGAGTGTGTCGTCGTCACCCTTATGGGCATGATGGCACTATCGATAGCCCTGTTTCCCAACCTGAACAATCTGAGGATCACAATATTCATCGTGAGACATCCCCTACCCCCACGCCCGAGACCTTTACACTAGCAGCGACTGCCCCGCCTGCTCCTAGGACCTCTACTGCTCCTGCCCCAACTACAAGCGTTCCTCCTGGTATAGCTACCCCCCCCAGGCTACACTCCAGCAAACTGCGGCAGCCGGAACTAGGGATGCTAGTACTCTCCTCAATGCGAAACATACTGTCGGAAAAAAACAAGCCAAAGCTCAAGCAGAAGCATCTAGTCTTAAACGGCATGACAAGCCTGAACCCCCAACACCTATCCCCCGTCGTTGGCCAAGTCACCGCGGACGTCGCTGAACATCAATTTCTTCACAGTTTTTCCACCGTCCGAATTCCACATTTGTTTTGATGCATCATTTCTAATCGTCTAGCATTCTTTAGATTTTCATAGGTCGTTGTCACTTGTATAATAGTATTAGTAATCAAACCCAGAGGCACTCTTACTTTGGCACCTGGTATTCACTACCTTTCGAATTTTTCTCGTAGTGGGAATTGGCGCACATCTCGTTCTAAGATTTTATCCAGGCTAGCGTCCACAAACAGTGTGGGTCTATCGCTAGGTTGTGGTTTCAGTACATTGGGTTCAGCCACGCTAATTGGGGCATCAGGAGATGAAGGTACATGACGCCAAGTCTTATTACATATTTTTACGTTGGGTTCAGCTGCGCTAATTGGGTGTCGAGAGATGATGGTACATGCCAGCACGTCTTTTTAGGCATAGCAAATGAGATGAGCGATAACTCGGTTTCGACTAATTCTTTTACGACTTTGTGCTGAGCCCTCTGGGAGTTGAGATTGTCTGCGTCGCGAGCGCAAGTTTGGCGATTCTCAAAACCCCATTCCCCAGCCAATCCATTCACTCGCATACCGAGTGATAGTCTGTGTACGTCTATATCCGGTATCGCGTGAACCGACCGACTGAGTCAGCTTATTCGCGAGCTAAGCCCCTTGCATACAGTTTCTAAGACGCCAGGCGCCCAGCGCTCCTGATTCGACATCCGAAAATGAGGGTAGATAATTCTAATCTCCTTTCAACGTAGCAAGTGTCTCGCCACATCGCTAAACGACACTCCTTGTAGCTAGATTTCGCTCAGCCAGCATATTGGCGACTCTTTCATTTGACATAATTTTCCTGACGCCCGAGTACCAAATTGTCAGTGTCTAGTCCTATAGATCAGTATGTCTCCTCCAAAGCACAAGCACCATTTTGAAAACACAGTTTCGTAGGTGAATTTTTACTCGCATAGTGCACTCCTTTACTCTATCTAACTCTTCGTGACAATATACTGAGCCCTCCAGGACTTGAGATTTTCTGGGCCGCTGGCACAAGATTGAGCCCGTTGCGAGGCCAATTCTTTCAGTTGAATACCGAGTGATAGACTGTACATGGCTATATCTGGTCTGGCGTGAACTGACAGTATTTACTTATTCGCTAGGTGAACTCCTTACATATGGTTTCTAGTGCTTTCAGCGCTGCTGATTTGGTGTTCAGAGATGAGAGTAGATACTCCTAGTGCTCTTTTTTGCGTGGCGATGTCTCGCGGGCAGCCGACACTAGCGACATCTTCATTTCGTCTAATATTTTCTACGACGGACCAGTGAGTCCTATGAGATTCGAGAAAGCCTAAATCACGAAGGCAGTATTGAACACTCCCAAACCCCCATTGCTTAGGGGTCGTTTTCTCTCTTGCATACCGAGTAATAGTCTGTGAGGCTACCAACCCCCCTAAATCTTAGTGTACTAGTATAAGACCTAATACATCCTATTCAACACAAGAATCTACATAGACTCCTAGCCTTCACAACGCGGGATATATATTTCAATTGTCATACGTCCTGATTCCTATCTTACCCAACGCTCACTAACGGTCCAGTATCCAACCATGCATTCGAATTCACGGAGTCAGCCAACTGCCCGAGTGGGCATTCTGAACGGGCGTAGGCGCAAAGTTGTACCCGACACCATGGGATCCAGTCAGCCAACTCCCCAAGTGGGCAATCTGAGCAGACATAGGTGCGGCGCCGTACCCGACACCATGGTATCCAGTCAGCCAACTACCTGAGCAGGCAATCAGAACAGACGTGGATGCGATGTCATACCGGAGGAGTCTAGATTGGGAACACAGCAGAATAAACCAGGCAGCTTCCATAGTATACCACCAAACGACCAGTTATCAAGTCGGAATTCTTCCCCACCCCCATTTGCTGGACGTGTTGAAGGAAGACCGCCAAAGTGCCCACACAGGAGCACAATTCAGACCACCGCATTTACTGAACCTGAGATGGAGCCTGATGGACAAGGACATCTGGAACCTGTTCATCTTAGTGACGATAGTGGTGATGAGGAGTACCATGATTCAGACGATTGGGAAGAAACAGAACAAGACACCAAACCTGATGTAGAAGTTCTTGATGGTGAAGATGGCACTCTATCCGGACCACTTCAGGGGTCTCAAACAGCTGAGAGAGAGGGAAACAATAGCCTAAGGACCATGCGACTTTCCACCACCTCCGGATCGCAGGACACAACTCTTGTCTGGCGGACCCCCGCAGCTCGTGTAAGGATAATTCCCAGCAGGTCCTACACCCCACCAGCATTCCCGTCATCAAGTACAGCACGGTATTTGTCTCCACTTGGAATCCCTAGTACTACTACATCTGGTGTTAGAAGCTTGAGTCCACCAATAAGTGAACTAACCACACCACAGCCCGGACGCATCAGGGGTATAACCAACTCACGGCGAAACATGGTAACCTGGGTAGAAGGAGAAAGAGTTGTCGTGGCAAAGTATCTGATGCTTCAGTACACCCTCTTTGTTGATCCACTCCCAGACCCGGTCACTTTGACGTCAGCGGTGCAGGGTGCTTGGAGTCGCGCGCAGGATGAGATTGCTGATGCTGGGAATATTGAAGCATCTGAGAAAAGTCTTGACCTTGTAAGTGCATTTGGATGTGATAAGATACAGGGTGTTTTACTAACTATCAAAGATACGGCAAAAACACTTGGCCGTGCAGGGGCAATTCGTCTATTATATAAAAAATAACATAAAGAACTTATACGAATTGGGAGGTGACCTGACAGCCATCCCGTGTAGAGTCGAGTACCTCCTTGAAGAGGACAGGTTCCTGTGTCCCTCAGATGGATATAAGATTGGTATCACGGATTGAGAAACCTGGACTTTGGATCACTCTTAACTATGAACTGGGCGTAGAAAATAACCTTCCAGTTCCTTACACCCCAGATTGCCGACGCAATATATAGTAAGTATTTCGAGAGCAAGAGAACGGTGGAGATCTTAAACCCAGGTTTTTTAGATTGTATCAATGAGATGATCGTCTGCCTCACATGTGCAATATTGTGCCATATCCTGCGGGCGTGACGAACTGGGGCACTCCTTGACCCTCTGGAGTTCAAGTCTGAAGCCGTCAGAGGTAAGAGTTTCCTGATCTCTGGGCTATTCGTTCCTTTCATTCAAGATGTCGAGAGCTCACAAATTTCGCAAGATCTTTTCTTATGGCAGAGGAACACGTGGCGGGGGTTCCCAAGAGCGACACAAGAGCTGATGCTCCAGAATCTGCATGAGACGATCATGGATAAGGTTAACCAAGAAAATTGAGTTCTAAAGGAGAGGTGCGAAGGCTTTGCCGACAATCATGAGGCAGTTTACGCTAAACTGGAGCGTCAGCTATCCAGCCGGAATCTGAGACGACCCACTGCACGAGAACCGACACTAATCAACACTGGCACGTGGGGCCTAGCAGGACGCCTGGAGAGTCAACTGGAGTGTGAGCTATCCAGCCAGGAGGGCAGACGAGCAGCTGCGCGAGAGCCAACCCCAATCAACACTGACGGCAGGGGCCTAGAAGGATACCAGGAGAGTCAAGATGCGTCGCAGGAGAGCGCCAAGTCGTTCGACTTTAGCCAGTCGGCCTTTACTCAAGCGCTTCGAGTGTTGGATGCTGAGTCAGTGACTTTTGATAACCCGCTAGACTTGACGCTGAAGTAGGAGCAGGAGAGCGCTGCCAACTCAGATCTAGCCAGTCGCCTCTCCCTGAACCTGGATGACTTTCAGGAAGATCAGGCTGTTGCGGGAGAGAACGTTCGCCAAAACGGCGATGAGGTCATATAGACTAAATAAATATAATAGGTTGAGCGGTGTGAGCAGGACATAGTGATGGGTACGTCGAGGTGATCACAATGTAATAGTAGTAGATAAAATAAAATATGGGAACAAAGCTTAATAGAGTACTAGGGGTAGAGTACTAGTACTAGTGAGGAAGTCATAAACTGGCATGTAAGATATTTAGCAATCTCGAAGGCATCGGGAAGATAGACGTATGGATTCTCGACGGCCTCAGGAGACTTTGGCCTAGCCTCAGATGGTGTCACGAATGGTGACTAAGAAAGGCAGACTGAGAAGGATTTCACATGACTCACACTCGTGAGTCATAAGGGTTTGAGTATTTCACATGACTACGCAATAGTGTGTTATTCCTTTGTTATAATTGTTTTATGGTTTTAACATGACGCACGATTGTGGTCATATGATTATGATTTTTGCACATGACTCATAGTTGTGAGTCATGGGTTTCACGCATGTGACGTGAATTGCGCACATGATTGTTTTATTATGTTTTGATTGGTTATTGGTTTATTGTGCAGTGACTCGTAAGAGTCAGCTAATGGATTTCACACTATGGCTCGCTATGAGTCATAGGACCGCGTAACATAATGGTATAAGTCACGAGGGGTAGGGTTGTCGGAAGAATGGTTATAAAAAGAGAGCCCTTACGGCCTCTTGGTTGACACACGAACCATCTCCTCTACACCTCCGGCGATTGAAATCTCAACACCACGAGAAATCATCGTCAACATCCTTTCTCCAACGCACTCTTAGTGAGCTGCACCCCCCCCACTATGATAGATTCGGACTTGGGCAACCGTTTCTTAGGGCCAGTCCCATCCTCCTCTTCGCTCTTGTTTCGCGTCCTCGCTTAGCAGTTGGCTTCGCGTCCTCACTTAACACTTGCACGGTCGGCAACACCCTCGCGTCCATGTTACAGACGGCTGGGATCATGGTTCGTAGTAAGAGAAAACTTTTCACAAGGCAACGGTCGATTTCTCTACTCTCTTCAATTACGTTTCGCTCGAGGCTGCCTAGTCAGACACGCACACGTTTCCGATAGTTCCTACGATACTTGGGTCTACCCCTCCTCTCCTCCGCTCGGTTCGTCCCGTGGCTCGGTTACAGCCAAACGTCCTCTCATTAGCTGGCACACTTACTGCCTCTTCCCCAGGGTCTTCCCCTTCCCCGTGGCTCGGCTCGGCCACAGCCCTCGGTGACGCTCCGTCATGGTATTGCACTGCCTCCTTGGACAATGTCGATGCCCTGGGTTACGGAGTAATGTGATGGATTTGCTTGGTTTTAGCGTTCCCCGTCCTCCCTCGCTGTGTTCTGTAGTTTAGGCTAAAATTTCACGGTCGGGTTTCTGTTAAGAGTACTCTGGGATATTAATTTGGTTTCTTTTGTTTTATGTCAAGGGGGAGTTTTCGGGTCCGGTTTTCCTGTTGTTTCCTGCTTGTCGTGTTGGTGATTTATTTCTATTGTCTACTTGGCCGATAGGGGTTTTTTGTCTTCGCGGCGGGATCGTGCGGTTGGTTCCACACCAGAGGGACTTGGGATGATTGTTTTTTCCGGTGGTCCGAGGAGGATTTCTTTTCACAGAGGGTTTTGCTTTACCATAGCTACCGCTGCACGTAGTCGTTGTACCCTAGTAGTTGAAAACAATCGCACATGATACAAAAAAAAAAAAAAGAAAAAAGGCCTCTTGGTTGACATGAACCATCTCTCCTATTTTCCTTCCAATTGAAATCACTACTCCGGTGAAATTATCGTGAGGAATCTTACCCTCTCCCCTCTTCTGATGGTCTCGTTGCCTAAGAGGGTGAAGCTACTACCCCCCTCTCTTCCCTCTGTTTCCCTTCTGATAGCTTGAGTATTTGGGTGCTCCTGTCTATGGGGTCTCACGGTCGCGTTCCCCCGCCCCCTTCTCTGCACTTGTTTTGCTGCCCTCGCTTAGCATTTGCACGGTCGGCAACTCCGCCCCCTCGCCATAAACATAGCGCCGCTTCGGGTTATCGGTGAAGTAGTGGCCCCGGTGGCTCTGCTCTCTGGTATTGCACTATCTTCTAAGTGCCTCGGTCGGTACGGTCGCATCGTCGAAAAACTGTGATCCCTTGGTGGTCCTTTGCTTCGTGCTTCTCGGTGTTGGGTCTACCCCTCCTCTCTCCTCCGTCGGTCTCGTCCAGTCGCTCTGTTACAGCTACAAGTCACTCCTTTTCCGCCGGCCTCTGTCTCCTTATGATGGTCTGGACCTGGGATCTCACATGGCCGCGTGCATGTGGGTGAAACTGTCTGGTTCCTAGGGTGTTCAGGCTATCGCCTCTGACCCCGTCTTTAGTGGGTTATGCATTGTTCCACTCCGCTGTGTTTCCGGTGGCCCTTGGGCCTCGCTTCACTCGCCACATGTCTCCGCCACGACCGGCTTAGTTATATGGATCTCCCGCTGGTCCTCGCCTCGACTCTCGCTACCGGACTATATGCTCCGAACTTTACGTTCCTTGTGTGTGCTCGTGTGGGTCGGTACATCCGCCCTTTTGTCAATGGGGTTGGGATTTCTAGATTGGGCTTGAAGTTTTCTTTGTTGGTTTCATAGGTTTCTCACTGTCGTTTTGGGGCTTGTCTTTAGGGGTGCATGTCTGTGGAGGTTATTGGTTCGTGGTATTCAGGCCCGTAGTTTCCTTTGTAGTTTCTACCCATAGTACCGGATGTTTGATTTCTATCTTCATGTCAAAGTGGTTATGTTCGTCGGGCAGGGTCAGAGGGTTTTAGTATCGGGGGCTCAGGATAGACTGTAGTGGTAGGTTTTTTGTCGATATCGGAGGCCTATGGCTGAGGAGACTTTGTACCTAGTTAGCTACCGGCTTAGTAAAACAAAATAAAAAGGGAGATAAAAAAAAAAATATAAAAAAAAACGGCCTCTTAGTTGAGAGTTCTTCACGCAACCATCTAAGTTATTATCTACACTATACTTTCAATACCAACTCTTTATATCTTTGCAAACTACCGGGTCCGAGATCACGAATATCTCGTGAAAGAAACAAGCGATTAATCGTACAGGATAGGGGTCTCGGAGACTCAGCTATCATCGTACGAAGAAAGGAAGTGTGATCGCTATTAGGAATAGTGGTTACCTGCTGCAAGTATCATTTGGAGAGGAGTGGATTGTAACAGATGGTATCCTACAGGCGTCCAAAGAGCACCGAGCAGCATCGGAACGTAACAGCAAAAGTAAGCTGTATGATGATGCAATTGGAGAAGGAGATCGTCAGGAGGTGAGAGGCGAGGAACAGAGGCTGTCAGGGTGTGAGAGGCTAGAATCTGTGTCTGTCAGGATGGGAGAGGCTAGAATCTGAGGCCGTCAGGATGGGAGAGGGTAAAATCAGAAGGTGTCGGGATGCAGGGACGGAGCATTGGACGTCTTCAGGAAGCGGAGGACGCCGGGATCGACATTGGGATGGCGTCAGGATGCGGTGTGACGGGGATAGCGACGTCCAGATAGAACGTCACATGGATGTTGCGTCTAGAATCACAGTTGACGTTTTGAGTGTCCCGAGCGTCAGAGGCACAGGATGCTCAGGACGCATATTATTATTTTTGCTGATGCACAGTCTCTGCCAAGTCCCATAGAAGATGCTTACAGCTCCTGTAGGCCCTCTTCTCCACTCTGAATCCCAGGGCTGCTAGGCTCGGGCTCCCGTTTTTTCATCCCAAAATACCACTTATCCATTAGCCCAAACCCAGTATTGAGCTAGACCACCTCCTCTTTCACCCCCAACCCCTGGTAAGGTTGCTCGGGTACTGGTTTACCCTCAATCTCTCCATCTCATCTCACTATTCCTGCCGCCTGGCCCTCGCCCAAGCCTTCATCGCCATCATCTACTGCCTCTCCCCGCCCCTGACTGGCCTTCCTCCCTAATTCTGCCATCCGCCTAGCCTCCTCCCCTATCGTGCCCATACTCCTCTTTTGCTCTGACTCCCTCTCCCCCCTTGCCACATGCTAGATCACCTGTCCACCTTTTGGCACACAGTACTACACTGGGTGACCAACTGTTTTCAATCCAGTTCCCTTCCAATCCTAGCCCATAAGGCGCTTAAGCTACTCATTAAGCACTACCAGAGGATGACAGCGCTCAGCCTCTTCTGTTCCCCTCCAAGATCAACCCACCCTCTGCCCATCTGTGCCAATTTGTCTCTACCCACTCTCTCAAAGGGCCCCTAACACTCACTGCTTCCTGCTTAAAGGACTCCAGCCTGCATATTGCTCCCTCATCTGCTGCACCCACAAAGCCAGCATCCAGACACACCTCCCCATTGCTACTATCGCTCACCGAGCTCTACCTCTCCTCAGCCCCCGGCCCTCTTTCTAACTCATGAATGCCCACCTCCTCCCCCTTCTAATCCTCCCTGACCTCTCCCCTCTGAGAACAGCTACCAAACTCTCAAGTACACCTCTCGCACCATCCTTCTCCCTGACTGAGGGTCCCTGGCCCCAGCTCTACTCTCGTTTCTCTACCCCTTATCGCTCCAACCCTATCTCTTCATGGGCCTCTCTAAGTTCATCACTGGCCACATCCACCAGATGCGCACTGGGAAGAGCTACCTCAACTCCCATCCCTCATGGTTCAATAGGAACCTACCTTCTACCTGGCCCCGCTGCATGGATTCCCTGGAAACCTTCTGGCATGCCATTCTCTCCTGTCCTCTCTATGCGACCCCCTGTGCTCGTCATATTCATGAGGTAGGGGACCAAGGTCCCAATGCCCCACTCTGGTCTTCTCCCCTAAAGCTCTATAGCCTGACTGCCTATATTAGCGCTATACTAACCAACTTCCCCCCTGACATGCCTTCTCTGATGCCCCTCTCCCCTCTGGACCTGCCCTTGCAGGAAAACACCCTTTCCCCCCCTCCTCGTCTTTGAGCCCTTCTTCCCTGCCCTCGGACGTTTATTTAGTAGTTTTCCTTTGTATTTCTTTTTTGGATTCATGGTGGATCAACTTTGGCTAGTTGTCAGTACATAAGCTTTCCCATTTAGAAAGAATTTCCCTTTGTTGGTTACGAGACAAATATTAGTTTCATGCTAAAGGTTACTTGCTTGAGATTTTCCATAGTTTGGTTTTTTGGCTAATAGGTTTTGTTTACACCATAGCTTATACTGCATGCGAGTTCTTTGTACCCTTAAACAAATAAATACATGATATAATAATAAAAATTAAAAAAAACTATCAATATCTCAGGCTACAACAACTTGAGTTTTATAATTTAACCCCTCATCTCCCCTATGCCCTATGAGGTATAGAGGTCAAATGTGAACTTTTGCTGATGTAGATAACATGTCTAATTACCTAAAACAGGTCAAGCAGCAAAAAGGCATACAAACAGAGTTTTGATTTTTTTTCTTTGGCTTTTTCATGCTTCTTTCCTATATTCCTTCAATCTTTATTTCATTCTATTTATTTGTGGTAGAGATATGGTCTGTGAAAGTATCATTAGTAGTAGTTCGAAAGTTTTTCTTCGCCGTTGCTGCCCATCTTTTTGACTGAAGCCTCGTACAAGAAGGTACCACTGTGGTTACGAGAACTTTTTGAACGCTAGTGTAGTATAGCACTATAAATAGCTCTCTATTCCCGTTTCCTATTGCATTCACAATGACCACCAATCCCATACCAAGAATCTTTACTTATCAAATAAATTTCACTAACTTGCTCTCCTCGATGCTATCCGCAGCGCGGCTACAACTCGCCCACTATACGATGATGAGTAGCCCGCCAAGTCGGGAGATGGGAGCATATGTCACGAACCCTAACCTTGCAAATCATCGCTTCCCCTCAAACAAAGCTACTACATACGACACACCGTACAACCCGAGAATAATGCTAGGATGTTTAAGGTTTCCCCTCCGGATTGAGGGGAGCAAACACTGCCAAAAGGTCCTCTTTCAGCCTTCAGTTGAGACAAGCGAGAAGAAAAAATACAGTAGACCTCACTATGAGCGGCAACTCCAACGCCCCAAAAGGATTCACAATCACGCCAGTTCTTACCGTAGATGTTCCCAGTTCTGCTAATTAAGCGTAGAAGTGCCTGCACTGTGTTTTTTACTGCATAAAGTCACCTGGGCCTCCTATACCCAAGACCCAGACTTCCGTAATACAATATCACAACGTACCTCGAACCTCTATCCACATTGTCGCCAGACGTCTCAAGAGGCACAGAGATGAGGAATAGAAGAAGAGGAATGTCATATAAACGTGTGGGGGTGATGGCGATTCTCACTTGATCTGAGGGAAGTTGGAGAGTACAAGTACTAGTACTGGGAGCTTTGCTATGGCATTACGGTAGCGTATTGCGCAGGTTAAACGAAAAACAATGCTCTAACGTGCTCCACGCCATAGCGAGCCATCCACCCGAATACTAGTTACTATTTCAATCTGGACTGATGTTCAGCCAATCACCTTGCCTAAACTTGCAGATGGCTCGCTATGCCGGGCGCTCGCTATGGCTTGGCTGGAGCAGATTAATTTTCTTTTTTTAAGATGTGTGATGACAGTGCTCACAAGCGGCCAGTCTCGTCAGGCTTTATGCTAGCCTGGGCAGGCCTGGGATTTTGTAGGAGCTGGCTTCTGAAGCTCATCTGACCGGGTCTGGCCAAACTACAGATATCTGCAAGCTTCCGAGTGATCGAGCATGACTGCGCCGAGTTTGGAAATATTTCAGGATCTAGGTCAAAAACTATACGGATTAAATAAATTTGGCTATATGCTGCTTCAAATATCGACAAAGGGCAATTTCAGGCCTTAGATTCTTTTAGGCTAATTGGGCACTGTAAAATTGGCATCACAGACAATGTCCCAGTATTCCCAAGAATCGCCCTATTTCTATAAATACTTGGAAATCTTATTGCATTTTGAAGAGCCACGCAGTGGGGAAGAAGCCATTATTAAAAGCGGGATCAGATGATAGGAAGGTAGTCAGAGAGTAAGGGCATAGTGATAAGTAATTTATCTCAAAGCCTTAAGTATACCGAAGATTAGGCAGTTACGTTGTACTATACCCACACTGCTCGGAGCACATTAAAGATTTTTTTGTATCCAATAATAGAACTAGCGGAAGACATCTTTAGATATTGCATGGATATAAGCGAATATCTAAGATATCTTCAGGTATTTACGAATATTGACTAATCGGATGGCATATACTGAAAGCCTAGCCTACAAGGCCCAGCTCTCTCACTTTGGCCTGGCCGGACTGTAAACTGGCCGGGGGTCTGCAGGCCGACCTAGCCGCCTGCGAACGCTAGTGATGGAGATTTTCTATGGGTTTAGATGATGGCGGGTTGGCTTATGATCCCCTGTGACCCTGTTACGGTTCGAGTATTCACATACCAGTACCTGGCCTTTCGCATCACTCCCAAATGATTGAGTGATTCAGGGAAACAAGATATGATAGGCTGTCAGTAACCGATTTCTAGGGGTGTTAGAGGATCAATCGAGCAGGCAATTTAATCCTAAAACCTGGGTTCTTTTTATGGGAGTTTTTTTCAAAGAACCTAATCATTCAAGAAAGCTCTTGAACATTTGATTTTTGTATGTGGATTTTGGCCGGAAATCTAGGGATGCAGACTATTTGGCCTCAAATTTGATGTAGGCCTACGACTACCCTCACCGTATCATAAGCTGGCTTGCGATTCCTGGAGCTATGTTATAACGCGGAGGGGGTCAGGTATTGGTTAAACTATTATGCTCCTAGTACACGTCCCCCCCTAACTTTTGCTCTTGATCATCGAGTAGAAATTTGTTATGGAAATCGGACTTAAGATTGCTGTTCTCAAGTACTGTGCCCCTCAGCGTGAAAGGAGGACCTAGGGGCTACCCTACTACTACTATTATCGTGAAGCTTATGATAGTAAGATCCGACTAGAGTATCAATACATTCAGTCCGTTTCATAGTGCTATACCTCACAACACCTCAGGGAGTGAGATATCCCGGATTAGACGAAAAGAGAAGGAAACAACTGTCTGGAGCTTATGATTTTCCCGATTTCAATTTGATGTCGTGGCTCTCATGTACTGCCTTTTCCCCTAGCGGTTCGGGGTATTTTCAGGCGGCTAACGGAATATCACTGGGTTAGTGCTTCAGCACGATTCGCAGGATATTTTTGAGAGCAGTTGATAGTTGGTTGGATGTTAGATCATACGCCTCCGATAACAGTATCTAGATACCGTGGGGGTCCCTCCCAGGCTTAATAATACCCTCTTTCCTTCCCATTCTAGTTGGCTTACTAGCTTACGAGAAATATAGTGTTTCATGAAACAAGTACATAACCCCTCACGATACGTCCACACCACCAGGTACTACATCATACAGTCAAACGCGCCCAAACGCTACCTCCTAGCCCTATATTAGATTCCATCCACGTATCCCATGCACTCGATACCGTATCTCGCAATAAGAGCCAATCAGAAGGGAAAGCCAATAGGGAATAACTCCGACGAATGCCACGATACCCGTCAAACCCACATTGTGCGATAGGCACAAAGCACAACCCCCAATTTCTCTCATTCAGGGACAGAAGGTGCTCGGGTGAATAAAACAGAAACAGTGACCTCATAGGCACCATGCATCATAGCCGTTATAATAATTACTGCCCCTATGAAACCCAATGAGCCATCTCCGGTTCCTAACTCCAAGGACCTGAAGGGGGCACCAGAGTTAAAAATAGCCCGATGGCTCAAATCCAGCGATCGAGCACGAGTTATCTATCATACTCCTACCCCCCCCCCCCCCCTCAATACGTGTATCATACTATGCCGTTCGAGATGACCATTGATATCGCGTCTGAACAAAGGCGCAGGCACAACTCGTAAGGCTTAATGATCCCACAACCATGCTATACCGTACGATACTTAACTATACGAAGCAAATCGACGTCAAAAGTGCATGAAGCTGCCCAAAATCCCGTCGACAAACGGAGAGGCGCGCGGGAGAGAACGAAAGTATGATACCACCTGAGTACTGTGCTGTACAGTACAGTACCCCACCGGCAACTCAACAATTCAAAATCTCCCGAACAAACCAACCAACCAATCGCCAATTTCCCGGGAGTAGTATTTCGCCTACGGGCATGAACACGTGATCGAAGAACTTACCTTGTTATGCGGCGCGCCTGCGAGAAGCCACGCGAGTGACGTCCGATGATGACCCTTCTGCGGTCGTGGTCTCACGTTACGATTTTTTCTCTCTTTATTGTCTTGGCAAATGGCGGATTGGCCAGCAGCCTACCCACACTCGCAGCGCAGCTAGTAAAGGGGGGGGATTGGATTGATTCTTACTAATAAAATCTATCCGTCGCAGTTAATATTATTCTCTTTTCATTAAATTTTAGATTCTTACTTGTATTACGCTAAAACACTAATCAAAAAACAGAAAAATAAAAATAAAAATAAAAATAAAAAAGTAAGGGCGTGCAGCAAGGGAAAAAAAAAAAAACTTGAGATTGACGACATGATTTGAACACGATCCCCTGCATTAGCGGGCCTCCTCCCCAAACTTTTACCCAATTTTTATGAGGGGGACCCACGATAAACGTAAATAATGACGAGGTTGCGTATTTACTAGAGTAGAGTCTTGAGTAATGAGAAGAGGAAGGGAAGTAGAGAGGGAGGTTTTTTCTTCGAGGGGGGACAAATATACCTTAGTTAGGTGTTGTTGCAGATTTTGGGGAACGTTTTTGATCGGAGGTATCGTACATAAGTGCATATCTTCTAGGGGGTGGTTTGCTCGGTTAGGCAGGACTTTTTTGCTAGCTATGGCACTTGGCGACATTTGGTCATGGGTGTGGGTGTGAGCACCGTAACATTCTTTATGTGTCGCACTTTTTTTTTTGCCCTTTATGCAGGAGGTACGAACTGGAGGGGCAAATTTTGCTGTATGGCAGATACCTATCTCTGTGGTGTTGTCGTTGCTGCTCTTTTTCTCCGTTTCGATTGATCCAAACGTGGTGTTGCTGGCCGGTGATTGCAGGATTTCCTTCCACGGAAATGTCTTGGATACGTTGGCTCTTGAAGACGAAAACCGGGTTCAAATGAATTGAATCGAGTTGGGTTGTTGCCCTAGTTTTGTGCACTCCCATTCTGCTCCTCTGGCACCAATCCCTTGAGATGGGGTGATTTCAAAGGGTAGGGGAAGGGTAGGAATAATGATGATTGGGAAAAATAGTAAGAAAATTATTCTTCTCTGATCTTCCCCCGTGCTCAGGCACAGCATGAGGGTAAGAGCTCAGTAGACTAGAATGGGCCCTTCCGATTCCTCCACCGGCTAGTGGTACGTGTGAGTTTCTCCGAGCTATCGGTCTTGCATGAAGATCTGCTAACGTAACTCCTAGCAAGGTACGGTATATAACCAGCAGCTAAACGTTTTCAATTTAGATAGCTACTTATTACCATGAGAATCTTTCACCGACAAGAAGAGTTTTAAAAAGAGATAGGAAAGAGGCCATAAGGGAAGCAAAGAGAGGAGAAAAAAGGAGGAGAAAAAAACCCAATTGTTCCCAGAACATATCCAAAGTTTCCAAACGCACCATACACACCACACACCCCACGAAAAGTCAAGATGTCACTTCTCAACTTCCCCAATGAGCTTCTACTAGAAATCACCGAGCATCTTCGCCCCCGAGACCTCAGCTCACTACTCCGAACCAGCCACTTCTACGCGCGGCTCCTCACCCCTCGAATCCACCGCCTTGCATTAGAGGAGAAAGACGGCCTCACAGCACTTCAATGGGCGGCAGTCAAAGGCCATGAGCCGCTGGCACGGTTGTTGCTACAAAAAGGTGTCAACATCAACGTCTCACGGAATGGGTGGACGGCGCTGCACCGGGCTGTTAGGCATGGTTTTGAGGACATCGTGGCATTGCTACTTGAAGAAGGAGCAGACGCCTCGATAAAGGGGACGGCGGGTATGACTGCGCTGCACTGGGCGGCATTTCTTGGGAACGAAAAGGTGGTGAGGAAGCTGTTGGAGGCGGGGGCGGGAATTTCTACCGAAGATAATTTTGGAAGGAGGGCAGCATATTACGCTACCTTGAGGGGACACATTACAGTAGCGAAGCTTCTGGGCTAGGAGCGATGGGTGGAGAGGTGGCCTAGATGGGGAAAGGTTATTTCTTGTGTAGCTCGAGCTCTCTCCTAGTGTTTGGGTACTGGGGTAGCCTTGCACTCTTTGGTGGTCATCCGAACCATGGGAGATGGGGGGGGTGAAAGTACAAGTTGCCCAATATCAAAAAGAGCTTATTTCCCAATTCTTTCTCTCTCATACTAGAAAACTTACTGTAACATTATAATGTTTTGAAGCAACTGCCTTTAGCTCTAGCCCGCTATCCCAACCCCAGATTTTTATTTCGGGTATGTACTCTTGAGTCACTATCACCAGGAGATCGCATTACAACC
Organism: Tuber borchii; assembly: GCA_003070745.1. NCBI lineage: Eukaryota > Fungi > Ascomycota > Pezizomycetes > Pezizales > Tuberaceae > Tuber > Tuber borchii. Next base: position 91,122 of record NESQ01000028.1, on the reverse strand, counting down.
CACCTCCATTACGTCTGCCGCCAAGCTGCACTATGTGCGATACTCCTTTAGGGGCAAGCCGATCAGCCATACGAGTTATGAACAGTACAATAGGTCCTATTCCATAGCTTTCCACCAACTTCCATCTTGGCTCCTCCTCCTCCAAACCAACCCCCGATTACACTTTGTGCCACCCCCGGCCAAACGGCGCATTTAAGTAATCGCGCAATCCTCCCCCACAGATATCGGTACAACTTGCCACATCCTTGCTGCCCAGCCAGCACAGGCTGTCAAGGAGTTGCCGAGTGCTAAGGCTGCGACCAGTTCAATTCGTAATGAGTGGCAAATAAGAGAAAGTTGGCTCTTCGTGAGAACTAGGGAAACAGCTAAAGCTTTCACCATCTACCCGGTTTCTTAGTTGGCTTTTTTTCTGGCTTGGCTACCGTAAGAACTAGAAAAATTGAGAATGGCGCTAGGACGTCAGGAATTCCCCCTTTAGATTATGGGGAGAAAACGCAGTGAGAAAGGTCCTTTAGCCCTCGGCTGAGATAAAAGACCTTACTAGGAAAGGCAACTCTAACGTCCTAGCGAGATTCTCAATTATTTTGGTTTTTACGGCAAGGGAGGCGAGATGATTCTCGAGTGATAGTGTGTGATAATTGGTGTCTCGGTTGGGGGTATTTTGGCACGGTGTCCATGTAACTTGGGTCGATGTCTAGAGTCTAGGCCTAGGTTCCAGTACTCTGCCGGTACTTATTCCACGACAGAAGCGCGGGCAATATAACAAGGAACCTATATATCACTTTATTTACTACGGTATGATAGCTAGTGATAATACGGTAGCCATCTGGCGGGGTGATTAATAAAGCATAAAACAAATCTGCCAGGCAAGCTATCCGCTCTAGTTTCTTTCTTTCTTCCACTATCGCAAAGAATGGTTCGTGTCTGAAGTGGGAGTCTACGGTAATTATCGCTCAACCGATGTTTGCACTGGAGAGTGAACGACAGTAATAACGTCGAGCAATTAAGCGCGACAAGGCCTCTAGGAGGGATCTCATGAAACACAGGATTAGAACCGCGCCTTTCTGCACGGCTGTTACTACCGAGCGATCCTTCTATATACCGGTATTATTAGTGCCAAAACAAAAAAAATACGGTACTTTCTAGACCCGGAGTGTAAATAATTTATTACGCGGGGGAGGTGGAGAGAGGGGAATATGAAGGGACCGGATTGAGTTATTTGGAGGGGGGCTAATTGATTGATCGAAAAATGAATATCATAATAATATGTCGGCTATTTCGTGTGTGTTGAAACAGCCACGAGAGATCTGTGGTAGCGATGGGCTTCGTGGTTGCTAGCGTTGTAGGGGGGGGGTATATGAGGAGCAATACAAGAACACTTTCGTCCTTCGGGACATTTGGTCAATTTGAAACGATACAGAGAAGATTAGCATGGCCCCTGCACTAAGGATGACACGCTTCACAAAGATGAGCTAAACAGTTTTTTTTGTTCTTGAAGGTAATAGGTTCGAGTCCGAGCAGCCGCTGTTTTTTTTTCCCCATTTTTTTTACTGCACGGTTCGAGTCTGTGGGTACTTAGGGCTTAGGGTTGGCAAGAATGCCGGTATGATATGGCGTGGCTTACGGGCACTAGCCACCCGGACTACCGCTCCCGTAGACTGCGGAAATATATCAATTAGAGAGACAAAGCGCGCAACCCGACTTAATTCTACAAAGGTGATAAGCTAGTGCGATAAAGAAGAGAGGCTGCCGGCCAACTGACGAATTAGCGATCACGACCCATAGAAAGGGGGAAATTTTTCGAGCGGGGAACTGAAAGAAGTGCCCACGCCATAGAAAATGTCCATGGGCATTAATGGAAGCATATCATTATACCGACACAAATAAGCTCCTAAAATGAGAGTAGTAATGTTGGTCTCGCGCTGGTCCAAGAGCTGATATTTTGATTATGTAATGCTTAAACCGAAGAATAGTGTTGTAAGTTATGGAGTTTAAGGAGGGCACCGGGCTGATTCAACTTGGTTGGAAGAAATGACTTCATGAATATCTCTTTATTCCCCTTGAGCGCTGGCCATTGACTTTGAATTGGGATTCACTCAGTAAGAGGCGGAATTTGCTTGCTAACCACAGGTAGTGCATGCTGCCAACTTTCGGAAACAACCTGCACAACCCTTAAGTAAAGAGAATTTAAGCCCAACGTACTCACCTTCCTCTAAGATCCTTTTTCCGTTTTTTCCCTATGATTTGTCGGCTTTTCGGAGCCTCGGTAGTCTGGAACTAGTGCAGTGGAACGCTCGGAATTGTGTTTGGTTTTCAAGCTGGCCATCATGAGTATACTATACTTGGGCCCAAGACGTTGGTGGCCTGTAAGTAGGATCATTGTTGGAAACTGTGGCTTCTCCGGATCCGGTTACTAGTATATGGATGCCAAGGTGACATCCTCTCGAAGTACCTTAGTTGTCCAGTGTGACCGCTATGTTCTTGTAGTATATTAGACCTCCGCTTTCCCTTAGGGAATAGCAGCCGAACGGTGAATGAAGATATTTTACAACAATATTTGGGAAGTTATTGTCGAGTCATTGACTGTGATTTCAGTAAGACCATTTGGAAGAAGTTGGGGAGAGGTACCATTTCGTAGTTTAATCGACGCTGCTTCTGCAAGGCGAAACCGAGCATAGTTTCTCCTTGCTCAAGTGGGGCCGGGCATCATCACGCTTGGGTTTGCGCAGTGGGTGTCGAAGTGGAATTAAAGAGCGCACCTTGGTGGACGGGGCGTGATAAGCCTTGCGGGGTTAAAGGAAATTCAAAGGAGAAATTTAAAGGACTATGGTAATCGTTACCCTATCTGAGAGAATTTCTGAGAGACAAGTGCGGTGGTGTCACCAGAGGGCATATACTTCGGGCAAGTAAATTTTACCCTAGGGTTTAAGGGGAGCTGTGTCAGGAATGCCATTGAGGCCTGTCCAACTCAATGGTATTACCGGATTAGGAACATTGACAGCACTTTACCATTGAGGACGAGCGTGTATCACACCCTATAGAAATATGAGGGCTTCGCCATTGAATTGGTGCCAGTCTCCTTGATGTAAGCCTTTTTTATAAAGGAAGCCATCCCACTCCTCTTCCTTTACCACCACACAACAGCTCTCTCCTCAACGTTCCTCTCAACTACTTCCTTCCCTTCTTAAAACTTCATCCTCTCAGCTAAGGCTATCCTCTCCTGATAGTCAGCGGCCTTTACACTTTTTCTAGAAAACACTCATACCAAAGACCACACACGAAAAATGGGTTTCGCTTCTAAGGGCCGTATCGGAAAATCTGTCAATGGCGGGAAGAAGAGGGCCGCCAAGGCCAGGATCATGCAGCATTTGGGGGAGGCATTGACCGACTACCATACTAAAGCCGGGCTTTCCGCTGAGCAAGCCGCCGTGTATGGCGATTATAGTATTTCCTCGAGTATGAGCAACCTTCACTTGGACACTGGCGATAAGGAAGTTCCGGGAAGTGTCACTTGTGATCGCTGCGCGCAGAAGTATCCTTCCACTTTGGTAAGTTGTAAAGTGGCCACAATGGCGTGCTACTAACTAATAAATTGTAGGAAGGGAGAGAGAACCTTACTCGCCATGGGTTAGTTGGCCATGATTTGAAGCACATTTGTACTCTCTTGAAAATCGAGATGCCGGATTTTAAGGCTCAGATGGAGGTTTTCACTCAAGATCAGATGGATGTCTATATCATTGCTCTTATAAGCACTTATAGTAAGTCGAGATCCTTGCTCTATCCGCGGCAACAAGCTAGGACATTACTAAAACTTTTTAGGAGCCGTTGCTGTTAAGCGTGGTCTGATGGCTGCCTGTGTCCCTCCCGTAGGGACCCCTGAGCAAGTGAGAGAAGCGCATGCCACATCTCTCTGTTACGAGATGATCTTTTAGTAATCACGGTGGACTCACGGAACTAGAAAACTGGTAGATTACCCCTACTGCATTTGAAGCACAGTGGATTCATTGTTCCTTCGTCTTTTCTCTTGATATTTTCCATTTTCTTGTTGAACTTTCGATTCCTTGCTTTTTTATCGATTGAACAATGCGTGTGTGGAGCGACGCTATCAGGCGGGTTTATAAGAAGTGTATAGCGGCGCCTTGGGAATTTGTGATGGCAATGCTGATGCACTTGGGTGACAAACAGTGGAAAGCTGAAGCGATTAACTGATGGGGCTGGGAAATGGATTCGCGAGAAAAAAAAAGGGCGGGGGAGATATTAGTAGTGGAACCTTATGGGAAACTTGAAGTGTGTAGCTAGGTAACGAACGAACAAACAAATAAGTAGGTGAATAAATAAAAATGGAAAAAAAAATGGAAAAAAAATCGCGGTTCTTGTGTGAATTTTACCGTCCGTGTTCTAGGAACTTTAATATACGTGAGATCCTCTAGTAAGCTTCCCCGGCGCCCGGGGTGATCTTGTGTCTAGTCGGTTGAAATCGAATTCCACAGATTTTTATCCCAGACACCGTCTCCTAAGCGGAATCCCCGGCCAGGAGTATGGATAAAAAGCAGGAGAGGATATGATAACCTCACGCACAGGGGCCAAAGAGCGATTAGATATCCATCATATCCGGAAGTCTTGGATAAAGAGGGAATACAGAGCAAGCACTTGACTCCATTCGTGTCCTCTACAGCGGTAATAACTGTAGTGAGGAATTTTCCCACACATTCTGCTAGATCATAGGCGGTAGTATTAGTGCCAGCTCGATACGGAAGTATCACATCCCCACTTTTGATAGTTTGTCTGATAGGGGAACTTTGTGTATGCCGGAACTCTCAGGATACGGCAGAGCATCATAGTTCACTTAGCGGAACTAAATGGATTAAGAAGCTGGGTTCCCCTAGTTGGTTTTTTGTCGCCCGGCGAAGTTATTAGATTGCGGCACTGTGTGCCGCGCTGCTGTATTGTCTCTTCTGGCTTCTGGCTGAGAAGGAAACTGTTAGAAAACATTTAAAATACAGGTGGTGTGGGGAAATTCGGCACTATCACCCTACACAGAATAACCGTCTTAAAAAATATAGAGAGCTGGGGAGGAGAAAGAAAGGATCTGCCGGTATATGTTTGCAGATAGCTGCTGTTAGGGGCGCTATGATACTCACTAACACGGTTAAGTCAAAGCTTGCTTTTTCCTTAGGTATTGAGGTAGGTGTCATAGGTCATCACTCGGTGATATTTACGGTTTGAGCGGTGTGCTTAGATAGCAGACTGCGCAATACAATACGATTCAGTGCGGCAACTTGCGGTAAGCTTACCAGACACCATTAGTGGGGTCGATATAAAAATCACTTCAAGATCTCAATGGAGATATGAGGGGGGGCGGGTTTCCATGGCATATAAGGGAGGAAAAAAAACTCCAATTTAGCTTTTTAAATATACAATTAACCTATGACATTGCTGATGAGGTAGCGTGGACCTAACTTGGCGTTCCCTGGTGGAGTCATCCTGCACACAGTCTTCCCCCTCTTCCTCATATAACCAGATCCTCACCTTTGAGTCTTTTGTCTAATGTCCCCCGAATCTCGGCAAGTAGTCGTCCAGAACCCGCTTGTTATAAGGAAATTTGATTTAGTAGCACTTGTTCGAACATGAGTTCTTGTGGCTAAAGACACTACTACTGGGGATCAAATTTTATAATACAAGATGCTGTTTTCAGGTATCATACCTTACAGCTATAATCCACGGCACCTGATCTGCTTACAATACCGCAGTTTGTCGGGTTCTTCGAGCATTTATAACCTAGGGTATGTATGGTAAGGCTTTCCCCGCTTGGTAGAGGAGATTAATATTATAGATTCGCAACGCCCAACCTAAGAGGCGGACGGAACGCCCTGGGAAGGAGAAAAAAATTGTGTATCATAGTTGGGAAAGGGGGACTAGGGCAGTATGAGATATACCTCCAAACTCACTCGTAAGTCGATACTGCACAGCGCTTGGGAGCTGTGCAATCGCTCTTGACAGGTTGGGGTGGGATACCGGTGCTCATAGGATGGGGGTTGATTTCAACGCTAGAAGGCTCCTCACTAGATCAATGTTTCTTTGTGTGCAGGATTAAGAGATGTCGATAGCTTCCCAACCTCGCCCTCTCGCTCACTCTAGGAGGGTAGTGGCATGTAAGTGTGATCCTTATTAAACCGTAGCCAAAGTGGAAACTAACCACCGTTACACCTTAGCTAACATCTAGCATAACTTTTGCGTCGCTTTTCACGAGCGCCAGAAATATTTTTCTCTCTATATCTATACAATCCTCAGGTCTATAGTTCAAAAGGGTGGAAAGGGAAGAAAGGAATCGTGGAAAAAAAAATAGATGAATAGATGTGTAGAGGGCAACTAGAAAACAATCAAAAAAGTAAATAATATGATGGAAATTTTGAACCACACCAGCTTATCTTCTATACAATGGTAATGGCCCCCGACAAACGCCAAAGTTTAGACTATAGACGAAAACTCTGAAATACTGACTCAACTGCATAGGGAAATAGGGATAAGTGTTTAGGCGGGTGTGTAGCAGATGTGCGCATTCTGTTCGATATGATTTCCTTCGTCCTAAAAAAATATTTAAGGTGGATTTGGGTGGTAGGCGTGTAAAGGAAAGAAATGAAAGAGAGTAGGTACCGCAAGACGGCGTTTTAAACTGCAGGAGGAGGCAATGGCGGTGATAGACCTGGTTATGGAGCTGTTGCGGTCCTTGGGCAAATATCGGTTATTCGTATTCGAAGGCGGCAGGGAGGGCGATCTCTCTTCGGCCTTAGGCTGCGTTGGGGGAGGCAAATTCTGGGGGCTGTAGTAGCGCTATCACTCCAGCATGGCCATTCTTGACGGCCCACCAGAGTGGTGTTCGGCCCAAGTTGTCTGGCTTATCGGAGTTTGCGTCGCCCCGCGCAAGTATTGTTTTCACCACTCCCTCATGCCCGTACCATGCAGCACAATAGAGTGGTGTTTGGTCGTATACATCTGGTCTATTAGGGTTGGCATCATCCCGCTCGAGTAGTATTTTCACTACTCCCTCGTTTCCACTCCAAGAAGCACAATAGAGTGGTGTTCGGCCGTACACATCTGGTTTGTCGGGGTCAACATCGTCTCGCCCAAGCAGTATTTTCACCACTCCCTCATGCCCATACTCAGCAGCACAATGGAGTAATGTTTGGCCGCAGTTACCCGGTCTGCCGGGGCTGATGCAGCCTCGCCCGAGCAGTATTTTCACCACTCCCTCGTGCCCATTCTTAGCACCAAGCAAGAGTGGTGTTCTGCCGTACACATCCGGTTTGTCGAGGTTGACACCGCCCCGTCCGAGTAGTATTTTCACCACTCCCTCGTGCCCATTCAAAGCAGCCCACACGAGAGGTGTATTACCCGCACAGTCTATTTGGTTGATATCACAACCTTCCACCTCTAGTAAACTAGCTACAACCTCAACAATACCGAAGACCGATGCACAGTGCAGGCCGCTGAAAAGAGACATTTTATCGAAATTAGTCATGTGCAAATACGGGCTATGTCTTTCCAAGAGGATTTTAATGGATATGTGGCTGCCATAGTCGTTAAATAGCTTCAGCGCAAGCAACTTTGCGCAACCTGAAAGGTCCCTTTTTGCATGGACTCCCCAATACAGTGAAGAGTACTCGAGAAAGGGTGTTCCTTGAGGATGGGAAGAGGAGCTGGTCGAAAGAGCCTTGACTTGCTGAGAATTCAGATAACTTAGGCACGTTTCGGCCATTGTCGAGTGAGCTATACAGGAAAACTCGGGGTGGGCTCGAAGGTACTCTTGAAGGGTATAGTGGATCAACCGGACTGTGGAAGTTTCCCTATCTACGGTAACAAGTCCTTGACAGCAGGCTAGCAATGTCCCTATTGAAGGAGCGTTATCAGTATTAAAAAGTGGCGACCCTATTTCGACTGCTAGTGCGTGACATAGGTCATCAACCTTCAAGGGACGCTCTGAGTACGAGATCCACATCAAGGCCGCCATGCCAAGCCTCGATTTCTCACCACCCTGCGCCTTTATCCGATCGAGCATCGCACCATAAACATCGCCTAACCCCAACCCATCAGTCATTGCATGAAGTTTTTGTCGTCTGCGATAGATTGTAGTTTCTTGCAGGACCGCATTAATATTCAACGAGACTAGCAAGAATCTAGATATTTATTTATCAGTGGCTGACTTAAGGCAGCTTCCCCAGCGTCGTTGCTTCTACGCACATTTCTGAAATATCTTCAGGAATTCTCCCCATGATCTCTGCCTCCAGGCTACTGTTCATCGCATCTGGCGTTGTATCCTCATGCAGCCTGCTATGAATGTATCTAATAATATCATCTCTCTTGGGAGTTATGGATACACTCGCTACTCTTCCCGCAAGACACCTCCCGATCTCAGGTCGAATGTGTGGTCTCCCAGTCACGAATATCCGAGTGCCCGGAGACTTTTCCAGGATCTGATTTAGCGAGTCGAGAACCTTGACCCGATACCCTGCCGCGCATTCATCTAGAGCGTCGATACATATGAACGTGCGCTTTTTGGAAGAGGTCGTCTGCATCATCTTCACCATATCAGAAAGGTGCGGTCCCCGCCCACCAATGGCATTTCTTTGGCTTTGGTATGCTTGTGATATCTCCTCCGGGGTCTCCTCCAGTCCGCAAACTAGCTGCATCAGCAGGGCGCCCAGCACGCTCGTGGGGGATTGCTCTTTTTGGGTGGCGAAGTCAAAATAAAAGCATGCGACGGTGGCATCCTGCCTTCCAGCCTGATCACACAGCCTATCTATCACCAATGAGCTAATATCGCCGCTTGTCAGCACTTTCCCCCTTTCTTCCACCCTTGAGGTTCGTCCTTGCTACCTGATATAAGTCTTGCCGACACCCGGATCTCCATGGCAAAACAAAACTGCATTATCGGATCCAACTCCCCCACTTCCGGCGCACCATCTTCTAAATTCCTCGGTTTGTAAGAGCCATTCCCCTACATTCTCGACTCGGTGGGCTTGAATGTCCTGATGCCTTAACTTGGGATTTAGTGGGGATAGCCAGCATAGGATATTAGGTCGGTCATCGGAAACAGTAAAGTTAACACTTGTGTTCAAACAGTTGCTGTTATTACTAAATGATTGCGACATTTTCTGTGTTTCGCTGCCCAGGATATTGTAGGTGATCGATAGCGTGGCCAGTTGATGACTGGAATTCCTGGGGGCTGAAGAAAAGCGAGGTTTTGTGGAACCTCATGGATACTACTCAGGACCCCCTAGCCAATCTCCCCCAAGCCTGCCTATACCTACCGCATTGGTAGCGAGAAATTTTACGCTTCTTCAAGCTCTACCCTACGGCATAGCACAAAACTCGGACTGCAATGAACTAACGCCTGGGCGCCCCGGAGGGGTAATCGAGGGGGTAATCAAGTGGCTTGGTATATATATACATGCACATCAAGCCTTATGATTAAATCAGTTGAAAATCATACTCGTCCCAGGCAAGAAGTATTCGAAAATACGAGTTTTGGGTTTGTATGGGCGCTCAGACAATCGCAGGGGTTTTACCATATATATTTTTAATCCCTGTTTTCGAATACTTCTTGCCTGGGACGAGTACATGTCACCCTTACTAAAAGTATTCCAACATAGTTCTTCGTGACACGGACACGTGCCGGAAAGCTCTCCCTGCAACCGGGTACCAGGTTCTGTGCAGATAGGCACTGTGTCTTTTTAACATTCACCAAGGCCACCAAACCAACCAAGGAGAGAGAGCAGAGCAAATATCCAGTGAGCTCCAAAAGAAATTGCCATATTGATCACACCCTTGGTACACTGTACCTCAAACATATGCAAAACTACTATGGTTAATTTAGGCAGTAAGTTACATGCGAAAGAAAAAAGAAAAAAACTTGACCTGTTTCAGTCCGTTCACATACACTGCTACACCCCAGCGCTATTGTCTCCAAGCGGGTAACTTAATTATCACCACTCTCCATAGAGCCGTCACAGACCGTCACTCGTCTAAGCTTAGGGTTCAAATAGCAAACTGACACAGCGCATGAAACAATGCAATACGACACAGTGCCGGGCCTGTATAAAAACACTTTAGATCTTTATACCACAGAACTGTAAGAGGGGCGGGGTTCACGTATAGTGTATAGCGGAGGAACAGTAGCTTCAATTTAGCTTTTCAAACATATGGTTAACCCACAGCGCAGCCGTAAGAATGTCGCGGATACAAACCGGTATTTATAGTGGAAGGAGGCTCGAACATATATAGAGCGCAGAGAGGCCCTGTTTAAGTTAAAGGGACTCAAGATCTCCCATTGTGGGGTCTTCTCAGGGCCCCTCATCGATGTCAATACCGTAAAAAATTGGAATAATTGGCCCTCACGCTAGTCGTTGGAGTTGCCTCTCCTAGTAAGGTCGGGTGTAAATTTGTTTTTGCGGGGGGGCTGAAGGACAGCTTTTTCGTTGTGTTTTCCCCCCTAATCCAAAGAGGGAATTCCAGAATAGCGCGAGGGCCACTTATTCTAGTTTTTACGGTAATTCAATTAGAATAAACGCCTCTTATGTCCCAATCTTTTGTTCTTTTTTTCTCAGCCTTATGAGCATCTATCGCGGCGGCTTAGCGCAGGTTTTGCCTCACTGACAGCATATCTTTTTAAGGGCAGCGGCCTTCTCCTTCTCCTTCTCTATCATACCTTCCTAAAACATATGCCCTCGATCGAAATCCCTCTACCCTTCTCAATGACGCCTTTAGAGCTAAGAAATATTGGGTGCAGTTGTCCAACTAATTTTCTCATATTTTGCGTCCCTCTTGCTTTTACCGGCTACTATTTTCCCCGACATTCACGGTGCAGGATAACAGGATGTGGGAATGCCGGTGCTAAACTTCAGCAGATTGATTTCTGTGAAAAAACACAGCTAACTCTCATACTCCCTTGAATCCATCTTCCGACTTGGACTATTTCTCTGTTACTGCATCCAAGGCCAGGCCAACTTCCTCCCAAAATCAATTCCAAATTCGGACTAGTCCGAACAACAACCCCTGCCAAGCCATTGCGGCTCCTGGAGTGAAATGTGGGGTGTCCGAGTCTCCGAGAGGATTGAACGCCGGCAATAACCGAACCCCAGACTGTTGGTTCGCCTTTCCCCAAATTCTCAGCCTGCATCCGACGGCTCTGAGATCCAACCCATTTGTGAATGACCTCACTGTGTCCTTTTACTCTCCTTCTCTCCCTCTCTCTCTCTCTCCCTGCGATCCAGCAAAGCCTTTTGAAGCACACATACGACTGCGATGGTATTACTCGCCCCCTTAAGAGCGTCGGCCCGTGTAGGAGTTTCCAGGACTCGATTACCACCACCTCCTCTGAGTGCCGCTAGATACTTTGCATCCTCAGTAATCGCTCGACAGAGCGCTCCGGTGAAGCAGCGGCTACATTCGGATAGGTTTGTTCACGACTATCATTTGGAGGGAGAGCTGGGTAAAATAATGGGCTAATGTTTGGATAGTGTCCTGTTCCCTGGAGCGGTCAATTCAAAATTCACCAATGAGCTCAAGTTCCAAAGGCCACAGGATCTCCCGGCTATCCCGACTTATAGGTTGATTGATACCCATGGGGAGGTTGTGGATAAGTCGAGGGAGCCGGATGTTAGTCAAGAATTGGCGTTGAAGATGTATAAGGATATGGTCACCAGTAGGTTTTCTCTGTGGTTTCGGTGAGGTGGATTGAACTGGATCGGGAAGCAGGAGCTGACTGTGGTGAGGGTATAGCTAGTATTATGGATTTACTGATGTTAGTTTTGGATTCGAGATTACGGGTGCTGGAAGTACGGGGGTGCTGATGAGAGCGGCTAGGTACGAATCCCAACGTCAAGGGCGGATAAGCTTCTACATGGTACGGAAAATCCGCTCATATCACTTGAGTGGGGCGGGCAATACTAAGTGTGTCAGTAGGTCTCTGCCGGCGAAGAAGGAATCGCTGTTGGATCTGCCGCGGCTCTATCTCCCGACGATGTCATATTCTCCCAATACAGAGAACAGGGAGTGATGATGTACCGCGGATTTACACTCGACGAGGTAGATTCCTTTGATTTTAAAGCGCTCAGTGGGGATACTCTTAGTTCTAATTGATCATAGTTCATGAACCAACTCTTCGCGAACAAATTCGACTACGGAAAGGGCAGGAATATGCCCGTTCATTATATGAGTGAGAAATTGCACATAGTATAACCCCACCGTATTATTAAATTACTCTAGTCATTAACATTACCCCTGCAGCATCCAATATCCTCTCCTCTCGCTACCCAGATTCCTCACTCCGTAGGCGCAGCCTACGCCCTAAGACTCGACCAATCCTCTCGCATCGTCGTTTGCTTCTTCGGGGAGGGCGCCGCCTCAGAAGGCGACTTCCACGCAGCGTTGAATATTGCCGCCACACGCTCCTGCCCGGTAGTATTCATCTGCCGGAACAATGGATTTGCGATCAGTACCCCAACCCTTGAACAGTACAAGGGTGATGGAATTGCTAGTAGGGGCGTCGGGTATGGGATTGACACTGTCCGGGTGGACGGAAACGATGTGGGTGTAACTTCCGGGGAGGGTGGATTTACTACTGTCTATACAGGCGGGCTAACGAGAAAGCGTGGTAGATTATGGCAGTCCGAGAGGTCACAATGAGAGCCAGGGAGATGGCCCTCAAAGAACAGAAACCAGTACTTGTCGAGGCCATGTCTTATCGTGTTTCGCACCATTCCACCAGTGATGACTCGTTCGCGTATAGAGCCAAGGTTGAAGTTGAAGGTGCTTCTCCCTTTGACACTCTCCGAACCCCGCTAATCCAATATAAACAGACTGGAAACACCGCGACAACCCCATCACTAGGTATCCCCTCGCTCCTCTCTTTCTTTCTTTCTTTCTTCCTGTATCCAAGCTAACAATGCCCTCTACAGAATGCGCAAATGGCTAGAATGCAAATCCTGGTGGTCCGGCGACCAAGACCAAGAACTCCGCACCCAAGTCCGCAAGGACATCCTAAAAGCCTTCGCCCGCGCCGAAAAGGAGAAGAAGCCAGCGCTCGAGAATCTCTTCCTGGACATGTACAAGATCCCTGGCCGTGATCTGGAGGAACAGATGGCGGAGCTCAGGAGGATTATCGAGGAGTACCCGGATGAGTATGACCTTGAAGCGTTTGACCGAGGGAAGGAGGGTCTGTAGGGGGGTTTTTTGATGAGTAGGATTTTGATTTTTTTATATACAGTATTGTCTCCTACTGGATGATATTATTATTTTTTCTTGTAGTATTATGCGGGAGTCTTTTTTTCTTTCTTTTCTTCTCTTTTTTTCCCCCTCTTTTGCGTGTTTCGTTTTTGTCAAGCATTAGATAGGGCATATTTAGTTTCGTAACGCACAATACACTTAGGCAGATGCACTCGATTCCGTGAATAGCCTATATGTGCTGCGGGCCGCCTAGTCCCTTGGGCGATGTGAAGCTCGTCTCCTACAAAAGAGCAAAACATGCCAGGCAGGGTGAAAGCTAGAACATGCGCCGGGCCCCAGTTTCCACACAAGTTATCGTTATCCCCGGCAGGCCTCCTATTACACGGCGTTTGCATCCATCGAAAAATAATAATATTCAATTGCAGAGCTATCGTCATAAGTTTGCAGATCATTTTTCAAATCCAAGCTAATCCTGTTCAAATCGAATCGAGAAAATGGGCAAGGAAAAAAAAAGGTGAAGAAGCCATTATTACCATCCCCTCAATCCCATTCAATCATACCAGATCACTCAAAGCCACTCAGCCAACCAACCGAAGCCGAAGAAGAAAACTACAAAACTACAAAACTATCTATTCAAGGCTTCTTAACATCCCCTGCCGCAACAATCGGCACACCAGAAACTTTACTCTCAGCCGGAGCAGAACCAGCACCATTAGTCCCCACATGGGTAACGCCCAGCTCCTGTGTGCTGGTACGGGAGTAACTGGGTGGCGTCGCGGCGCCGGGCGCTGCACCAGAGGCAGTCGGTGAGATGGGGCTCTGCAATGGCGACTCGTTCGTGGTGAGGCCTGCGCAGACTGAGATTATTTGGTGCCATTTTGCGGCCTATTGTGGGGGGTTTGTTTTATTAATTCCCGGTTCAATTGCGAAGCACGGTGAAGGGAGATACCTCTTCGTGAGTAGCTGCCTTGAAGGCATAATCGTGCTTAGTTGATAGAGCCTTCACGGTGCTCCCCGCATCTTTGCCGGAAATGATGAATTTCGCGTCTGGGGATTTGGACAGTGCGCCGACGGTGCAGTCGGGGAGGTAGAGGCTTACTTCCGGGCTCGGATCTTTGGAGTAGTTCTATTTCCCATCAGTGAAATTTTCAGAGTACTGTAGGGGTTATGGAGAGGGGGGCGAACATCATTATCCTTAAATTCGTGCATATACTTGCTTGGAGTGACGACGTAGTATGCTGCGCTATAACTCCTCATAACTTTCCCCTTTCTATTCAGCGTGCCTTCAACCAGGGCCTTTGTGCTCCGATGACCTTGATTCGGGAACTGAACGGACTCGATCGACCGTGCCGGCGAGGATGGGTCGATGAGTACGTCGGCATGTCTAGTCGTGAAGCCATTCCATTCGAAATCTGGCGGGAGTTTTTGACCGGCAGCTATTCAAACAAACGTCTCAGTCAGTCCAAACAAAGCCGGCTCTCAAAGACTTTGTCACATACCAATAATATCCCCATACAATGCCTTTTGCTTATCCGCCTGGGCACCAACATGTTCATAAAACGACCCAAGCGCCTGCTGTATCGTCTGAACAATGTGCGCCTCAAACTGCTGCATCTGATTCTGCACACCCAGTAGATCCTGCCGGTGGTTATTCTCTTCAATAATCTGTTTATGCAACCTATGCAGTACGCCCCTCTGTAGGATGTACGGGTCAACATCTGGCTTCAACTTGCCTCCATTCCCATGGGAGTGTGTTCCGGGGATAGTTATGTGCGCAAGTCCACCCGGCGCCGTGCTCTGCCCGGAGCCCATGGAATCGAAGCCCGAAGCATGCTGGCCTAGCAATTCTATGTGATTCTGCGTAAGGTTGCGGGCCTTGGTGACGCTCTTAGAGCTCTTCTCCGAGGCGCTACGAATCTGCTTTGAGCGATCTTTAATCTCCGTGTGGAGACGTCCGAGGATTGGGAGAACGTGGGTCTTCAATGCCCGTTCGGTTTCATGGTGGGATTGCGTGATGGCTTGGGTGTTTGTCCTGACGTTTTCGAAGAACGACGCGACACCGCCAATGTCTTGGGCTGCTCATCCACCATCATCAGCTCCCCCGCCTCATTTGAACGAAAAAGGAAGTGGGCTTACCAAAGTGATGCCCCTCCCTCAACGGTTCAGATACAGTCTACGGTTTCCCACAACTGATTTAGTATAAGAACAAACTTCAAGTGGCCCAGGGGGGGGGGCAAATCCAAACACACCTTCAAAACCTTCTCATACTCCTTCGCCATCACCTTATGCGCAGCTTCCGTATGCGAAACATAAGCTTCAATGTATCCAACCGCATGCTTCCAAGCTCTCAACCGCTCAACCAATAGTCCCGCTACGTCCCCTTTCTCAACAGGAATTGCTTCTTCGGATGTCATTGAGTCGAAGGTGTTTCCTTGCCGAAGTGTAGGTTGTTTGTCCTCTTGAGACAACGTCGCAGCCATGGCGTCTTCAGTAGATTTACTCCACAAATAAGACAAGTGGGGGGGGCACTGTGGACAAACTTAGGTAAGCAGCTGAAACAGAGCATTGGCACTCTCGATTGGTTATTACTTACAGTTTGTCGTCGCCCTAATTAACCTAAACTTGGTGAATCAGGAAATGGTATCTTTTTAATTGAATGGTATCACAATATTATTCGATTGTGGAAGGAAAGGAGAAAGGAAGAGATAAAATTAAAGGATTATTAGTGTAGGTAGGGCCCGTGGATGGTCCTTGCCTTTATCTATTGCGACCAGAGTCCTCGACAGTGCTCAGTAGTAGAGTGCTTGGAAAACGTCCTGACAGTGCTTTGTTCAAGGAAATTCCTGTGATAATTGGTGATTGACGTCATAGTGAGGTTTGTCGTTACGAAGGTCCTTACCAGTACTTGCTGTACGAGTAGAGTAGAGTACGGGAAAAGCCTCGTCGTCACCAAAAGCGTCACTATATGAAACCCTTTTTGAATACTGCTCATGAAAGTGTGCTCATCTTTCACGATAGTTGGGAGGTGGGAATGTGGATTGGAATCGGGAGTTACCGTCCCACCCTTGCGAGAAAAGGATCTGCACTCACTGTTGCTATGGATCAAGATTTTTGGGATGGATTTAATACCCGCGACCTTAGGAGGGGTGATATCAGATTGAAGATCGCATTCTCGCTACTGACAAGTTTCGTGAGGCTCCCCATGCTTGGACGATGCTCGTAGGGCAATTGCCATCATACCTCGGCGCGCACTTGCTAGTCTTGTACCACTAAATCCACACACCATCACTCGAAAACCACTAGAGCATTATGTTGTCCGGAATGTGTTGCACAGGTTAGAATGTGAAATGATCAGTATTACAGGAATAGTGGCTGGTACGGTGGAATGTATGGTGGACGAGGAATGGCAATGAGTACCGGAGACACGAAGGCTGGTATAGGAATAGATATTAGAATAGATGAAATCCTGATAGCTGCGGAAGTTTGCATAGACATAGTCTGTTATGATGTTGTTGGGGAGGTAGACAAGGGAAGCGCGACAGGACAAACGAATACTGGCTGACTTTGGATTTCATCTTGATTTCACATTACACCCCATACTTCAGAAAGAGGAACTGATATCATTTCCCATTTTATGTCCCAATTTTCGCCCCCGCGTCATCCCAACGATAAGAGGAATCATGAAAAAGCTATTAAGAGGAAACGCCCCCGTTGTCTAGTACTGTAAAGGAAAAGGGGGCAATATAAAAAAAAACTGATACTCCACTTATAGCTAAAAAATTGGAGGGCAGTGAGAAAAAGGAAAAGAAAAGTGGACAAACTAGATAGAGAGGAGTGAATAATACAGGGCGCAAGATTAGACAAGGAAGCTAGCAAGAAAAGAAAAAAAATACACATATCTAGTATCCAGCAAACTCATGCAAACGCCAAAAGTAATTCCCTTGGGGAATAGGGGCCAATAAAGATAAGAAAATAAACATAGGAAATGGAAGGGGGTGTAAAATATGCGTTTTGTCTATCGGCCCCTATGTTGGAATCCTATGGAGGCTATGGTGAAAGGGTCTACCGAGAGCTCCCCTCGACATCCGTCTGTCGCTTCCGCCTCTGCAGGAGAGAGTGCATGATAGGCATCAGGGGAGGGCTCGGGGGGCTGCCCCGTGGACTAATGCTAAGGCTGGTTGGTGCACTGTAGAACCCGTTATGGTAGGTAGGTAGGTTTGAAGCGGAGCTCAGGTTTCTTGTTCCCGAACGGATCGCAGTGCTATATGACGGGACCTTCGATAGTGCACCAAGATCCACTCCACCTTCCCGTAGTTCATCCGGCGAGTGCACCCCCGTGCTGGGCCCACTATGGCGCGTGATGTGTCCAATTGATTCCACTGGTCTCGAAAAGTAGTCTTCATTGCCACATTGGCTTAGCCGTGCTGCTACTTCTTCCGCCATAGTCCTAGATGGAGAAGCCGGAGATAGTAACGAGGGACTGGTGCCGCCAGTATTTCTATGGCTGGGTACCCTCGGTAGAGTATAGGGCCCGGTCCTCCCTGAGTCGCCCCCCGAATATGTGACAAGGTTCTCGGAGGAATTCTGCCGCGATAGGCTGGGCGAGTTAGGGCGAGAGGGAAGTGGAGTTTGTATTGGAGTTTCGTAGTGGTCCTGGGGTAAGCCTTGATATAATCGATCCAGGCAGTGGTCGCCATAACGCGGAGGCGCTTGATTTTGATGCAGCACAAGGCCTTCTGATGAGGTGGCCCCATGAACGATATTGTCTTCACCCATCAATAGATTTGGAGATATGAATAGTTGTACAGGAAGGGATGCCCGTAGCTGTGATCACACGTCAGCAGTCGCAAACAAATCCTAATGTTTTACCAAGACTACCTCAGATATGTGCCCATCAGTGTTATGAAGCTGGATTGTGAATTTGAGTCTGAGGTTCGATTAGCAGAAATTCTAGTGCGCTCAGATATTCCTTTGAATACTCACTTGTGCTTAACTTGAATGTGGTCAACTTCACAATCCTGAACGCACCTAACCAAGCTCTTCGGCAATTCGACCCTGTCCTGTAGCCTCCATCTTCCTAGATCTTCATCACCCTCCATCTCAATTTCACAATTCTCAAAAGTCTGCTGCAAAACGTGTCTGGTATCATTCTTAGTAGTGCCCTTATCAGGGTTACTAAGGCTGTGTAATTCTTGAAAGTTGCAAACAATCTTCCCCACAGTAAGCCCCTTTCGTAAAGGCACAAGCGTAATATCGATAGGAATAGACGATCCAAAAGGGACAGCCTTATTAGGAATACTGATCGAGTATTCCACCTTGTCGGGCCAAACGTTCTCCACAGACTGCAAAAGTATGAATGTTAAGAAAACGAAGAACCCTAGGGGATGTAACGGGAAAACGGCAAACCTACCATGGTCTGTGACAGCTCTAACGCACCGGGGTTCAAAGTTCGTATTATTCTTAAATGCTATCGGGCCAAAGGGTCCCGTCAGCCCCAGCCCCACATATATCCCAATACCAAAAATTCGCACAATGCAAAAGCTTAGCTAGCGCACCCTTTTCGCAGTGATATTCTGCGCAAACCGGGGTCTTTCGACCACGGCTTTTAGCCGATAGAATATCTGAGCGCTTTCCAGCCCTTCGATTGACTCGGGAAGATCTAGGCACCACCGGCGCAAGCCTCAGCGCACAAGCTCAAGAATGAGAGACAAAGGTTCCATGCTCTGCAGCCACTATAATAAAGTAGTAAGAGAGGGGACAAACTAACCACCAGGTAAGACGGTGCCAAAGTCGTACTCGTAATTATCTGGGCGTAATGTCACAGGATGCTTGTGAGAAAACTCCAAGAATTCCCACTTTTTCACGAACACTACGCTCTCGCTTTTAACCGGCTTGACAGAAATGCCGGCGGAAGCTGTGGAAGTCTTTTCCTGCCAACTTTTTATAACAACACGGAAGGGAATCCGGAGTATCAGCGTCCAGGTCTTTTTCATTACGATTATTATGCCTCGAGCAGGGATTCTCCCTCGTTTCTAGCTCGGAGCTTGCTTAAAGTAGGAAGGACTTACTTTAGCCTTCTCACGCCCACAAGCGATAAAGTGATTGATCGAACGGAGACTGATTCTGTGATGCAGAAGGCGAGTGTTCCTTCCAGTACTGCGCCAGCAGATTCCTCTGGAGTTCCCCTAAGCACCACGACATTACCGTCCAGCCTACACAACAGAAATAAGCATCATCCTCCGCAACGACAAGCAAGAGGCCGTAATTTCAAGGAGAAAAGGGGACCCTCATACCTTATATCACAATAAGGAATCGTATGGTTATGGCCCCGGTTCAAAAGATGCATATTTGCAAGTGATCCTCTTCAATAATTTATCCGAATAAACAACGGTTCTGCGGCAATCTCAAAGGCAGTACCAGTACGGTAGCAACGGTAGTAGTCGCAGTGATAGCAAACGAGTTCTTTTCCCCCCTCTCTTCCAGCCTAGACAAGCGGAAGAGGGAAAGTTAATATGATATAAGTATCCTGCGAGGGCGATCTGACGCTCCGGGGGGGATCAGTTGTTTTGCCAGCAGCGGGTGCTCCGAGCGGTAGTAGGGTTGCCAGATGTTGAGGATATTAGATAGTATGTAGTGGTATAGGACGAAAGCTCATGGAGGGACGGACAAACAGCCCGAAATGGATTGTGCTAGAAATTAGGACCCTGCAGGGGGAATGAAAGCCCCCACACACAAACACAAGCATACACAAGCACCTTAAAAGGCTTGTGAAAGAGGATGTTGGAGGGAGGTGGAAAAGTGGAGGAGAGCCAGGCAGTGGGGGGGCACAGGAAGGCAATAATAGTGGTGGGGAGTGAAGAAACGAAACCAGTTGGGAAAAGAAGGGCATAAAAGGGCTTATAATAGTACGTACGATAGAGGAAGTTTACAGATTTAGAACTGTAACAAGCCGAAAGCCCTCCTAGACGGACCCTTTGTGGTTCCTGTATCGCATGCCAGTGTGCTTCTCTGTACAATACAGTATCCATACTGCATTGACTGGCGAGAACCAGCAGGCGCTTTTACGTTGGAAGGAGAAGTGGCTGGAGGTGAAAACACAATTGCGCCAGCCCTAAAAGGCTTAGTCCTGGCTATAAAGAGTTAACCTATAGCGCTTTTTTGCGATTCCGAAGCCAAGTCAGGATAAAAATATTATTTGAAGCTCCCTGGCGCTTGGCGATTCTCGCCAGTTAACGCAGTATGATACTCTATACTCGAGTAGGGAGGATGTTCCGAGCCTTTGTCATCACTGCGCAATTTCTTTCTTTACACTTTTTTTTCTCCCTCACTCACTCACTCACTCACTCACTCACTTTTTCCCCTGCGGTGGCCTGGTTCATGAACATGAGGGGTTGGTTTGGGAGCGGTTTCCACTCTTTTGAGGGCGACGGTCTTCATGTATATCATTCGTATATCATTCGAAGTATCATAGGACATCCTTGTCCTCGGATAGTTCCAGCGGCGATAAACCTGTATCAGCCCTTGAAATGTGATTATTAAGCAGACTCCTGACATTGAGTTTGTGATTCTTTTCCCCCAATCTTGCGGGGGGGTTCTAGGTTCCTGAGGCTCGTCGAAGAGACTGCAATTTTGCCACCCGATAAGGTGAATTTGCCACACCGTAAAGAAACGAAGAAAAAATATTTGGAGGAACCATTATCTGGACGGGTGACACAACCATACTTCTCGCCTAGGTCTGTTGCTGGCTAAGATATGGTGAGGCTAGTTCAATGAGGAAATGATTGACTATGTATAAATTTTCTTCTCGCGCTACCGGTAGTGCAGTGGTGCCTGACTCTAACTTAAAATTTAATGATACTTCAAGAAAATAAAATAAATTTATGACACATAAAAAATAGAGACAATCAGAGCAAGATAATGAAGAAATTAGGGCCCCCGTCGCCTTTTCCCATTTACAGCATAAATGAATCTAACATCAAGTGCACTTTCTCCTTATCTCATTTTTTAGTTGTGTGCTAGTATGACAGTCCAAGGAACCGTAGACAGTAGGTGAAGGGGCTTTAGCGTTGTAAACCTTGTGATAAATTGAAGTATGATAACGGCCTTGCTTTGATACCACCGGATATGATACCTCAAAACACTGCAACACGGGTACAATGCTAGCACGTCTACCGTGTCCTCTCTATATGCTCCTGAGGGTATAATTTTGTCTACCTGCACAGATGCAGCACGCACCGATGATTAGCATACTGCTCGTACAGTAGTCTACCAAAGATGGCCCTAGGACGTCCATAATTTCCCCCTTTGGATTAAGATGGGAAAGCACAGCAAAAAGACTCTCTTTCAGCCTCTAGTTGAGACAAAATCCAAAAGACCTTACCAGGAGAGGCAACTCCAACGTCCTTGCAGAACTCTCAGTCCTTATGGTGTCATACTCCCTAATCCCCGTATTAAGGCACTATATCGGTACTTCTTACCAGGGACGAATATATGAATAACATCCCCCTGCGCCACCCCCACCGACAACATCCGAATCGCCATAATCTAGCTTCCTTCCATTCCTTTCAGCTATTGGTGTAAGTTAGTCCAAAACTAGGAAGACGAGTTAAGGGAAAGGAAAGAGAAAAAAAAATATCCGAATAAACCCCCGATTCCGAAACCCCCACCCTCTCCCCCGTACCTCTTCCTACGGAGTAGGAGAACTTTCCTTTCAGCCTAATTGACACAGTCGTCCTTGTGCTAGTACCGTACGGTACTTGTAGCAAGGATGGTATACTCGCAATTCCTATTTCGGGCACTTTCCTGCCCGGACAAGTATTTTCCTGGACCTTTCCGAAGATTCTTTCCCTTCCCTCTAATGACCTACGGTACCTACCCACATCCATAGAATCTAATCCCTGCCATCCCGGAGATATATTTCAAGTACTAAGCACCAATACCCCCACGTCCACCCTTCGGTCAATACGCCAGCGCGCTATTATAAAAGGCGATCCTTGACCTGGGACCTTGGTAGCTCCCACGCCCTCCCGTCTGTCATAGTCATCTAATATTGTACTGTACGAGAGGGAGGGAGGGAGGGAGGAAAAGATAAACCTCTACGCTGAGATCCTGGTTTACAGACTTCAACTTACTATACCTCCTCAAGGTCATGCAGGGTACCTACCCGATAATACCGAAGGCCTGCCTCGGCTCGGCTGGGAGTACTCGTAGTAGGCAAGAAGCGCCCACTGGTAAGGATTCACAAAATATATGGCAAAAGAAACAGTGCGTATCTGAGCGCCCATACAAGCGCACGACCGTTGATATCTAGTACTTCTTGTCTGCTACGAGTGCGATGATGATGGTAAAGGGGAGTGTGTGTATCTGTCATGCTGTACAATGTATCATACGCCGATAAAGCCTCCTCTGCTCGAGTATACTGTAGCGTAACGCATGGTTGGTTGATTGTTATTAAAGCAGGTCAAGCCCGGTACGGATACTTATCGTCCGTTTGTGTGATGGTAGGGTAGGCCACAACATCCAAACAGAGAAAACAAAGAAGTTAGGTGTGGTTCCGGGCACTCAAAATCAAAGTCGCTCGTTCATTAAGAGACGATCACTTCCCAATATGGCCATAAATATTAAGTCTTAGCCTCCTAATTAGGAAGAATAATACAAAGATATTATTATTATTTGTTACAGGCAGCTAGATGTTTGTTAAACATTTTCAAAGTCCCTTCTACGAATATCTAGAGAGTGATAAATTGAAAATATTTTACAGAAGCTCCTAGATGGGGTTGTGGTTGTTGAGGTACAACGAGTTTGGATTCGTGATATTCTCGGTTTGTTGGGGTGCTGACTGCAGTGCTCGGAACCTCACCATAATATTATTATAGAAAGCGGTATTTACACCAGTGGTTAGCCTTACTGGACGGAGAAGAAAAAAGGTAGATACTAGAAACATGCCATTTCGGCGAACAAAAAAGAGGAGGAAGAAAAGGTGTGAGATCAATGACTAACTTGGCAAACAAGTAGACGAACTGAGGGACCCAAACAAGCGGAAAGATAGAAGAGAAAGAAAAAAAAGCCGGGCTAAAAGATAGAAGTGAAAAACGAAAACAAGACAGACGAGCCGAGTACCGTATAAATGAATATGATTGATAACTGATAACACCGTAGGCCTTCAAACTTATCAATCATTCAGCCGATCAATCGCAACACACACTATCATCAATATCAAACCACATCAACTCCCCACCATCGAAAGTGTCACCTCGCTACTATTCCGGGTTTGTTCTACGTGTGGTCGATTCCACGTCTTCAAGTGGCCTATGGTTCCGTCGGAAATTTTCCTCCTCGCGCGGCGAGGTTAGGGGGGAAAAAGTCAGCCTCGCAAATCATTCTTGGAATAGAGCAATCAAGCGACAAGATGAATCGCGCTAAAGTGAGAATCAAGCTAAATCGGGGAGCTATCTCTGAAGCTAGAGATGACAAGGTCGTCCGTGGGGTTCTTTTTTTCCTGCGATGCCATGCCATGCTTGACAAAGCGGGCCAGGGCAGGAGCAAGGGTACGAAACCCTTGGGAAAAAGAGAAGAAAGGACAGGAACCAGGAACCGGAAATGTGTTGGGGAAAGTACGTACCATCCGTGCATGTTGTAATAATTGAGTCTTCCAGAAAAACTAGCTGAGTGAGATGCTCCGCGTCAACGACTTTCGACTATTTTTTTTCATCACATGTAGTCTTACCGTTAGTTCAGTTCAAGGTACGAATTGAGGAAAAAAGGAAGGAAAAAAAACTAATGGCGAAGACTCTTTCGGACAAGAAGAGAGGAAGCCCTAATTTTCGATTTGATAGCGATAAGGAGGAGGTTCGACTTACCATGATTGGCGGTAGAACGGCAGTCCGTGCACGCTCTTCCACGGGATGAACAGCGATCGCTTGGTCCGAACTCTCGTCATGGGTGGAGGCGATGTTGGAATTTGACCGCAACCTCCCTGACAGGCTCTCTGCGTGAATTCTTCCACTTTGAGACTGGTAATTATGAGATGACATGCTCTGGATCCATCCAAGGCTGAATTAGCCACAGGCTCTACTTAGAAACGACTGATATCATAACCCTTGTTATCGGTTGCAGTTTCGCGAATCGGTAACCTTCTTCGTGGCAGGATAGCAGAATGGAGAGGAAGGAGAGAAAAAATGCCCGGAAAAAATGGGAGATAAGGAAGGAGATTCTCGGGCCGTACCGCTTTTGGCTTGTGAAGCATTCCAACACTAAAATCCCATAGTAGCAGCCTGCAGTCGTTTCCAACACTCCCAAAACGATAAGTACGATCATCGCAACGCCAAGGATCGAAGGCAACACTAGAGACCCATGAATGGTGTCCTTCACAACGAGCTACGATACGTCGATCATGAAACGACCATATGGATACTAGGTCATCCTGACCACCAGTGACAACGTATCTTCCATCTGGAGACCAACAAACACACATCAACCCGCCATAGTAGCTACTATAAACATCTAAAAGCCTAATGAATACGTAAGTACCTTACGCAGCTCTCGAGCCGTAGAGAACTATATTGCTCGCGGAATATGAGTCACCTACTTTTCCTTAACGATATTAATGACCCGCAAACACTGATCTTCAGCCACCACGGCAATACACTGGCAGTCTGGGGAGAAAGCAAAGGCTGTGATGGCGCTTCTAGAGACCGACCAATACGAAACAGGATTGGTTCTCTGGTTTTTTGACTCCACCGACTTATTCACGGAAAAGTACCTCAAGAGACTTGCCGTATCATCAGATCCCGTGGCAGCCTTCTCGGGTATCTCACTAGAATCCGGTGCATCCTCAGGCATAAATGGCGCATCCTCCTTCTCTTTGTCGTATACTATCAAAGATCCGTCTTGGTGGGCGGCTAGAAATAAATTCTCAGTCCCCGGTATCCATTTGATGTCTGCGACTGCATGCGAGTTTATCATTCCCTGGAGTTGACAGAGGGCTTTATTAGCATCAATGCCGCTGAAAAAATAGAATAAGAATCACACAGAATTTGTGATATACAACTCTGGGGGTCTTTACATTCTTGTTTAGCCTCGCATATTTGTTTGAGACTGGATCAAACCACACAATGTCCCCACTCGAGAAGCCAATAATCACGTCTAAGTGAGTAGAGCTCTTAGTGAGAAGGTTGACATCATGGCAAAGTGGGTGCGCTTTTGTGAATAAAATCTTCGAGAGAGGCTCTTGCTACAAAGATATAAAATGTTAAGCTCTTCATTCTTGCACATAAATTGTTGGCAGCGGTAAATTTGAACCTTAATTGAGGAGCCCAGATCCAGCCAGTTGAATGCCCGGTTTATGTTTGCAAAAACAAACAAATCTTCCGAGTTTCTCTCTGCTAGCCGTTTCGCTAGGTTTTCATGAGAAATAATTCTCGAGACGAAGGTAGAATTGTTTTTAGCAATATTGTTCTTCGGCTTTTTTCTCCTGGCCGCGTCCTTGCTAGATGCAGACAAAGACGCATTCCCCCCTCCAAATTTCTCTGTAGCAACATTCACTCCGTCCCCATTACGAGATGTATTGCTTCCTGAGCCCGTTTTCGCAAGAGAGCTACGCGAGTCTGTGTCTGCAGAGGTTCTTGGGTCAAGCCCAGATTGACTTTCCTTACTCTGTGACATTCCGGGACTATGGTAGACAGGGGAGGGTGCATCTTTTGATTTGATGGCAACTAGAGAGAGTTTGGTTCCGGCAACTGTGGGCTGGGGCGCTGTGCTAAGGGGATTGAGGGTTGTTATTGGAGACTCAGACGGATGTGGCGGAGGCGTGGCAAGGAAAATATCCTCCTTCAATATGTATGTGCCTGCACCAATCCGGGGGTCAAATGGTCAGCAAGGGTGGTAAATTGGAAGTCTGGCCAGTTTGCTCTGCGCACAACACAAGTACCGCATCGAACGAACCAATGCTGGCACAGGAGATCTACCCGAAACCGCACAATGCTGGCCGAACACGCCTGGAACATACCTTCGCCGACCGAAAATTGGTATTCAGGCCCTTCAGGGTACGTAATGACATTGTTCGTCTCGACAACGGGGGGCGGCGCGCCTGGCATTCCGTTACCCCAGAGTCCCGTTCCGGGGGTGCCTGGATGCCTAGGGGGCGGCGGCGGTAGTACGAACATTGCTTAATTGTCACGGAACAATGTGCCCCAAACGAAGAAACGAGCGGCGCTATAGATTGGATGAAATGGCGGGATAGGAGCCGTCTGGATGGGACCTCTTGAGGGCAGAAACTCGTGCGAGGAAGCCTGCACACAACAGGTTAAGTGGAACGGGGGAGATGGAGATGGCGGTTGTATCAGATGAGATGGATTGGGAAGGAGGGGGATGGAGTGTGGATACCGGCGGTGGATAAATGTACGGTGTGTTCCCACGTCAGAACTATGCGGCTATTTCCACCAAGACTGGTTGATTTGTACCCGACAGCATGGATTTTAACAGAAAGTGTGGTCCCTTAAAGCGGACCTTTGGCTGGCAGGAAAAAATACATTTTCTCTACAATGGTATGCTGAGGCTCTTATGAAAGCGCCGCTTACAGTAAAACCATCCAAGCATTTTTGCAGTAGGGCCGTGCCATCCATGACGGAGCCACGCGAGCCCAATGAAAGCCCTGCCCTATCACCAATCCTACCTAATGTTGCCAGCTTCCATCTCTCCAACCCCATCTACCGCCCAAGTTTACACACTGTTGATATCTCTACCCCGAAGCCTTTACAAAAAAGTATACTAGCCACTCCAATAATCCAATTACTGCACTCATCATTCATCTCACCCGCTCTGGTTGGAATGGCTGATACCGTTCGAATAGTTGTGTGCGGAGACGAAGGCAAGTCCCCTATCAGCATATCCGTACAAACAGCTTCTAACCATCATCAAAATTCCATTAGGCACTGGGAAATCATCTCTCATCACTTCTTTAGTCAAAAACGTTTTCATCTCAAGCAAGATCCAACCAACACTTCCCGCAATTACAATTGCCGCCCCGGGAAGTGTTACCACAACAATTGTTGATACCTCTGGTGTGTGCCTCCCGACACTAGGGGTTGGAGGCTTGATGGCAGTTAATAACCGGTCCCTGTGCAGCTCTCCCGCAAGAACTAAATACCCTTCGCAAAGAAATTCGGCGATCCGATGTCATATGTTTGGTGTACTCAGATCATTATGTTAGCTCCTCAGGTTACACTGTCTTATTCTTGAATGCTCAGCTGATTGTCCCCCTAGAGCTATGAGAGAGTTTCCCTATCTTGGTACCCTTACCGTCTTTTCCCATGTGAGCCTCTGGATTCTGACCGCGGAAATTTCACAGGCTTCCACTCTTTCGCAGCTTGGGAGTGAATGTTCGTCCATCACCTCCGAACTGGATTACTTTAGGCTAATAAGGGTAGCTTCCTGTTGTTCTATGTGCAAACAAAGCAGATCTGTCGCCTGGTGTTGATCCTGAAGAAGAAATGATGCCCATAATGTTAGAATTCAAGGTCATTCCCCTCAACTACATCGCCCCAATTAAGTACTGACCTCGTTGGCTCTCAGGAAATCGACTCCTGCATAAGGGCTAGTGCAAAAGAGCAGAAGAACGTCAACGAGCTTTTTTACCTCTGCCAAAAAGCTGTAACACATCCGGTTGCACCCTTATATGATTCTAAAGAACAGGTAGGTTCCTCCGAAATCGCCTGAGGCTCGGCGGGAGCTTACCATCATCTGTTGTAGAACCTTAAACCTGCCGCGGTGGCAGCTCTTCAACGAATCTTCTGTTTGTGCCTCATCTATACTCAGCAGGCACCTAATACTAATTACATTCTCAGTCCTATGTGACAGGGATCAAGACGGCTTTTTGAACGATCTCGAGCTTCAAGAATTCCAGGTACCATCTCCAGTTAACCCTAACCCTTCCATGGGCTCTCTAGACATGCTTTCTCACCAACCTTTCTAGAAAAAATGCTTTGACAAATCTCTCACCCCAGAGGAGCTTGACGACATAAAGACCTCGATAAAAAAACGGCTACCTAATTCTCGGACCGAGGAGGGGGTTGATGAACAAGGTTTTATCCTACTGAGCAAGATGTTCGCAGAAAAAGCTAGACACGAAACTGTCTGGACGATATTACGCGTTTTTCATTACACAGATAGCTTGAGTCTAAAAGACAGCTTCTTGCACCCAAAGTATGTTTCTTTTTTATATACCCCTTAAACCTTGCTACCTTCGCAGTAACTAAAACTTTCATATTAGATTTGAGGTTCCACCCAATGCATCAGCAGAACTTTCTCCCCTTGGATATAGGTTTTTCGTAGACCTTTTCCTCCTTTTTGATAAGGATAATGATGGAGGACTCAACGAAGATGAGCTGGCAGCGCTTTTTGCCCCCACTCCCGGTCTTCCTGCATCATGGGTAGATTCCTCGTTCCCATCCTCGACAGTCAGATCTGAAGCCGGGCATATCACTCTTCAAGGGTGGCTAGCCCAATGGAGCATGACAACCTTCCAGGATCCAAAAATGACTCTGGCTTATTTGGCGTACCTGGGATTTGAAAGTGATGAGAAGGGTGGCACAACCGCCGCGTTGAAAGTCACTAAACCGAGGAAGAGACGGAGGAGGCAAGGGAGAGTAGAACGTAACGTTGTTCTCTGCTACGTATTAGGTTCACGTGGGAGCGGGAAGGTGTGACCCTTTCTTTAATTAGACTAACAACGAGGCTCAGCTAATTGGAAAATAGAGCTCAATATTAGATGCATTTCTCAACAGGCCCTTTGATTCCACATATCATCCCACAATCAAACCGAGAACCGCTGTTAATAGTGTAGAATTACAAGGGGGTAAACAATGCTATCTGATAGTAGGCTCTAACATCTAGGCAAATCACAATTTTACATCATTGACATTGGCATTTTAGATTGAAGAACTAGGCGAACTAGAATCCGCAATTCTGGAAAATGAGGCAAAATTGAATTCCTGTGACGTCGTATGCTACACCTACGACTCGTCTGATCCAGACAGCTTTGCACACATAGTTGATCTACGAGTACGGACAATCTGTCTATATCTGGTAACACATGCTAATACACATGCTAGGCTCGGTACCCGCAACTCGACGAGCTTCCGGCGGTATATGCAGCCCTAAAGGCGGACCTAGATAAGACAACCCAAAGGGCCGAAATCCAGCCGGACGTTTACACGCGCGAGATTGGCATGTCAGCACCTTTACATGTGAGCGCCGCTTGGACATCTATATCCGAGCTTTTTGTCACGGTAAGCTTTGTGCAGTGTGCTTCAATTGGCAGGATACTTATACGCATAAATAAACATGTAGGTCTCCGAGGCTGCATTATTCCCTAATAATGCTTATCCTCGAACAGAACCTGAATCAGCAGATAGAACTAATTTCTATATTGCTACTGGAGTGACAGGTAAGCGCGATTTCCACTCTAGCCTAACGCCAACAGAAACAAGCTAATGTGCTACATGATGTCAGTGTGCACTGTCATGGCATTGCTGTATGTTTGGAAAAGGACCAATCCAGGATAGACCCTGGCTACCGTAAGAACTTGCATAATTGTACCATGGAAGAAAGGAGCCCCGGATTACCGCAATTGCGACCTGTTGGTGGGCGAGCTCTGATTTTAGGGGAAACTGGGCGTAGTGGGGCACTAAGTGGAGGCGTGGGTTTTTTGCGTAATAATGACTCGAACGCTCCCACGATACTTAGGCGGGCGAGGTTAGGTTGATATGCTCACGGTGTGAAGGTGGAGACACCAAGATAGTTAGGTACCAGTACTAATATATGCCCCTTCGTCAGAGAGTTTCAGGAAGTGGAACTCCGGTAGAACCTTGTCCATGATAGGATGAAGCAGAAACTCGAGTGATATATCATGACAAGTATTCTCAAGGAGGTCCGGCGAGTCTGGATTATTTGCCGTTTAGCTAGTTTATTCCCATAGACTCCCCCGGCCCCCCTCTCTTCTCTACGAAACTTTACGTTCTAGCCCGCCCGACCAACGTGCGCTTACAATAATCCTTTGCCCCTTGCTATTATTTCTTCTGGCAAGGCTAGGTTTGGTCCATCTACCCATTTCTCTCTCCATTTCTCTCCTTCTTTCTACCTATTTCCAATCTCCACCCTCCCCCGCCATTTCCACATGCCTCTAGCCTCCTCCTCCATTTATGGTTCCTACTACATAACCCAGCTCTGCCCTGCCCCTGCCTGTTAGGTTTCCCTTCCCCGCTCCCAAGTCAAGAGGGGGTTGTGCGAGTGATAGAGTATGACACCGAGAGACGAAGGGTGGTTAATTGGATCTGGGAAGTGATTCAAGTATATTACTATAGCGCTGCAACACCTCCCATCTCCCGATGAGATGATATCGATAGATTCCCATCCACCAGTTAACGTGGAGAAGTATACTTTGCAGAAGGAAGGAATGCTCCGCTACTCAAGTGGGATATAGCCTCCTAGCCGACCCCCGATTGAGCACGCACCCCTCACCAGTATCACTCCCCATATTTCCCCACCAGCCGAATAGGATGCTTCTAGGTCATCAGCCGAGCCCACCGCGATACCAACCACATCCTAGACTTTTGCAGCCAGAGCTCTCACTCTTATCGAGTCCACTGGGAGTTGACGGGCACTTGCCTATTAATCTACAGGAATTGGTCGGAATGGCGATTCCGTTTGTGGGGGGTAGTGTAAGTAGAAGGGATAGTTAGGTATCCTTGGTTATCGAATCTATGAAGAAGAGGCCTAACGCTGAATGCGCAACTTGCGAAATACTAAATGCCCACATTGACGTAACCTCTATGTACAGTATGCGATTGTCTTGTTGGGGTTCGCCCCATTCCGAAGCATATACGCATATATATCGCCCTAAGAACTATCCCAAATCTACCCCACCACGAACAATAAGGTGATTTATCCACCGCACTGAATGTAAGACATCCCCACTGTAAGTCCGGAACCCCCCACCCTCCTACATGGTATAACCAAAAGTGATCCAGAATTCACTCCTGGTCAAAAAAGGCCGGTCGCTACATGTCCACCAGGAGCGTGGAACCAGGTATCATATGTATCATACGTGAACATACTAGAGGTAGGGCTTGACAAACGGACGTGCAGTAGTGGCAGTGGTGGATCTTAAGCTATACCTAAGAGCGGAAAGAGCGATGATATATGGCAAAATGCTTCACGAAAAAGTCATGTGACTCAGCCTTCTAGACGAAAATTCGGGCAGTATGGTTAATAATGGCCTGCTCACAGAGTATATAGAAGGGAGAAGAGAAGGGAAAAAATAAATAAAATAAAAAGTCACTTCCCTTGGTGTCAACCCACTTAACTCTGATATAATAATATACAACTTCCAAATTCACAGAAGTAGACGTGAGAAAAAAAGAGACATCGCAACTGTCAGGGATAGTTACCCTGGGGCTTGACTGTTTGGTCATATTTGGCACACCATACCGTAAAAACCGAAATAGAAGAGAAATGTGCTTTGAGGTTGTATTAAGGTGAGTCATGCCAAGAAGCTGGGATGGTTACATCAATGTAAATTACGAAATATGAAACATATAGAATTTAAAAATACATTCAAATTTTCAATCGGTTGCACCCAGGAAATATTCTCCATCTAGCTCATCATCCGCAATATTCAACTCAGTTGAATCATCTCCTTCTCCTTCCCCCTCGCCATCTTCTTCAACAACCCCTCCAGCCACCATTACCCCATCTGCCCAGTCCTTTACCCCCTCCATGAACAAGGAAGTCGAAAGACCCTTGATGGAGATTTCAGAATCTCTACTTCCATCAATCGGAAGTGAGAGACCGACGGTTGTGAAGGCTCGTTCAATCACATAGGAATGGTTTGTCGTAAACCTTTCCCAGGCTTCACCCACCGCCCAGGTGCAGAGTACTCTCCGCCGTCCGACCATGCTCCCTGATAGCTGACCTCCCCCCAACAGAATCTGCTCCTCCTCCACCTCTATCGCATCCACTTTTTCTTCGAGGATTTCCTAATCAGAGATTTGGTCAGTAATTAGAATAATAAGTATCCCTCTCGTTTGATTTTGGTAATTGACTTTGATGATACTAACTTTCAAAATATCTTTAAAGGGCCGGTTAATCGATATATCTAGGGGCTGAACCATACTGGTACAGCCCCCAGGTATTACACTTAGTGTGATATCGTGGGCTCGCATGGTGTCCAAAACCTCATCAGTTTTGTGACTACCAAACATGTCGAGCACCATGAGAGTTGGCCGTCCACCCAGTACAGGTATGACCTGCTCGTTAAGCCATTCAACAACGTTGGTTGAATTGGCGTATGCTTTCGGGTTGAACTTTACAACAACCCGAGGGTCATAAAGGGCTTTTTCAGCTATGATGGTGTTGCCTACCCCCTGCCCTCGAAAAAATATTAGGGGTTTAACGCGGGGCACAGCATCGGCGAATACGGTAAGTTGAATCGTTGCCTGTCGCTTATCCCAACCAGACTGCTGACTTCCCTGTACC
This sequence comes from Tuber borchii, assembly GCA_003070745.1. Taxonomy (NCBI): domain Eukaryota; kingdom Fungi; phylum Ascomycota; class Pezizomycetes; order Pezizales; family Tuberaceae; genus Tuber; species Tuber borchii. The sequence goes on along the minus strand of NESQ01000028.1, from coordinate 58,365 downwards.
CATATCGTTTTTTCACCCTGTTGATTGTAGGTCCGGCCACTAAGATACTCAAAGGGCAGCGGAGTTTGGTCCATGTTACAGATGTTGCTCAATCTGTAACGACCAATCTCCGCTGAGATATCGGGAAGATCGGCATGATTTTTTGGTCGTAGTTGTGAGTTCCTTCGATTAAATTTCATCCAATTTACTAAAGCTCCAACATAGTCTGCCGGCAGCTGGCTAGCCTTATTGGTAATTGCACGAAGAGTGATTTTATGCCAAGATAAGAAACCCCGAAACCATCCATTTGAAAAACAGAATCGACTAACCATAGTTTCTGAATAGGTTTCAGCAAAGAGTCGCTTTGCATTTTGGCGAAACCAACTTTGGCGTACAACTTTCCCCTCTGCACGACGCTATCGGAAAGCATCATATAATCTTCTCTCCATATTCACCCATTTCCTTCTTCTTCCCCCTCCTCCCAATCTTCGAGCCATCGCTGACGCCTCTAGGAAATTTCCAGCCAGTTCCTCTTTTCGCCATCGCCCAATATTTCCTAGTGGGATCTTAAATCTTACTGCAGCTTCCTTGAGCGTGGGCTGCCGGAACTTGGTCGGTCCAGAGGGTATTGATGCTGTCTGTAGCCAGGACAGTACTCGTAACTTATAGTTGATTGTATAGGACTTGCGAGGATGCTGCACCATATTTGGAGCCGTTCGGGGTCTTATTCTCAAGGGCTTTCGCTTCGGCCCTGGCTTCTGTCGTAGTGGGGCATAGAACTTGCCTGGTATAAGTTCTGGTAAGACTACAGTAACCTTGGAGCGTGCACTGCCTTTGCTTCGCTCACTTCGTCGGGCCATGTAATAAGATTTGACAGGTAATCGATTATGCTGTTTGAGTTTTCACTTTTGGAAGTATAGCACTTGTATTTAATTTTCATGTAAGAGTAGTACAGTATCTGCTTTGTTTATATTATTTTTTATTTACATTCTCTATGACTCCTATGCTGTTGATTAATTGTCTATTCTACTGCCAGTATTGATATCATGACTCCAAACGCATTGTTGACATGAGGTTGGAATTGAAGGTCAAAGCAGATGTCTCAAACCAGTCATAGCCTCACTGATTGCGACATTCCCCCTTTTTTTACCGGCTAAGCTTATTTCAACTGCTTAGCACATTTCTCTTGTATTTCAGTTTTTACGGTACCGTAGTAGAAAGAGTGGTTTTCGTCGCAAGTGATTTTTTTTTTTTCCCTCTTCACTTTGTTTTCAAACCTTGTACGAGTAGTTTTTCGATTATAGCTCAACTTAATTTATTTATCATACAAGTCTCCAAATGGATCTTAAGTTATTATATGATGCCCCCACCTCGACCCATATAGCCGGGTCTACCAAAAAGCTCCCCCGCTCTCCCGCTCTAACCTTCCTTCCTTCCTTCCTTCCTTCCATTCTTACGTTTATCCCGCCTAAAAAAATGCTAAATGGCGGATTTTTCACAATAATAATTTAGACAACCGCGAAATCTTCGGTCGCCTAATAACATAATAATAATAATAATAATAATAATACTATTATAACATAATAAATATCTCGCCCTTCTCCTCCAGGCATATACTTGAGTTTCGGGAAAGAAAAAAATGATTTTTTTTATTGTGTGGAGGAAGAAAAAAAGAGAAAGATTGTCCATAGTATTTTTGAAGGATATACATCCACCTCCTCCCTGGTCAGGAGGGGAAGAGCTTGGTCACGTTAGTCATCACAGACTCCTTAACTGTTGACTGAGGGCTATGGGGACCTGTCGGTCAAAATGTGCCTTTTTTTTTGAAAGCATCGCGGTGATTAGGGCAAGCGAGTTTCGAAACTTGTTTTTCTCTTCTTCTTTTCTTCTTCTTCTTCTTCTTGTTTCTTTCTTTGGGGTGACGCGTTGGCGATGTTTCCCCCTTGTTCCAAGAACCTGGTTTGGCGAAGGAGAAATGATTTGTGGGTGGGTTTTAGGGGGATAAGTTAAGGTCTGAGAATTACCTCCTTCACGGTTAATCGAAACTGTCCACCGAAAGTCGGAGGAGTCGGAGTTTCATCCTCACGTATAATAGAGATTACCCCAAGCTCAAGGAACCCCTGCGTAAACCATTGTTTTTTTTCAGCAAACAAAGCAGGTCTTAGGAATAAGCTCCCCCCCGTTCTCTGCTCTATATATTGATACTTAACGTTCTAGAAGAAATTCAATAACATAGAGTAGCAATAAGACACTAGTGGGAGTGGTTAGTCAAAACTAGAGTACGACTTTCTGAAGCAGCCAAGATACAATACTCTACACTATTCCAAGGAACACCTCATGTTAGGATTCGCTGATAAAACGAAGGCCTACCTTCCACCAATTATTCACTAGACACATCACTTCCAGCCCCTGACAAACCCTACCTAGGCACTACCCCTAAATCAATGCTTCACCCATGACGAAACTCCCCATCCAAGCAGAGACGGTTACTCAAACACACAAGTCCCCCCAAACTCCGACCAACCCCTTCCACAACACAGGCCAGACCCCACCAGTGTTCATCAGGCCCTCAGCTATCCCCAAGCATCCAATGAACCCCGAGGAAGAGTCAGACAGGGATGAAAAATTTGCGGGATCCAAGATCACCCCAGGCACCGGGCCATCAAGGGAACCTTCAGAATCTCCAGGATCTCATAACTTCCAGAGCAAGAGATAAACCGTCCAAGTCACTGACGGAACGGCTCCCCCTCTCCGGGCCCATTGAATTCCAATTTCCCAACTTGATCCCGACCTTTCAAAAACACGCGAAGTAGATTTGTGCCTATCCGCCCAAGTTTCAGGTATGACAAACAATTAGAGAGACGAAGTCGTCCAACCGGTAGCTCGACCAGATAATAGACATTAGATGTCCCTGATGGTCAGGAAAGAGGGGAGGAGGATAGGAGGTTTATATAGATTTTGGTACCAAGCCTTGCGATGTGGGCTAAGGATGAGAATACACTCTCGAGACTAGGGCCCTAATAAATACACAATTGAACGCGGAATGGAGGATGTAGTAATCTCGAGAAGACATTTACCCTTTCTTGGGCACTATTGTGTATGGTGACGCGAGTGCTGCACAGTGAGTTGCGACGTTTACTGTACATTACACGGTGCGAGAAGAACTCTCGACTGCCTAGTAGGAAGCCGTACTCGGATATGATACCAGGGTTGTTCCATGAACATTCCCGATGAACGGTCGTTTCCGATATGCAGCTAGGTCTATTGATTGTGAGAGAGAAGTTTCCGTGAATGTTTTGCGAATTTCTTATTTGACAGAAGGGATGCCTGTGTGGTTTAACAAATACGGGGGTGTTCGCGGATTGACTCCCATCCGACTTCCTCTGAGGAGTGCCCTCCTTCTCCTCCTCACAATAGTTTCGAGAAAGTCCAAAAGCAACACTACACAGCTACCAGGTCAGAGTAAAACAATGCCGTCCGATATCTTTCGAAGGACCATTATGCGAAGAACACGGTAGAAGCCTCTCACTTGAGAACTAGAGAAATATAGATACTAGAGGGAGAAGTTTCACTACGAGTAATATAATAGGCCCAACCGTTAAGGCCAGAACCATCACTATCCCAGTCCAGATACCTGCATACTTCTACCCTGCATTCCCCCCTCGAACTCGAGCCCTAACCCCTCCAGCGGTGAGAAGTTAGCATCTCATCCACAGTTCCGTGAATACCGCATGATGCAGCCACCATGCCAATCAACCCCAATCTTGGCAGCAGACAGCAAAACATCTCAAGAGCCCCCACAGCGAGGGAGCGCACCGCAGGAGTTTGACTTAAGATATCACAAGTCGAAGCTACAAGTATTATATCATACAGCCCCCGCTACGGTACTTAAGGTTAACACCACCCTCAGCCCGGTCGACGAAACCCACTACTCGGGTATCGTTTCAAAATTAGAAACGAGATCGCCCGGTTCCTCCGGAACACTTATCATTCATCATCATCATACCTACCTACACTTCCGAGAGGAAAAAAAAAAAGAAAGAAAAAGAAAAAAAAGTGATATCGTACCGAAATCTTGGGCCATTCCCACAATCTCCTTCTTCTTTAGAACCTAGCTTCAACTCGTGAAAGGAAAGAAATAAAGAAAAAAAACAAGATTCCCTGGAAACTTCACCCCGCCCGCCACAAAGCAATCACAGGTAACGCACGAGTACGGTACGGTACGCCAGTCCGGTTCGCAACCCCCACGAAAAAAAAACCGATGCGAACTATTGCATCAACCAATCATGGTAGTGTAATGTGATATCCTCTCTACTCTATGATACGAGTACCGTATACCGCTTAAAATCATCCTCGAGTGATTCACTATGACCCTTCATAGTCGCGTTAAATGCTTATTTAAGCTTCCTATGGAACCGGGATTTGACGGATGGTTCCAATCTATTCACCTGCGCCACCGCTGGCTAGGGCGGTAAGTCCGTTTATGATGCACTGTGAGGATACTGTACTCGTACAGTACAGCTATTTCATTGATTTGTTGTAGTCGAGCACGGATGCTGATGGCTAACAGACAGAGGTCCACGTCTTCAGACTAGTTCTTGCTCTATTCTCGAAAGGCCTGCATTTGTTGGTTGGTTGGTTGGTACTCTGAAGTCACCGGGAAGGGGATATCCTCCTAAAAGCATAGCTGCCACAATGTTGTTTTGGGGAACGGTGGGCATTATGCAGACCACTGGGCCATTTAAAGAAGTCTCCGGGCGCTTTGCATTTATAATGAGCATCTTGGCACAAAACTGTCCGGAGACATTTTTAAATGGCCAAGTATAGGTCTATTTGTACAGAGCCAGGCAGGACTTCAAGTTAGCCAATAGTGCCGCCACGTTGGCAATAGCATCAAATGTGTTGGCGATCAAACAGGGGACGCCTATTCCAGAACGTCTGCATCTTCCGAGGCACGTTGCTGATGGTATGCGAGGAACTATGCCCCATATAGCAGAGTTGGTAGAACGATTCCTTCCTTTCGCAAGGGGTCTAGCGCTATATGATGATACCGGTACACCGCGAGGACACGCATGTCTACTAGTACTTGTATTATACACTAATACCCTATGAAGAACCCAAACGTATCATACCAATGCCACCCCAAATACCATCCATACGTCCGCAGCCACACACACACGCACACACACACCCGCTCCAACCCCCGAACCCTACAACTATAAATCATATCTATAAATCCTCACTCGCACCATTCCCATTTCCATTCCGAATTTAGGCTCCCAACGGACATGCCGCATCGGCGACATCGCTGCAATGCACGTCAACCGGAGAAAACCCCGATGAAAGTTTGAGAAGGACGACGACCATCGCGAGTGATTGGATGTGGTTGTTCCATTCCACCAAAAGGATCGACGGAGATGGAGGAAATGAGGAGAAAAGAAAGGATAATAATAATAATAATCATAATAATAATCCGGCGCTGATATATCCTGGTTTATTTGTATCTGGCACAAAGCATCTGAAAATGAGACAAGGTTTTTTTCCGCTGATTGGATTGGGTTAGGTGATGTGTAACAATAGTTGCATTTTTAGACGCTTTATTGCTAGATTGAGGTTACTTTGACTTGCTTAGCTTACTAGTCTCCGCGACACTAGCCTAGCACAGTGTGTTCAACGAAACGCAGAAGGAAAAAAAATCATTCCATCCCATTCCACGTCCTGAAGGAGTTAGGAAGGGCAACTTAGTAAGACAAGTACCGTACTTGTAGTAGTAGTAGTAGTAGTAGTAGTAGTACCGTAGTCTACGGTAGTCCCGATGATACCTGCGTTGTTCTCCTTGGCCTCTTGCCCGGCACTTGGGGGGAGGGAAATATCGTGGTGCATACGACGATAACATAGGTTTGTGCTGGGGGGATGCAGTGATGGTGTACGGTAACTTATGTATGCATTGAGAACGATTCTTGGCTGTGGTTGTGGGTTATCCCATTTCGCGCAGCGGATACGTGAGAAAGTCGCGGTGCATCGGTAGTTGCACTTTTGTCTGCCAGTACTGGTACACAGTAAGAGGACGGAAAGGGGGTTGAGTTAGTCAGGAAGGAAAGTATCGTACCTTACTGCACGGCAGACCACAACGACAGAGCAAGACTATCACTCCTCAGCAAGTTAAAAATCCGACCAAGGGAATATTATTATAGCTAACCAACACCAACAACTTGGAGCAGAAGAGGAGAAAGAAAAAAATAATTGCGGGAAACTCGACCTTATTATGTTCCCAGTACCGCGGGTGAATGGGCGATAGTCTAACAAAAGTGCCCTACACCGTGATGTAGTGGACCCTGCGTTGAAATCCCCCCCCCTTCAATCCCTCAGTTCTTTCTTCTCTCCTGGGTTAGGTTAGCTTTAACTTCTCGAGGAGGCTCGGCGCCACATGAGGCTGGGGATCCAGCAGCTCCAGTTGGCTGTTGCAGTCTTCAATAGGGGCGCAATGAAACTAGGCGGGCAACCAATAGGGGCATTCGGTAGGCAAAAATTGAATTCGTCGAAAGTACCGGTAGGATACAGTAGGGTAACAAAAAATACCTGCTACTCACCCGTTACTGATCCTTGTCTATGGCGCGTCGGATTTCGTCGTGCCCTCCATTGAGGACTTTATTATGAACCTTGCCTGAAAAGCCTCAAAGTTTTGAGTTTTTTTCCTGGAGTTTCATTATCCGTGGCGCCCACTTTACTATGTCGGTCCAGGGCCCATGGTAACCGCCTTTGTTTGGCGGGTAACGGGAACGGGTGGGCGGGTGGTGGGTTTGACATATGGCTTACCACTGCCCACCAACAGCACAGGCCGTTACCGTTACAGTCTTGCTCTTCTTCTTGCGCTTGGTGGATACCATCAGTAGGGGCCACTCGAACATATCGTAGCTCTCTCTTCTCGTACAGGGCTTGATACGTTGATAAAATGTCTCAAACTACAAGAAGAGCTGGGCAGGCTTAACCTGCGTACTTGCACGAGTACATAACCCCCCTCCTTCCCTCCCTGCTCAACTCACTCGGCCAACAATCACACTTACAGGGAAATTCATGACGTTAAGGAAAGAATTGCGTCGACTCGGGCAAGTTCCATCAAAGCGGTAGCAGTGGGTTCTAATTCACCCGAAGATACAGCGCAAGCACACGGTGATAGTCGAGCCTTTTGCCGGCATTTATGTGATATCCCAGGCTACGGTGCTCGAATTCTAATTTCCCAGTCCCCCACCATGGTAGCATGGTTCTCATGCGGGCTAAACTTTGTTGGAAGTGCTCCAAGTGGTAAATAAGTTCTTCCCTTCCTTCTATCCTTCCATCCTTCTCTCCTTCTCTCCCTCGTGCAGTCGCAAGTACCGTACTGTACTTGAGTACAGTGTACCGGTATACATCTGCAAGCTGCGCGATGACAAGGTTAGGGAATGGAATTACCGCGTTCTGTTTTTTCCCTTTCCCTTTCGCTAGCGTAGGGTGTCCCGGCGGGACACAGTGCTGCAATATCAAGGAAAAGGTCAGAAGGAAAAAAGGATTTCATACCATAATATCATGACATGTGCCACAGGATGGGGGGAAGGAGTTTATTTGTTCGATCGTCCGTCTGCAGGTGGGTGATTTCTCACGTTCTAGATGTTTGTATCCCCTTTATTTTATTTTTTGGTCCTTCCTCCCCACCTGCCGTGGTTGTGATCTGTTTCGTGTTTAGTTAGTTGTTGTCGTCTCCTTGTCCCTTCAATATCCCTCCTGCCTGGGGTTTGAACAGCGCAGCGGGAGGCAGGGAGGGAGATTTGGTGAATGGATCAGACTGGCTGTTCAGGTGGGCTAGGGTTGGTGGTGATTGTTGTTGGTTCAACAGCAACCACTTTCTGGGACTTTGCTGTGGCTCTCCTCCTGCAGAGTTGGAGGGGGGTCATTGGCTTCCTTTATCAACATCAGAGTAAACCCATGTGTTTCGCTAGCAGAGGCTGAGAACTTTCCTTTATTTCTTGTTTTCATTGAATGTTCTTGGAATTTGGATGTTTTGGACATGTTTTTTTTCTTTTCTTTTCTTTCGGGGTTGGAACTTTATGCTCGACAAATATGGCCTACCGGTACCCCCCTGTCATTCTCAGAGGGAAAAGGAAAGCTGGGAGGCTGGCGGCCCCTCCCCCGAATCATTACTGTGGTAGAGGAAAAACAAGGAGTGATCGAGTGATGCTTAGAAAGTTACCAAAATTGAAACGAAAAATTTCTCCCACATAATATACTCGCGCAATGGACTACTTGTACAAAGCATCAATAGAACAGCGGTAAAGAGGGATGAAGGAATAACTGGGGAAGAGAAAAGAAAAGAAAAATATAAAAAAAAGTAAAGAAAAGTAAACCTCAATTGCACTACAGGTCCGCAGCCTCTAGACTTCCTCTCCTCCATTTTCCTGTCTTCTTTCTACTGACGGTAAACTCTAGAAGTATCATAGAAGGGGAATGCCAGAGAAAGAGAGACAGAATATACAATAGGCCTGCCGCAAACTCAGACGATCCAGCTGCAGCTCCACGAGAGGGACAGAAAACGGTCCCGATCCTCTAATTTCTCCATCACACTGTCCCAGTTCAGCCGAAATCTGCTAACTCTCACCCAAAATACAAAATAATCAATCCGCAATCACCCTCAATCAATCCTATTCTCCCTCCATTCCATCATCAATCATCTCACTACTTCAAACTTGCTTGCTTCCACTACCGGCAACTCCCCCCCCCTTCTCTGCACCCCACCACTAAAACTCGACCGCCACCTCCCCTGCCTTTTCCAATCCTTCACCAACCAGAAGCCCGCTGCAGTTTATTCCGCAATCAGCTTGTCCCCCCCCCATCGCCCAATACTTAGTGCAAGCGTCAGGATTCAGTGAAGGAAATCAGTAGTCCATCCCCGTAATAGACATACCTTTTGCCGGAATACGGTATTGAGCTCTCTTTGGCTCCGTTGACTAACAATGGACTCGGCAAGCGCCTCGAACCGTTCAGAAAACAAACCTCACGGTCGACGCCTCACTAAGAATCCCCCATCAACTAGGGCGCCGCATTTTGTATCACCAGGCCTTCCCTCCGCAAAATCGTGGTCTTCCGGATCGATCCAGAGGACTCCGTCGGCTCCTGTCCTCCCTAGATCAACGCATGGGAAGTCGACTGGCGGACACCAGCGAACTCCCACATCTCCCAATCCGCAGGCCTTTTCATCCTCTTCTTCCTCGTTGGAGCAAACAAACCCCTCACCCCAGCTTAAACAAGACGGGTTCCGACAGCAAGGGCAATCTGACCTACCAATACAATACTTCAATCAACTTGGGGTAAGCTCGCGACCCGTCTCCGGGAGGCTCTCTGAGGAATCGACATCTGAGGGCTCCGGGTTTGAAACCTCATCCAGAAGGAACACACTCCGACGACCACCTCCACCTCCACTCGCCTACCCTAATACCGACGAGATGACAACCGCATCCTCCAGACCACAATTACGACAGTCAAATAGCTTCACGATGGGCGAACGTGCCACTTCCCCACCTAGCCCGCCAAAGTCTTACACCACAGGTTCCGGAGGCACTTTGAGCCCCAAGCGCAATTCCGACGAAGTCAGAATGCAGGCTCCACCAAGTGCCAAGTCGAAGACTGGTTTCTCAAAATTTATGAATAGTATGTTGGGTTCGCCAAAGAGGGTTGAGATATCGAATCCCTCCAATCCGGTTCATGTGACCCATGTCGGCTTTAATTTTATTACTGGAGAGTTTACAGTATGCAAACCCTCCAGAGCTTGGATTCTTCCCTTTCAACTGCACCTCCTAGTGTTTTCTCACATTTTCTCTTGCGTGTAGGGACTACCGAAGGAATGGCAACGGATGTTACAGGAGAGCGGTATAACAAAGAAGGAGCAGGAGCAGAATCCTCAGGCTGTGATGGATATTGTAGCATTTTACAGTGATGTCAGTGGTGGGAAGGGGGAAGATGGTGTTTGGAAGAAGATTCCCCAACAGGATTCGCACGGACTTGGTCTGCCTGGGCAGATGACCCCCGGGCCGTCTCCCCTAGTCAGTTCTCCCTTAATGAGTCCTCCTATTAGTCCCCGATTCCCGCCAAATCATGAGCACAGCTTCGAGAACCCCCGCGCTCCTCCTCCGATTCCGGCAGGTCAGAAGTCCCGCAGTGGCCCCATCTCCCCAGGACTTCCCCGAGATGGACCCAGCAACACACTTGTTCCCACACGTCCGGCGCCACGTCCGCCGGCTTCTCCACCCAGGGAGCCGGGACAAATCAATCCCTACTTGCCAAGAACAACCCAACCTGCCCCTCCACCTCCTCAACCTTCGTATCAAGTGTCTCCCATCGAACAATTACAGCAGGATACTTATCAGCCGCACGAGGAAACTCGAGTAGCACCCGCACCTGCCCCGGTTACCGTTCACCAGAGTCCAAGGATACCTAGAGAGCCATCGCCTCCGAGGTCGAACGACCCCTTCAGAAACGGACCCTATGAATCTAACGGCCCTCAAGTTACCTCTAAGGTGAAACAGTCACCTGCGCTGCAACAGACTCACTTCCAGAAACCTGTGGTCCAGAACCAGAGTGCTTCCCCGACTACTCAACAAGGTCTTACTCGTGCTCCTACGGCTGCCTCTGGGCAGGCCGTTCAAGCTCAGGCACCCCCTGGTGGAAATGTTGGACCTGTTCCTGTACAGAGACGTCAACAACATAGAAAGCAGCCCAGCAAAGATATCGATATCGTGACTCGCTTGAACGCTATCTGTACCAATGCTGACCCTACCAGACTTTATCGCAGCCTGAATAAGATCGGTCAGGGAGCATCCGGTGGTGTATACACGGCCTATCAAGTTGGTTCAAACAGGTCTGTTGCTATCAAGCAGATGAATCTTGAACAGCAACCCAAGAAAGATCTCATCATCAACGAAATTCTGGTCATGAAAGATAGCAAACACAAGAACATTGTCAATTTTATGGATAGTTTCTTGCACAGGGGCGATCTTTGGGTTGTAATGGAGTACATGGAGGGTGGAAGTTTGACTGATGTGGTCACCTTTAATATCATGACGGAAGGCCAGATTGCTGCAGTTTGTCGTGAGGTTGGTAACTTGTATTTGAATCCGCGGACGTTTTTCAGGCTAATGGTTTGTAGACTTTGCAAGGGTTGCAGCATCTTCACTCGAAGGGCGTGATCCATAGAGATATTAAGTCTGATAACATCCTCTTGTCGCTTGAGGGCCACATCAAATTGAGTGAGTGGATCTAACTAGTCATTCCGATAAGGTTTCTAGTGGCTAACCTGACTCAAAAAATAACAGCCGACTTTGGTTTTTGCGCACAGATAAACGAAGCTATGATGAAACGTACTACAATGGTTGGCACACCTTACTGGATGGCGCCCGAGGTTGTCACTAGGAAGGAGTATGGACGCAAAGTTGATATCTGGAGCTTGGGAATAATGGCGATCGAGATGATCGAGGGCGAACCACCATACTTGACGGAATCGCCTTTGCGCGCGTTGTACTTGATTGCGACAAACGGTACCCCTAGACTCAAGGAGCCAGATCAATTGTCGGCAGAACTCAAGGACTTCTTACATTCCGCGTTGGAAGTCAGCCCAGATCGTAGGGCTTCCGCCGGAGAACTCCTTCAGGTATGTTATAATGACTCCCGCATCGCTTTTTATTCCATTGTCGCTGACGAACATATTTAGCATGTGTTCCTTCAAACTGCGGATCCGTTGTCTAGTTTGGCGCCCCTCGTTAGAGCTGCGCGTCAGGCTAGAGCACAAGAACGCCAGAGGGGTTGAGCGATGCATAATGGTTTATCCTACGGGTTCATTTTCGACGGCGTCAGGCGGACTATATGCGGAAAAAATAAATAAACGAAAAAGTGACATTAGCGAAGGGAACTGTTTAGCTGGTTTGCTGGCCTGTTATGGTTGAATCTTGGGTATTTTTTTACATAGAAGATGGGTGGAATTATTTGATGGAGAGTGGGTACGGTAATTCGTTTTCATCTCTTATGGTATTTGTACTCCGAGGCTTTTTTTCTTCTTTTCCTTCCTCCATTTTGTTTCCTCTATCGTCTGGCTTTTTTAGGGGGGAACTATTTCAAGGTCACGCTACTCACCATTTTTCTTCCCTTTCTTCTTTATCTCTTGCGAACGATACTGGTGCCCCTTGGTATTCTCATTGTGCGTGTTTGTCGGAGATTTTCATTTTACGCTTTTTAGCCTTTGCGGTGACGTTGTGGATACCATATGGACGCGTCGGTTACGAGAAATTTCGTAAAAATGGGATAACTACAAGTATCATACATTCGCGTTGTGCATCGGTCACTGGACCGAATCAAGGATTTGATGATAAAGTGTGATTCCCTCTACTAGATGCCTCGACTGCCACGCATATCTACCGGTATTGTATCATAATAGGGTGTTCGGGGCCGCGTCAGCCTAGATTGTTTCTTGCCAAGGTTAAATTTCCTTGATATAGTATTGGAATGATGATATCTTATCTGATGATCATAATATGTCACTCGATGTAATTAAGAGATGAGGTTATTTCCAAAGGGCTGATTGTTTTATTTGAGATATCGTGCTTTTGGGTCCTAGTCTCCCGTGTGTATAATAGGAAGAAGGGCTGTGGTGTTGTTGGTTGCGGCCTGGCGCATCTGAATTGATGAATTGAGAGTGACATGGGCATCGCGGTATGCATGGTATCTGTTGACCCGACGGGTCAGGGTCCTCTCTGGGTGCTTCCGAGCTCGGTAGACTTGACCTTTTTTTTTTTTTCTTTTCTTTTTTTCTCAGGGTTCAGTATCATAGTCTCCCGGGTGAGGCATTGCCCGTCTAACATGTACTCGTACAGTATGCTGTACTGTATTATCACTACCGGTACCCGTTGGAATGGGAGGAAAAGGCGTTCATTTCTGTGTTGGTATAACCCGAACAATACAGTTTTTCCGTGAAAGGAAAATCGCAAGGTATCACATAGATGCTTATACCCGCTGAGTCATCAAAACTCCCCGCAGGCCCCGCGCGGCGTTTTGCCCCCACTGCCACCATTGGCGCTTGAGCATTACGCAGACAAGTTCCAATCTCCCCGTCGGGCCATCCACTTTACTTGCCCACCATCACCACCTCCATCAACCATAAATTACCTCTCTCTCTCTAGCATACCAAGGGCAAGGAGCTTTTACGAGAAAAAAAAAAGATTTATAACGGGCCGGACTGAACCGGCTGTTTGGAAGTTTGCTTCCTACTACTACTGATCTAATAGTTGTTTTGCGCAAAGGGAAATCATGTTTCGAGCGCAGCAGAATGAGTTTGACGATGTCATCGGTAAGGAAAGATTCCTTCTTGTTTTTAGTTGTGCGATACGTTGGTGTCCCATGTGAAATACGTGTGCTCATAAGATTTTGTTTTTACGGTAATATAGCTAAGGCAACGGATGAGACCTTGACCTCGGAGAACTGGGAATATATGATGGATGCTTGGGAGAAGATTAATGAGTCGGGAGAGAATGGGTATGCCTCTTTGTTTTTCATCCGTGATGTTTTTTTTTGGGGGAATCTCGCTTGCTGATTGATGGTGACCTTTGTTGGCAGGCCTAAGAATGCTGTCGCAGCGTTAATAAAGAGGCTCGCTCACCGAAATGCTGATGTTCAACTTTATACACTTGAGGTGGGACCGCTCACAACTGCTATTGGAAGCTAGCGTTCGTGAGAATGTGTGGGCTGATGATTTTTCTTGGGAGGTTGTTTTAGCTCGCAAATGCCTTTTCTCAGAATTGTGGCCCTAAGATGCACCGGGAGCTTGCATCGAGGTCGTTCACGGAGGCGCTGTTACGGCTTGCGGGTGATCGAGTGCGTTTTATTCCATTCGGAAAGTAGTGGGGGAGCGCGGTTTGCTGATATCACCTTTTTCCTCCGACAGAATACTCATCAGAAGGTCAAGACGAAGATTCTAGAGCGAATGGCTGAATGGTCCGAAATGTTTTCGAAGGAGCCGGATCTTGGCATTATGGATCAAGCTTACAACAAGCTTAAATCTCAAAGTAGGAGGATTTTTTGGAGCTTTATTTGAGTAAATTGGATCTGACCTTTCATAGATCCTACTATCCAAGCACCATCAAAGCCGCACAAGAGAGAAATCACCGATGTTGATAGGCAAAAGGAGGAGGAGGAGCTCCAAATGGCACTGGCTATATCGTTAAAAGATCGAACCGTACAAGGGGCGGCCGCTGCGAAGGCAACTCAACAACCCGCCGGCTCTGGTCAGCCGTCTCAAGCTCAAGGCCAAGCTGGGCCTTCGCAGGTGGCACCACAAACTACAGCTGCTACTGTCTCGCGGGTCCGTGCTCTTTTCGATTTTGTTCCTTCTGAAGCTGGCGAGCTTGCTTTTAGGAAAGGTGATATTATTGCTGTGCTCGAGTCTGTCTACAAGGATTGGTGGAAGGGTTCTTTGCGGGGCCAGACCGGAATTTTCCCGTTAAACTATGTTGAGAAATTATCGGATCCTACTCCTGAGGAAATTCAAAGGGAGGCGCAGATGGAGGCAGAGGTTTTCGCTGAGATTAAGAATGTGGAGAAACTGTTGGCTCTATTGAGTACTACCAGTGTGGATACCAATGTCCAGGACAACGAGGAGATTACGGTATGCACTCTTGCGAAGTCATCAGGCTGTGTTTGCGCTAATTGGACTAGACCTTGTATCACCAGACGCTTGCCATCCGCCCAAAGCTTATCGAGCTTATCGGAAAGTACTCCCAGAAGAAAGGTATTGTGCAGTCTTTGCTTTTTCCTGATTGGCTAGGGTTGCTGAATATCCTTTTAGATGACTTTATGTCCTTGAACGAAAAGTTTATCAAGGCTAGGAAGGACTACGAATCTCTGCTAGAGACATCTATGGCCCAACCAGCCTCTCACTATGGCCGGCCAAATCAAACCCCATATAATTATGGAGGTGATGCCTATCCGGCCGGCGGTGGAGAACCTGGTAGGTACTACACGCCTGCTCCCCAGCATAATACTGCATCACCATCCAATGCCCATCCCGCCTTCGCCCCGCCGCAACAGAAACCTGCGGGAGCTCCATATCCGGGGGGACGTCGCACAAGTGATAACTTTTACCCCCCACAAGGTGATGGCCACGATAATCCAGCCCACGGAGGAGGTGCACCCTTTTATGTCGTTGGACAGGCCCCGCCTGGCGCGCAATTGCCCGGTCGTCAGGGTCCTTCTAGCCCATCTATGCCTCCTGTGGACTTCCACCCCCAGAGGCCCCACCCTACTCATACGCCTTCAGGGTCTGGCGCGCCTCCAACTGATGGCCCGTCCCAACCCCAGGAATTGGCGACTTCGGTGTATGATTCACCCATGGAGAGTCGACCACCAGGTGGAGGTTTCAACCCGCAGCCATCCAAGTTACAAACTATGGATAGACCACACTCTCCAAAGGTCCCTGGCCAACCCCCGTACACCGGCTATCACTACCAGCCCCAATCTAGGCCTTTGTCAGCGGGCCCGAATCCTAGCCAACCGTACCCAGAGTCTGGTGGCCCGTCTTCTGTATACCCAAGCCAGCCATACCCGGAATCTGCCGGGCCATACCCATCTCTCACCCCTCAGTCCGCCACTCCGGGAGGGGCTAGCAACCCTTCGGCTCCGTATGGTGCCTATCCCTCCACTCCAGGCGGTGCCCCACCCCAATCGTACTACTCCCAAGAAGCCCCGCCCAAAACTCATGGCTCCCCAGACCCACAGACAGGAGCTCACGATTATTACAGGAACAACGAACTATTCTTGCCGCCCGGAAGCAGGGCTCAGGGTTAGTTGCTTGGTTAGTTTAGCAGTTACCTAGCTCGATTAGTTCGTCCTTAGTCGTCTAGTTTTACCGTGTTCCAATTCGTCTGTCAATCGGTGTGCGCACACTGTCTGTTCGTCTTTCTACCTTGTCCGTCTCTTCTGTTTGGGGAGCACTGAAATTGGAAGGGGTTACTTTGCAGTAGCCGCAGTGATCGGATTTGGCCGGGCTGACGGGATGGCATACCGTGGGCGAATGGAGATGGGACTTTTCATTTTCATTTTTTCCATTTTTCTTTTACTTTTTTCTTTCCCCCTCCATTGATTTTCTTGACCTGGCTACTTTGTTTGTCTGGACGATGGACGATTCGTTTTGAAAAAGGCGATTTTATTCATTTCAATTTCATATTTGGTCTCTTTCAACATCAATTTTTCGGGGGGTTGCTGAGTTGTGCTTCGGATTTGTTTGTGGCAGTGATATCATACCGGGATTTGATGGTGGAATGGGGAAAATATGTATGCAGGGTTATGACTGCGTGATTGCCCCGAACGCTGGTGAAGGGTATAATATGTACTGTACCTCTCTAATATCACTCTCCCACCAGAGGAAGCAAGGTTTGCTGAGATAGCCTTGTATTATGTTTGATACCCGGTAGGTATTATAACATCTCGTCTAGTCCTTTACGGTTTAAATTGTTAAGGGGGTTACTCTCTACGTGAAAATTTTCCTTGTTTAACTTAGTCCTTTGTGATCATTGTATGGTGGTGGTGAAACCTATGGTATCACTCGCTGCCGTATTGCTAGGCATTGGGTCTTGATGTTATACAATCACGGTGTGATAATATATCCCTTTATCTATTCCCGGGCTTTCACACGCTTTTTGTTACGGGGGGACGGGGGTTTTAATCCGAAATTTACCGATGTCATGAGTGAGAAGGGTAGTAACACTTTGCCCTGACGGGTAGGATGAATCTTTGAAAGGAGGTCTGTCACAATAATATATGCCACTGAGTATTAAAGAAAGCGGTTTTGTTATGCATGATTGTACGATACCCTTTCGCATTCTGTAGGGTTTGCCGGCGGTGTTGGTTTGGATGGCCGGGGGGAGGTCAGCGAGTGGGCGTCTCTGTGGGTTTCGGGGGGGGGGGTTGGGGTGGTGTAAAGGAGAGAAGGTATCTTAGGTATATTATACAACTGCACTAGATATCATAGATCCACTACCTCACAGTCTTTTCTCTTTTTCCATGCTGAGTTAGGGGGGGAGGGGTGGTGTTGGATATTCACAGTAGGTTAGGCGGAACTTTGTCGAGTGAGATCGCGTGACCGCCTTCTTTCTCTTTCGGTCTTCTCCGGGAAAACTCTGTCGTAATGGGAAAACAAGACAAAATCAACAGTGGTCTTTCTCTATAACTTATTCTGTTAAGGTTGCGGGATTGGAAAAATGATTTGCGGACGCGCTTGGATGAGCACGTTGGAGATCGGTGAGTAGGGGGCAGATGGGCAATCTCCTTCTTTGGCTTCATCTTAGGGGGAGGTGTGTCATGTAGCCATCGAAGTGATTGAGAAAAAAAGCTTCACCTCTGAAGCAATCATGAAATGGCAGGGCGGGTGCAAACCAATCTCGCCGAACGCTAACACGCATGCGGGAAGAGTCAGAGAGGAAGGAACCGCTGGGAATTGGCATTTTCAGAGATATTTCGCTCGGAACAATTTTAGGAAGCCCGGGGATGGAATGGGATGGATATATTTTAGTTGATAGGCGGGGAGTTTGTCTACTTTGTCATTGGGGTTTATTGCTAAACAATATATTGCCCCCCCCTCCCCCTTCCCCTTGCCCGCGGCTTGGATGTGATATGGTCTGCGTTCCTGCTGGTGACCCTGCAGTTTCGTATTCTATTGAATCTCTCTCTGCCGAGATGATGGTGCTATTACATGCGGTTTGAGAACTTGCCTGGCGGGACTTTGAAATGATATCGCCATTTATATTTTTATAATGTATAAGGGATGGAGGGGAAATGGGATGTCGGTGTTAATCGTGTAGTCTATAGGATGGGAGGTTGACTTAGAGACTGTTCTTTGTTTTGTTGTTAAGAGAAAAGAGGGGAAGTATAGAGGTTTGGCTGATAGCGAGATACTGTAGATAGTAGATGGAGGAGCCATGAATGATAGGGAGTCATGTACCTCATCCCCCCCTCTCCGAGAGTAAAAGAGGAAAGAGAAAAGAGAGCCCCCGGGGGGGGGGTCATCGGCAACTCTAATCTCGACCTCAACTTCTTCTGCCTTTCCGTATCGTACTTTGACTTTAGTAGCAATAATAGTACCAGCAATGAAAAAAGGTATTGTTTGTAGGTTGGGCATTTTGCGTGGAAGATTATTATAGCCGGGGAGCTCTGTAAGTGGCATTCACGACTTTTTCAAACTTCCCCATTTAATGCAGGGAGGAGTTACACAATAATTGCTCAGAATGACTAGGTAAGTTACTGCTCTTGTCAGTGTTTGGACAATGCTTCTAGCTAGGATTTTGTAAAACAGCCATAAAGTAGTGTAAATTGCGGCTGTAAGGCACAATTTTGGAAAACGGCATCTCGCACTATGTAATTTGACGCTGGGTAATGGGTCTTTTGCTATAGGGGTTTATGTTGTGGAAAGTCCTGATTAGTTAAGTTTTCTTATGATAAGCGGGTCTTAGATAACCACCTGCAGAGATTAGAGGATTGCTAGACAAAAGGTCAAAAAATGGGGATAAAGTAACATATGAGAAGGGTTGTGTGCAGGATGAGACAAGTTGGATTCACGATCTTCTTATGATATCCATAATGCCTCGGATTAGTTGTGTGTTTAAGGGCTTGGGTTGGGGTTTCTTTTCCTCCTCTGCATGCCGTAAGTAAGCCCTGCTCCCTTCCCCTTGTTGCTCGGTTGAGATATAAAGTGTGCTTTTATATAATACTGGCTAGGCAAACGGCATCTGGGAGGCGTATGGTAAGTTACCGTACTGTATTGTGTTGAACACTGCTATTGACTTAGTTCTCATGCTCTGGCGTGAACTTGTGGCAGTGTTGTAGCGGGTGAAAATGTACCGTACTCGTACACTCCTATTCGCAAAGTTTTCACGGAAAGAAAGGTATTGCAGCAATGTCTTGGCGGCAACAAAAGTACTGGTACAAGATTTTTCCCCATCGGCCGTCCTTGTAAGAGATCTACTCCATGAGAAATACATGTAAACTTCATAGCTGCCACTTCATATGGCCACTCTGTGCCTTAATCACTCCAGTATACTCTCTGTGAGTTAATCTAAAGTCTGTTACTGTCCCCAGCATAATTTGAACTGAGCATGTTTGGCAGAGAATTGTCCTGGTACATTGGTTGCCGCCAAGACATTGCTGCGGTACCTCTCTTTCCGCGAGAACTTTGCGAATTGGAGTGTACTAGGCAGGCTAAGATTGCTAGGGTTGTCACTAGCCACAACACTGCCACAGGTACACGTTACCGGTAGGGCATGAGAGCTGCTATTCGTACCAGTATTATGAAGTGAAAAGCTCTCCTGGTAAGGTTGGGCGTACTCGTATATCTGCCTTTCCGGGGGGGCTGAGGGATAGTTCTTTCGCTACGTTTTGCCCCCCTTAATCCAAATAAGGGATTCTGGACCACTAGCGTGAGGGCTAATTATTACAGTTTTTAAGGTAGGCACAAGAGGGTGTTGTCACAAGTTCGGGGGAGCTGATTGGACGCCCCTGAGCTATCCAAGGGGTTCGACAAAGACCCCGCTTTTCTCTAATCCCCAGGAATTCCACCGCCCGTAGTCAACGACTCTACCATCCATCATATCGTATGCAGCAAAAGAACAGAAAATGTCTCAATTATTCAGTAATAACGCTAACTCTTTGAACACGATTGTTAACGTGTCGAGCACGACTATTACGAATAACCTAGCCCTTGCAGATGATCGAAATAATATCCTGGACTGGTTATCCCCTCTAGTTCCAAAGTTAAGGCATCAGGGCATTCAAGCCCGCCGAGTCGAAAATGTAGGGGAATGGCTCTTACAAACCAAGGAATTTAGAAGCTGGCGCACCGAAAGTGGGGGAGGTAAATCCGATAACGCAGTTTTGTTTTGCTATGGGGATCCTGGTGTTGGCAAAACCTACAGTGCCTCGTCAGAAGTGTTCGTGATGGCTTACTAAGCAACCTCGCCAAAATGTCACGGCACCAAATACTATCATACCAAGTTGATCACGACCCTACACCACAATAATAGAGACTTTGCGGTGGACGCATCCAGAGTCCTTTTAGTGATCTTTGCATGCATATGCTATGCTTTCAATCATCCAGCCTTTTATGTGATGCTGGCGCCAGAGCAAATTCAACGAATTGACCTCCACCACTTCAACTTTGCCTAATACAGTGCTCTTTAGTTTATAATAAAATTTGATTGAAGACTAACACAGCCAATACCACTTAGTTTCAATTTTTTTTTTTTATTCTTAACTTGAAGGAAAGAGTGTCATAAGTTGCAAAGCCAGAGTCCCGAGTGCCACAAAATGAGTGATCTTGACTTAGCACTGTTCTACTTACACTACTTCACAACTCTAGCTTTTAATTACCAGATTTCTTGGCCTGGTATTATAATCACATCCCCCGCAAAGTAAAAGAAAGATTGAGCTGCAAAATCCCCACTCTTGGCAGATAGAGACACTGGATACATCCACTGGAAAGACCCTAATACCTTGACCCTGTACTCACAGCAAGAATAAGTTCTGAGATAACGGGTACAACCACAATCCTCCGCAAAATATAACCATCATGATAGCCACAATGTCTATTAAAATCGCAAGCACAACTGTAATGCTTATTAATACCAAAGCCTCTATATTAGAGTCTCTCTTTCGAAGAGCCTGGAACTTGAATTTAGTAATTGAAGCTTCCATTTTGACTATAGCATCAACTTAAGTCATGGTAATATTCCAAAGGTGGAGTATAGTGAGGTATGTGGTTGTGCCCGTTGTCTTAGAACTTATTCTCGCTGCGAGTACCGGGTCACAGTATTATTGTGGTGTAGGGTGGCGATCAACTTGGGGGTGATCAACTTGGTATGATAGTATTTGGTGCCGTGGCATTTTGGCGAGGTTGCTTAGTAAGCCATCACGAACACTTCTGACGAGGCACTGTATATCAGGTAACAAGGACGAACCCTCAAGGAATGGAAGAAAAGGGAAAGTACTGACAAGCCGCGATGTTAGCTCATTGGTGATAGACACATTGTGTGATCAGGTTGAAGGACAGAATGCCACTGTGGCATGCTTTTATTTCGACTTCGCCGCCCAAAAGGAGCAATCACCCATGGACATGCTGGGCGCCCTGCTGAGGCAGTTGGTTTGTGGACTGGAGGAGACTCCGGAGGAGATATCGAGAGTGTACCAAGTCCAAAAAAACGCCATCGGTGGAAGGGGACCGAAACTTTCCGATATTGTGAAGATGATGCAGACGGCCTCGTCCAGAAAGCGCACGTTCATATGCATCGACGCTCTGGATGAATGTGCGGCAGGAAACCGAATTAAGCTTCTTGATTCGCTAAACCAGATTCTCGAAAAGTCTCCAGGCACTCGAATATTCGTGACTGGGAGACCGCACATTCGGCCCGAGATCGGGAGGTGTTTTGCAGGAAGAGTGACGAGTATATCAATAAGTCCTAAGAGAGATGATATTATTAGATATCTTCATAGCAGGCTGCACGAGGATATAAACCCGGATGCGATGGACAGTAGTCTGGAGGCGGATATCTTGAAGAAAATTCCTGAAGAGATTTCAGAAATGTGCGTTGAATCAACAACACTTGGGAAGCTACCTCAAGTTATCCACTGACAGATGAATGTATAGATTCTTGCTAGTCTCGCTGAATATCGATGCGGTGCTACAAGAAACTACAATCCACCGCAGGCGACAAAGGCTTAGCGCAATGACTAGTGGCCTGGGGTTGGGGGATGCTTATGGTGCAACACTGGATCGGATAAAGGGGCAGGGCGGTGAGAGGTCAAGGCTTGGAATGGCGGCATTGATGTGGATCTCGCACTCGGAGCGCCCCTTGAAGGCCGATGAACTATGTCACGCCCTATCAGTCGAGATAGGGTCATCACATCTCAATAGTGATAACGTTCCTTCAATAGGAACACTGTTAACCTGTTGCCAAGGACTCATTACTGTAGACGAGGCTTCTACAATCCGGTTGATCCACCTTACCCTTCAAGAGTACCTTCGGGCCCATCCCGAGCTTTTTGGTACCGCTCACTCCACGATTGCCGAAACCTGCCTAAGTTATCTGAATTCCGAGCAGGTCAAGCCCCTCTTGACCAGTCCCTCCACCCGTTTCGTTCTCTGTCCCCTAGGAAAACACTTCCTCCAATATTCTGCTCTGTATTGGGGAGTCCATGCAAAAAGGGACCTTTCAGATCGCGCGAAGTCGCTTGCGCTCAAGCTATTGGGCGATTACAGCAACCACATATCTGCTGAAATCCTCTTGAAAACCCGGAACCCGTATTTGCACAAGACTAGCTTCAATAAACTTTCTCTTTTCAGTGGTTTACACTGTGCATCGGTCTTCGGGATTGTTGAGGTTGTAGCTAGTTTGGTAGAGGCGGAAGGTTATGATATCAACCAAATAGATTGCGCGGGTAATACACCTCTCGCTTGGGCTGCTTTGAATGGGCACGAGGAAGTGGTGAAAGTATTGCTTGGGCGGGGTGGCGTCAACCCCAATGAACCAGATGTGTACGGCCAAACACCACTTTTGCTTGGTGCTAAGAATGGGCACGAGGGAGTGGTGAGAATATTACTCGGACGGAACGACGTCAACCCCGATAAGCCAGATAATGGGGGCCGAATACCACTCCATTTTGCTGCTCGGAATGGGCAAGAGGGAGTGGTGAAAATACTACTGGGACGGGGCGACACCAATCCCGACAAAGCCAGTAAGTACGGCGAAACACCACTTTCTCTTGCCGCTAAGAATGGACATGAGGGAGAGGTGAAAATGCTACTCGGACGGGACGACATCAGCCCCGAAAAACAGATAGGGACGGCCAAACGCCACTCTATCGTGCTGCTTGGAGTGGACAAGAGGGAGTTGTGAAACTGCTACTCGGACGGGACGATGTCAACCCCGACAAACCAGATGGGGACGGCCGAACAGCGCTCTATCGTGCTGCTTGGAGTGGACAAGAGGGAATTGTGAAACTGCTGCTCGGACGGGACGACGTCAACCCCGACAAACCAGATGGGGACGGCCGAACAGCGCTCTATCGTGCTGCTTGGAGTGGGCAAAAGGAAGTTGTGAAGCTACTACTCCGACGGGGCGATGTCAATCCCGACACACCAGATGCGTACGGCCAAACGCCACTCTATCGTGCCGCTTGGAGTGGGCAAGACCGAGTGGTGAAACTACTGCTCAGAAGGAACGACGTCAACCCCGACAAACCAGATGTATACGGCCAAACGCCACTCTATCGTGCTGCTTGGAGTGGGCAAGACCGGGTGGTCAAACTACTGCTTGGGCGGGGCGACGTCAACCCCGATAAGCCAGATGTGTACGGCCGAACACCGCTCTATCATGCTGCTGGGTGTGGGGAAGTGGAAGTGGTGAAACTACTACTCGGACGGGGCGACGTCAGCCCCGACAAACCGGATGGTGACGGCCAAACACCACTCCACCGTGCTGTTTTGAATGGGGAAGAGGGGGTGGTGGGATTACTACTCGGGCGGAACGACGTCAATCCTGACAAACCAGATGTGCACGGCCGAACGCCACTCTATCATGCTGCTGGGTGTGGGGAAGAGGGAGTGGTGAAGCTACTATTCGCACGGAACGACGTCAATCCCGATAAACCAGATCTGTACGGCCGAACACCACTCTATCATGCTGCTTGGAGTGGGCAAGACCGAGTGGTGAAGCTACTGCTTGGGCGGGACGATGTCAACCCCGACAAACCAGATCTGTACGGCCGAACACCACTCTATCATGCTGCCGGGTGCGGGAAAGAGGGAGTGGTGAAACTACTACTCGAACGGGACGATGTCAGCCCTGACAAATTAGATGTGTACGGCCGAACACCGCTCTATCATGCTGCTTGGGGTGGGCGAGACCAAGTCGTGAAACTGCTACTTGGACGGGACGACGTCAACCCCAATAAATCAGACAAGGACGGCCAAACACCACTCCATTGTGCTGCTAGGTATGGGCATAGAGGAGTGGTGGAACTACTACTCCGACGGGATGATGTCAGTCCCGGGAAACCAGTTAGTGGCGGCCGAACACCACTCTGGTGGGCTGCTAAGAATGACTATCCGGGTGTGGTGGAGTTACTACAATCCCTAACATCTACCGCACTCAGCGCGGCCTAATCCTGATGGGGCATAACCCTCCTTCCCGCCTTCGAATATGATACCCTGTCTGCTATTTTCGTAGAGGTCGCAGCGGCTCTGTAAACACATCTCTCACCGTCATTGCTTGCCCCCTATCTTGGCCTAGCCTCCTACTGCCTAAAACTCTGCCTTGTGCTAATTGCCCTCTTTCCGTTCTTCTGGGGTGAGCATCCCACGGAAACTCATTCCAAATATTTCTTTTGGTCGGGGAGTCGTGTCTAAGTAAAATGCACGTATCTACTATATACCCTCCAAATATCTATCTGCATTTTCTTATGTAGTTGACTTAAGATCTGTCAGTTTCTGTTCGTAATCTAGAGCTTGGGGTTGCTGGGGGGGCTATTTCTATTGAATTGGGGTAAGCCTGTGTGGCTTTAGATTTCCGTCATATTTGCTTTTTTGCTGTAGATCTTCGCGCGCTCGTTCATTTATTTTTTCTACAATCCCTTTTTTTTCCCCTTCCCTGCCCTTTAAAGCATAGACCTGAGGACCGTTTAGATATAGAGGAAAACATATGAAGTATAAGTACTTCTGATACTCATGAAAAACGATGTAAAGGCTAGTTGTTCACTAAGGCGTAATGGTGATTGGTTTCTACTCGGGAATGGTTTAATAAAAGTCATGCTTACATGCCACTGGCCTCCTGGCGTGAGCTAGGAGGCGAGGTTGGGAAGTTGTCAACACTTTTTAGTCTTGTCCATCGGGAATTAATACCGTAATGAGCCTTTTAACCATGAAAACAACCGTGATTCTAAGAACACCGGTGTCTCATCCCAATCCGTCAAGAGCGGTTGAATAGCCCCCTAGTGCTGTGAGGTACTGACTTGCGAGAGAGAGTTGGTATATTCTATTCTGCCCTAGTCGCCTTTTCCCCATTACACAATTTATATTTCCTCTTAGGTTCTTCTGTCCGCTGCTCAGGTCGGGCGTTACGAACTTATATAATCTCCCCTACTAAGCGGGCAAATCCTTATCATACCCTGGGATAATAAGTGCCCGGAGAATACATTACCTTATTGTGAACAACTGATCTCTTGTTTCCCCAAATCACAGCTGTATGATACAGTACCGGAAAACGGTATCTCACACATAAAATTTAATGCTAGTAATGGTGTCTTTTGTCATAGGAGCTCATGCTCTAGAGGTTGCGGATAAATTGGGCTTCTTTATCATAATAATATTATTATTATCAAGCAAATTTCAGATGGCCAACTTGCGGAGATTGGGAGTAGTTAAGTAAGGGGCTTAAGGGTGGGGCTTCAGTACTAGTTATGTGAGGGGAAAGTGTGTCCGTGGGGGCTCTGGTGAGGAGGATGTAAGTTGGGTCCACGATGTCCTTATCCACAATTTTGTGGGTTGATTGTGCATTTGTGCATTTGGAAAAAGCCAGATCGGGGTTTCTTCTCCTCTATACGCCGTGAGTAAACTCTCGCCCTCATACGTATCTGATAGGATCCAATGTGTATTATACTAGCCGGCTGATGATGTCTGATTGTAGGCTATCGTATTGCATCGTATGGTGCGCTGTGTAACTTACAGTTCGATGTCCAGAAGTGAGGGGTTTGTTTTGTAGCAGGAGATTGTTGATTAAGGGTTCGTTTACCTATAGACGGCCGTCCAGCAACCAGACACAGTGCCGACCGTCAAAGAGAGTCAGTTAGATAAACAGGCTTTAAGCTATACACTAGAGAGTATATTAGCTAAACATGCAACAATTCTGTTTTCTTTGCACACCTTCAGCTGTCTCTATTTCTAAAAATTAAATTTGCAGTCGGTGGTTGACTAGACGGTGGCATCTCAACCGTTATCCGATAAACGGCACAAAGTGTTTGACCAATTTTCCACGGTCCTAGATTCTTGTAGCCAGACTGTCAAAAAGTTACATTGCCTACTCTAGGTAAACGGGCCCTAAGTTAACTATCCAACCAAGCGAAATATGAACGGTATATATATGTCCCGCTTCAGTGACGTAAGGCACTGCGCGGAATGTCGACCCCCACGTACACACTCACATCTCCAATAGTGGGTAAGGAGCTGACGCCGAACTAACGCTTCTCAACATTCGTGTTGTAATGTGGCACGGGATTGTGAGACTTCTTGATAACCACATACCAGTGACTGGAATGTCTGGAATGGAATGGGCAAGACAGTGGGAATGTTTGGTATGGAATGGGACGAGATAAAGGGAATGTGTGGTATGGAATGGATTGAGTTGATCCTGGAATGATTGACAAGAATGTACTCTTCTTGTATATAATAGTCTAGTCACTTCTGATATCAAAAGGGTAAGATTAGAAAAACTAAGTTCAACAACGACCAATTTCTCACATTCGATTACCTTCTCCAAAATCCATTTTCAAAGCTACACGATCCGATTCTAACTTCAATTCGAACCCTAAGCTTATACGAGTGACGGTCTGTGATGTGATAAAACTAGAGAGGAAAGAGCACGAATAGACTGTAGAAGAGTTGCCTTTTTTTTCTACGTACTGTACCAATCAGAGAAGTTTTGTTAGTGTCATGGGATGCAGCATACTAAGAGTGTCGTCTATAGGGTAGTTTATGTCAGAGTTGTTCATCTGGTCGTTGCTCAGCTGTCTCATCCAGTCAGTCTAATGGCAAATCTTGGATCCTCAATTATCTCGGCCCCGATGTAAGACTGTTCGTCTGAATATTCAACGGCTCTTCGAGTCACTGCTCGGGTTAACCGTCGAACGGTATTTTTATTTTGGCGAACTTACTCGATCATTGGAAAGATGGATAGGTGTAGCAACCTACTGTGACACCTCGCTGCGCTAGGCGAGCGCTGTAGTGGTACTTGCTGGCCTCAGTGGGTATCAGAGGGTACAGTCCCTATCTTTACATAACCTAGCACGAGGCTACGGGAGGACCCTCGGGGCCGTGTCAAATTCACGAGGAACTACGCTGTAATGCTTTTAAGTGAGGTGATGTGTACAGCTACTCGGTAAAACCCTTTGTGAAATGGGACCCATTTGTTCGTGGAACGTGCCCCCCACCACGCAAACCCCAACTGCGCAATACCACCCCTCTTAGGCCACCGTAATCTCCATCGGGGAGGGAGTCTGTTTCATGAAGACGTTTGTTGAGTGATTGTAAGTTTCCCGACTAGTTCATTCACGAGGTTTAGTGTGTTACACGTATATGCCAAGCTAGCTAATCCCACGCCTGTGCTCCAGGGCGTTCGTTCATCGCAGCGCAAAACTTGTACTTCGTACTATCGTAGGTACTAGTAGCATTTCTAGAGGTGTGGCATTTAATTTTACTAAGGCGGGAGGAAGGGTGTTGCTGACACAAATTTGAGGGAGACCGATTGGACGGTCCTGAAGTATCCGGTACGTTCCATAAAAGACCCCGCTTTTCTTTAGTCCCTAGGATCTCGACAACCGGTACCGGTACCGTAGTCGAACAACTCCACAATCCATCGTTCACAATACCCTAAACTGCAAAAAAAACACAGAAAATGTCTCAATGATTCAGTAATAATACCAATTCTTTGAACACGACTGTTAACTTGTCGAACACGACTATTACAAATAGCCTGACCCTGGCCAATGACCGACATAATCTCCTATGTTGGCTATCCCCTCTCGATCCCAAGTTAAAGCATCACGACATTCAAGCCCGCCGGGTGGAAAATGTAGGGGAATGGCTCTTACAAACCGAAGAATTTAGAAACTGGGACGCCGGAAGTGGAGAGGCTGAATTCGGTAACGTAGTTTTGTTCTGCTATGGGGATCCTGGCGTTGGCAAAACTTATATTAGGTAACAAGGACGGACCCCGATGAATGGAGGAATTACTAGGGCAAGTGCTAACAGGCCGCGATGCTAGTTCATTGGTGATAGAGGAGTTGTGTGACCAAGCTGGAGGACGAAATTCCACCGTCGCATGCTTTTATTTTGACTTTGCCATCCAAAAAGAGCAATCCCCCACCAGCATGCTGGGCACCCTACTGAAACAGCTGGTTTGTGGACTAGATGAGACCCCAGAGGAGATATCATGAGCATACCAAGGCCAAAGAAATGCCATTGGTGGGCGGGGGCCGAAACTTTCCGATATTGTGAAGATGATGCAAACCGCCTCTTCCAACAAGCACACGTTCATATGCGTTGACGCTCTGTATGAATGCGCGGCAGGATATCGAGCCAAAATTCTTGATTCGCTAAATCAGATTCTCGAAAAGTCTCCGGGCACTCAAATATTTGTGACCGGGAGACCGCACATTCGACCTGAAATCGGGAGGGGTCTTGCAGGAAGGGTAGCTAGTGTATCAATAAGTCCCAAGAGAGATGATATTATTCGATATCTTCACAGCAGGCTACACGAGGATACAAATCCGGATGCGATGGACAGTGGCTTGGAGGCAGACATTCTGAAGAAAATTTCTGAAGATATTTCTGAAATGTATGTTGGAGCAACGACACTTGGGAAGCTACCTTAAGTTATCTACTGATAGATACATGTCTAGATTCCTGTTGGTCTCGCTAAATATCGATGCGATGCTACAAGAAACTACAATCCATCGTAGGCGACAAAAGCTTAACGCGATAACCGGTGGCTTAGGGTTGGGGGATGCTTATGGTGCAACATTGAATCGGATAAAGAGGCAAGGTGGCGAGAAAGCGAGGCTTGGAATGGCAGTTTTAATGTGGATCTCTCACTCGGAGCGGCCCTTGAAAGCCGATGAGCTATGCCACGCTCTATCAGTCGAAATCGGGTCACTACATCTCAATAGCGACAACGTTCCTTCAATAGGGGCACTGCTAGTCTGTTGTCAAGGATTTGTTACTGTAGACAAGGAGGCGTCCACGGTCCGGTTAATCCATTATACCCTTCAAGAGTACCTTCGAGCCCATCCCGAGCTTTTTGGTACAGCTCACTCCACAATGGCCGAAACCTACTTAAGTTATCTAAATTCCCAGCAGGTCCGGGCTCTTTCGACCAATCCCTCTCCTTACCTCCGAAGAACGCCCTTCCTCGAATATTCTTCTCTATATTGGGGAGTCCATGCCAAAAGGGAGCTCTCAGATTGCGCGAAGTCGCTTGCGCTGAAGCTATTTGACGACCCTGGCAACATATCCGCTAAAATCCACTTAACAGCGCGATACTCATTGGTTCTCGTGATCAACACCAGTAACGCCTATCTTTTCAGTGGTCTACACTATGCATCTCTCTTTGGGATTGTTGAGCTTGTGGCTAGTTTAATAGAGGTGGAGGGTTGTGATATCAACCAAATAGACTGTGGGTAATACACCTCTCGTGTGGGCTGCCTTGAATAGACACGAGGAAGTGGTCAAAATGCTACTCGGACGGGACGACATTGACTTGGAGAAACTGGGTAAGTACGGCGGAACGCCACTCTACCACGCTACAGAGAGTGGACACGAGGGAATGATGAAAATACTACTCGGACGAGGCAATGTCGACCCCGATAGACCGAATATGTGGGGCCAAACACCACTCCAGCGTGCTGCAAGGGGTGGGCGCGAAGGAGCGGTGAAGCTACCACTTGGACGGGACGACGTCAACCCCGACAAACTAGATAATAACGGCAGAAGACCACTCTGGTATGCTGCAATCAATGGACACGAAGCGATAAATACGCCTTCTCATTCTACTGTACATACATGGAATTAGGGTATTTTTTTATTTTTTTTGTTTCCCCGCATGATAAAGTTGATCGTCTTATCCCCAGCAACGGAGGACATGCACACATGCAAACAAGCAAAACGAAGTGAAACGAAGCAAATACGCGATCCCGACAAGAAGGAAAAAAAAAATCTCCCCAGCAGAAAAAAAGGAAAGAAAGAAGGAGAGAAAAAAACCGACGACGCCAACCTATTTAATCCAAAGACACGATTAGCTGAGTATTCTGCAAAGTTAAAAAAAAAAAAAAAAAAAAAGATCGGATAACAGTACCTTACTATTCGGCCTTCAGATAGGGGGGGCATACAAGCACGGCATCGTACGCCGCCCGGGTGGTGCTCACGGTCGGACTCGCGAGGATATAGTCTTCAGTGTTTCCGGAGCACTGGAATTCATTGATGAAGGCTTTGAATTTTGCGAGGAATTCGGGATTTGGTTTTTGGTCGGCGTTTGCGCACACGGTGGCGTGTAGGTTAAGTATTTTGATCGTTTCCCGGTGAGCTAGAGAGGTTAATTTAGTGGTCAAGTTAGATAAAAAGCATGAGAGGAAATATTGATGACAGGATAATGTTACTTACTAAGTTTGACTACCTCCTGGGGGTTCATCCCGTATAGTTGAATGAAAACGAAAAAGTCCGGTCTTGCTCCGACACTATTATACTCGTATAATAGTGCGTCTATTAATGCGTCTCCCTCGTGAGCGCTGACATTCCCGCTGTCGATGATCATTTTGTCCCATGCTGTTCTGATTTTTAATATGTCTCGCTTATACACACTCACAAACCGACCACGGACCCGTTTATAGTCGATCGTTGCGAGTTTTAACAAGTGTTGAGAGGCTTTCAATTCAGATACCTCCTCTTTAAGAGTGGCAAGTTCAGCGTCTTTAGCCATGTCTCTTCCGGTCCTGGCAACGTCTTGTTCTTCAAGAATCCGCAAGCGCTCCGGGAGACCCACCAGTCCCAAACCGCGTAGATTTCCGACATATAGCTGGCCACGCTCCCTTCTGACTTCCAATTCTTCCTCATCGATCGTACTCTCCAAAGCATTTTTCGCATTTTCCTTGGTATCATCCTCAGTGGCGGCAATCTTTGATTTCGTAACCAAAATGGCGTCACAAAAACTCTCATCTTCGTACTCCTTTAAACGGTCGACGAGGTCTTGCATTTTCCCCCCGGTATCTAGCCCAGCCGCCTTGCACTGTTTGCGAAGGTCTCTGACACCTGGGGGGGGCATTATTTCAAATACTGGCGTTTGACGTTTTTGTTTCGTGGTGGTTCCGGTTGCTCGTTGTTGGTGATCGTTGCTGGTGATCGTTGTTGGTGATCGTTGCTGGTGATCGTTGCTGGTGATCGTTGCTGGTGATCGTTGCTGGTGATCGTTGTTGGTGATCGTTGCTGGTGATCGTTGCTGGTGATCGTTGCTGGTGATCGTTGCTGGTGATCGTTGCTGGTGGTCATTGTTGTTGATCGTTATTGGTGGTTGCTTGCGAATTTAGGAAGTTTGTGCGTGCGCCAAGCCCGTCTTGAGCCAAGCCTGTTTTCGGCCCTGTTTTAATTAAATAAATAGTCACAACACGAATATACCGTAGCATGTGAATAAGGCCCTGTTCGGTTGATGGATTTTTTCCATGGATTCAATGGTTGCAGAGGAGCTCCGAAATACATATCTCCGATCAGGCCAATGCAGTTACGGATGTTTCTTTGATTATGACAGGCCTTACACCTTCAAATGAAGAGTACTATTCCACAGTGGTTATCAACTCGTTGATGAATATGCTTAATGACCCTCACTTGGACAGTACCATTCATCTGTTATTGATGCCATAAATATTTTCAAAACTTTAGGGCTAAAATGTTTTCCATTCCTTGGACGAATTATTCCTGACTTCATCGTAGTTACGCGGGCTTGTCCAACTAGCAAACTGGACCCGTACTTCAACCAGTTAAGTATTTTAGTCTCTATTGTCAAACAGCATATCGGAAAAACCCTTTTTCCAGCATCCTCGCACTTATTAGGGATTATTGGAAGTCTGCATCGGGATTGCAGTTTACCATCCTCTAGCTTGTTGAGGCCATCACGCATTCGCTGGAAGGGGAATTCAGAGTGTATCTTGCGCAACTTCTCCCACTTATGCTCGGTTTTGGAGACAGCAGATCCCACCCGCCCCAGTCCACCAGAAATGGTGCTCCATGCCTTTGTCGTATTTGGTTCAAGTAGTGAGGAATATATGCATCTTTTCCTGCACGGGATTGTCCCTATGTTTGAGAATCCTGGGCATCGGATACAAACCAGAAAAGTGGTGATGGAAAATGTGGTAAGTCTCTCCCGAAAAGTGAACGTATTCAATCACGCTTCTACTCGAGTACATACCGGGGCATCTTTCAACAAATATCGGGGGTTCAACCGTAATAATATTATTCTAGAAAGTTTCTACCTCCTTTCCCCCCTACACACCCATCTAAGCCTTCTTTGCCGGGGGGAATTTCTCAGCGCCCCCCACCCTGTTCCTTCACCAATCTCTCCTTTTTGTCCTAGTTGCGAACCAGACGGTTGTCAAGGATATTCGCGGTGGTAGGAATGGCGGCGGCGGCGAGGATGGCGTAAGCCTCGGGGTGCCTAGCGATCATAGCTGACAAGCATTAAGTATCAGTTAGCAACCTTAGTACGAAAAAAATAAGAAACTCCGAAACTGACTTTGACATACCCAGTGAACCCAACCGTCTAGGCCGTCCGTCTTCGGGTTCGAACGGGACGGACGACATTACCTGCAAGGGCGCCCGGGACGGAGGGGTATCCCGGCGTCCGTCCAGATGACTGCCTGGGACGGGCGGACGGGGAGTGCCTCGATAGAGTAAGGGCAAAGGACTAATGGTAGCAACCCACAATGTCAGTGTATGGAAGGGCTATAGGTTGCGGAGTGGTGGGAGTTGTGAAGGTTAAGGGTTTGTGAGGGCGGAGGGCTGTGATGAGGGGTTAAGGGCTGTGGGAAATTGAGTCGAACCCACGGCTCATAAAACCAGTGCGACTCAAAGGATCACGCAACTGAGATTTGCGATATCAAAGAGCAGAGGATTCGCCTAACCTTTTTCTATCCTCGAGTAGAGCCACGATTAGCCCTTCGTCAGGCTTCACCGAACTACCAAATTTTGGCCTGTCAAACCGGAAATCGCCAAGCTTACGCTCACCCCGTGGGTGCCTACACCGAGCTGTACAGAATTATAAAGGTATGATATCTTCGTATCCTAGTTTTGTTTTTCCGATGCAAAGCCCTATGATCCCACTTCCAGCCCTCCTCAGCCTCTTCTGTCACCCCAATGACTACCCCAATTGTATCCGAATCTACCTGCTCTTATCACTATTGATTTGGGAAGGTACTTGAAGCTAGATGATGTATACGTGGATGGTATAAAGGAGACTACGGTGGAACATGCTGTCAGCATGGCAGTGAAAGGTCGATTGAGCGGCAGTGTGCTCTTTGTGTTTCTTTTGCTTTGTTTGATTTGAAGAAAATTCCCCCAGCTATTTTTCCCGATTTTGTTGGGCTAATTTTGTGGAGAAGGATGGACACATGCGGAGAGAGAGATGGTGTTTAGGTATGAATATAATCACCCCATATTCCCGAATATGTTTGGGGGAAAGAAGTTACAAAAAAAGACAATGATCTTTTCACTTTACCTTTTCTATCAAATTACTCCACATAGTTCACATTTTCACATTTGTCTACAGCGCTCACGAAATATAATACCAATAAGAGTTACCAAGACAGTACAGTGCCACGAACTATCAACAACTCACACCCGTCCGTGCATTTGGCTCCTGGAATACCTCTACAAGCCCCCATAATACCACTAAAAGTCTATAACGCCCCAAATCATAATCGCAGCGATAGGAGTCATAGGTAACACCTAATGAGTATTCAAATTCAGCAATGCAATAGCCGATACAAGTTTCAGGCACAGGTGAAGGCTACTTTATCTAGGGAGTCTCTGGTACCGGTATCTCAGATGCTGAGCGCTCGAAGTAATCAATAACCCTCATTCTCGTAAGATAGTCTCCCGCCGGGGAATTTAGACACAAGCGCTGACAGAAATAAGGTAATACCAAGGTCCACCCCCACCCTTTTACGGATACAACCAAAAATAGCATACCTTGACACTTCTGGGCTCAACGATACTCCTATGGATGAGACAGAAGCCACGGCAGGCATTTGTGATTAAACTTCGTTAAACTATAAGGATGGCGGGCTCCTCTCCAGCATCATCTACCTCAATTGCAAGACTAATGCGCTCACGGATGGCTCCTCGCCGAGGAACCCCTGGCATGGAGATTTCTGACGAGGCCCTATTGCTGGGGTGTAGCTCTTGAAAGATTCAGTGGCACCAGAGATGGACTTGAACTAGAAACAAAGAGCTAATTTTTATAATTATTTTTTGCTCGTAAACAGAAAGCGCAGCTGAAACCATGATGAAAAATATCTAAGCTTAGAACTCCCCGGAAATACCGTTCAGGGCGGTCAAATTGCAGGACGGCCATCCTTGGGCCGGACGGCGGGCCCTACAGGGCGAGACATGTGTGTTTAGGGCAGGGGGGGACGGCAGAAAATGATGGAAGACGGCAGGGGCCGGCAGGGGACGGTGGGGGACGGCACGAATGATATCTCATGATGCTATATGATTGGTTCGGAGGTGCATGATTTGACCTTCGGTTAGTACCGGAGGTCTAAGCGCTGGACTATAGTCCCCTACAGTCCATCCAGTCCTAACCTTCCCGGGTGTAGTCCGTCCTAGCATCCCCAAAAAAGACGGACTATGAGCCGTAGTTCGTCCCGTCCTACTCCAAAAACAGACAGACTAGACGACTAGGAACACTGAACAGCCAGCGTGTGCCACGTACACCAATAGTGCGCAACGCGAATAGGTGGATGAAAATGGAACCAGTATTCCCAGCGGTCCAGGGGCCCTGCGGGGGCTGTCAAGAGCATCGGACTGGACTGGACCGCCTCCAGGAGTCCGTCCAAAGCAGCGAAATCTTAGGATGGCCGTCTTTGGCTCAGACAGCGGCCCTAGGGAATGAGATAGTGCTTTTCAAGGGTATAGGTGGGATTTCAGGCAGTGCCAAAGGATGATCAGGGGTGATTCAGGGCAGCAGCGGACTGTTGAAATAATTGACGAAGAGGTAATGATTGATGGTGGGGGTTTTACGCGGCGGAGTGGAACGGCCTAAGTGGAGACACAAATCTTGTATTAAGCGGAGATGAAGATCATGATTGACTGTGACAAGTTAATGGAAAGGAAAGACTTGAGGAAAGTTGTGAACCAGAAGAAAAGAATGAAGAGACAAAAGACAAGAAGGAAAGAAGGACAGGTGTGAAAAGTTTTCATAGTTTGTGCGTCATATCGCCGATGCTTACGCGGAACACTGCGACCTTAGAGTGCAGCATCTCCCACCCAAGTGCGGCCATCAAACTGCTATTTCCAACCCGGAGAGCAGAGAGGGAATGAGTGATGTTTCATGATTTCAAATCTTCCCATCTCTATTCCGAAATCCCGTCAAAGTAGAGCGAATGGCAGGCGTAGGAATCTCGGCGTTTAATGTGTGGAATGTCCTCTGGTCGGGAATGAGTCTTTGGGCTTTATCTGCTCCCTCAATTAATAACATGTTTAGGGGCATTTCACAATCTAAGGGAGAATTGCCTGGCTAGTAACCATACCCTCAACTCTATAGGGTGGTGAAGCACCCATCGACATGGGGTGTCTAAGTTAAATGTGCTTATGAGCGATGGATAAATGAAATAGTGTGCCACCGCGAGGGGCACGGGTTGGTGGCATAATATAAAGGACGGCGGGAGGCCTAAGTGTCTCAGGATAATTGCCAAAGGTTGCCGCGTACTGGATTCCCGAGCCCACAGTCCATCCGGGCATCTGGCTATCGGTCGTAGGGCATCCGCTCACCCAAAAAACGACGGACTATAGCCCATAGTCGGTTCGGTCCTCCCACCAAAACGAACGGACTAGGCCGTTGAGAACACTGTCTAGAAACAAGTGTGAAAGCAAAAACGGATTCGACCGCCGGAAGTTCTTTGTAGATGTCTATGACATTGCAGTGCCAGGGTTGTGCATTAGTGAATGCGCGTGAGGGGGAAACTAGTGGGACCTTATTAGCTTAAAATATTCGAAAGCTTAAGGGATAGATCAATTGGCTCCCTCACCCACTTGCCCCGTGTGTTACCGTAGCTATTCCTGGCCACAGGTGGCTGTTGGCCATAGTACCGCTGAAACTAAAGAGTTATACCCATTAAATCATGGGCTCGGAGAGCTAATTAAGTTATCTAATACCAGTGATAGGACATAAGCGGGTGGGAAGGGGTTCTCAGCTATAGACACGGGGAGATATAAAACTAGAAATCTCGGTGAGGATAAATAGAACCTGTTTTCCTTTGCACTGCCTTGAGATTTGTCTTTCTACGAGGACTGCCATCTGCGCATATGCTTTCTACTCATACCCTTCATGCGCTCTTCATAATCCAAACGACTCCTATTCCATCATAGCGGTAAGTTAATTTTAGGCTATCAAGGATTTCTACCAAATTCTTCCTTACCACCAAATATTGCTGGTGACTTGAGGGTCATTAAAAACTTTCCTTTCTAAAAACTTCTTTCCCCACTTACTGTTAGGCAATTAGCAGTCATGTCAGATCACTCGGTGTCGCAGGAGGTAGCAGGGATTTCTGAGTAGCTGGCTGGGGATATTGTATGGATTGCCCAACCGAGCATTAAGCAGAATGCCCAAGAAGAAAAAAATTTTAGTAGGAAAAAGAAGATCAGGGGAAGATAGAATATCCCTCCTAACCTGCTCGCAAGTCAATGTTGGAAAGAAGTATAGAGCTTCTGGTCACCCTTGCCAAGCAAGGGTATGATGCTGTGTAGAGTGGGGAAACTAGTTCATGCCCCAGAGATCCGGGTAGGGGTATACCGAGCCTTTGAGCACACCAGTGGCCGAGCGGAGTAGAGATTACAACAGTTGCTGAGCCCCATTTCGAGAAGCAAGTTTCGTGGCGTATTCACGAGGCCAAGCTGAGCGTTGCATTTGCAGACTAAAGCAAATATCATAACATGCTCTCCAAAATCGTACATTATAGGTAATTTTTACCTAAGGCCATGCGTGAAGATTTTGGCTGCTTAAGGAGTGCTACGAATTTATAATATAGTGTTATAACATATGAGCTGATCTTAGAGTTAAAACGTCCTAGTTTTATCAGTTTTCTTCAGTAAGACTAAACATATTTATAGCATTCAAACCGCATCTTTAAGCTGGATAATGTCCAAGGTGGAAACCAGTCACAATGGTTTAGTTAACGGCTAGCTTGTACGTCGCTTTTCACGAAGGATATTTTTTCTCTATGTTTAAACACTCCTCATGTCTACGCTCTACAGTAGAGGAAAGGGGAAAACGAAATTTTAGAAACAAAGAGAAGCGAACAACTAACGCGCAAAGAGGATTTATATCTAGAAAAGAAAGTGAGACAAGAATCTCAAGTTACATCTAACCCCGAGGCTCTAGCAGTGCAGCCACCCCCGCGTGACCATGCTGGATGGCCCACCAGAGCGGCGTTCAGCGGCTGCTGACCTTTTACTGTTCGAGTAGTGTCCTCACAACTCCCTTAAGCCCATTTCGAGCAGCCCAACAGAGCGGCGTTCCGCCGTTGTTATCTGGTTTGTCGAGGCTAACGGCGTCTCGTTCGGGTAGTATCTTCACTACTGCCTCGTGTCCATTCCTAGCAGCGCAACAGAATAGTGTTCGGCCCTCGCTATCTGGTTTGTCAAATTTGACGTCCTTCCTTCCTAATAGTAGCTTCACCACCCCTTCGTATCCCTCTTCAGTAGCCAACAATATTGGCGTTTGGCCGTATTTGTCTGGCCAGTTGGGGTTGACATATCTCCTCCCTCTGGCCACATTCAATACTCGAGGCGTCTTGCCCCACCAACCATCTATGCCATCGGGCTTGGCGGTTGCCCGCTCAAGAAGCAGCCTTACAACCTCCTCATACCCCTTCCTAGCAGCCCATGACAAGACTGTCCGGTGAAAGTACCCACCTGGCTTGTCCGGGTTGACAGTTGGCTGTTCTAACAGTAGTTTTGCTACCTTCTCTTGTCCACATATAACAGCCCATATGAGCGGTGTAATACCTAGAAAATCCCTTCCGCTGAGATCGCAATTTGGCTGGTTCATGAGACTAGTTGCGACTTCAGTGATGCCGAAAACTGATGCGCAATGGGGTCCGGTAAACCTGGCCAGGGGGCCGCTGATTAGTATATCACGACTATGTCGACCGGTCTTCGATATGAGATTCGCCATAAGTAGCTTAGTAGATATATGGCTTTCTATTTGGCTGAAAAGCTGAAGCGCTAGTAATATCACGCCGCTTGAAGCCTCTCTCCTGGCATGGGTGCCCCAACATAAAGAAGAATATTTGAGGAAAGGAGTTGAATGAGGCAGAGCAGAGAGTGTGGACGAAGTGTCCCCGATGGCCCGAAAGTTAAGGGATGTCAGGCAGGTTTCGGACATAATCGAGCGAGCTAGACTAAAATGGTCGGGGCTGGTGTAAAGGTACTCCTAGAGTGTGAAGCGAATCAAGCGGATAGTCGAAGCCTCCCTATCGGTGATGATAAGCCCCAGGCAACAGCTCAACAATGTCTCCACCGAAGGAATCCTTTCAGGATTGAGATCCGTAGATCCAGCCTCGACTGCTAGCGCGTAGAAATGCTCATCGAGTTGCAATAGCCGCTCCGAGTACGAGATCCACATCAGTGCTGCCATCCCGAGCCTTGTCTTCTCCCCGCCTTGCTCCTTTACCCGTTCTAGAGTTGCACCATAAACATCCTTCAAATCCAAGCCCTCTGTGATTATCCTCAGCTTTCGTCGCCTGCCATAAACTGTAGTTCCTCCAAGGATTAAATTCATGGCTAGGGAAATTGTAAGAAATCTAGTTTTGTTTGTCAGTGACGAATGTAAAATATATTTTTGCATCATCTTGCGCACTTACGTTTCCGGAATATTCTCAGCAAAGCCTTTGACGATTTCATCTTCCAGGCCACCGTCCATCGCATCCCGACACCTATTATTACCCAACCTCATTCTAATATATCCTATGACATCACCGCTGCTAAGTTTTAAAGATAGAATTACCACCTTCGCGCCATGGCGCCTGTCAATCTCACTCTAGATGTGCCGCCTCCCGGTTAAGAATAGTCGCGTGTATGGAGACTTCTCGAGGATTTGTTGCAATGAATCTAGAACTTCAGGCAGATGCCTCTCCATATATTCGCTAAGACCATCAACACATAAATGTCGGCTGTAAAAAGATGTGACAGTCTAAAGCACCTTTGCAAGTCCAGGCACTCGCAGTCCTCTTCCACCAACCGCCTTTTTGTGACCTTGAAAGGGTTGCCTCATGTCTTCTGGGGTCCTTTGTAATCCACCAACGATCCGTCTCAGCAGTGAACCGAGAATATTTGCCAGGGACTGCTCCTCTCGTGCCGCCCAATCAAGGTAGAAATATACAACGGCTATATTTTGCTCTTGGGACTAATCGCATAATCCATCTACCACGAGCGAACTAGTACCGCAGCTCATCAGCACCACGACCCTTTAGCTTTTCTTCCAAGATTGTCTCACATAAAATACGTTTTCCCAACTGCCGGACCGTTACAGCAGAACAAAGTCGCAGGACCATAATCCTCTTGTTGAGCACCGTTACACCAATTTTGGAATTCAGCAGTTTGCATCCACCATTCCCCCACATTATCGACCGGGCATGTCATGTCTTGGTGCTGGATGCTGGGCTTAATTGGGGATAACCATGTTAGAATCTCTACCCTCTCAGCTGTCACAGGGATTTTCACACTCCCTCCAGTGACTCCACGCAGTGCTATTATTGAAAAAATTCGTGTTATTAGAGTAGTTAGTGCTAGGAGAGTTGATAGCATCATCGACGTGGGAGCGCGACAATTTATCGCCAGCAACGATATCGTAGGAGATTGAGGAATGAGCTCCTGGGTTCGGTTGGTGGAGGTCAGGCGAGCTAATGGGAAGCGGGGTCATCGCGATATCGACGCCTTGTGCCCTCTCCAACCCCCTCCCCAAGCTCTCTTCAGTCTCCGTGCCCCTGCCTTCAAGCCTAGCCCTAAGTTCCTCCAAACTCGGCGGCTTG
This sequence comes from Tuber borchii, assembly GCA_003070745.1. Classification (NCBI taxonomy): domain Eukaryota; kingdom Fungi; phylum Ascomycota; class Pezizomycetes; order Pezizales; family Tuberaceae; genus Tuber; species Tuber borchii. The sequence continues at coordinate 18,270 of NESQ01000028.1, read as the reverse complement.
AGGAAGACATACTTGGCCCCCAAATCCGTACGCTTCACCTGCTTCACGCTCTCCATTTCGATGTCCAACACGCACACGCGCCCCTTCTCCGCGACAGCCCTGACGGCCTCGATGCTGGTACCGTAGTAGTTACCGCTGAAGCGCATGTGCTCTATGAAGGCGCCCTGGGCGATGAGGGATTCGAAGGTTTCGGGACTGACGAAGTGGTAGTCTACGCCGGGGGTCTCGCCGCTGCGGGGTTGGCGGGTTGTGTGAGAGATGCTAAAGCCGAAGGTTGAGGGGTGCGCGGCGAAGAGGCGGGTTAGGAGGGTGGATTTTCCAGTGCCCAGGGGCAAAGAGGACTATTAGGGGTTTAGAAGTGGAGTTGGAGTTGGGGGGCTGTAGAGGTGGGGAAGGTTACCGTAATTATTTATGGTGGTTGGATTGTTGCTGTTGTTATTGCCTGAGAAGTTCCCCGCAATCAAGCTTTGGATGGTGGTCGTGTTTGGAAATTTCTTTCTCTCTGATTCCCTAATCGGTGGTTACCGAGCGACACCTGGAAGACCAAAGATTATCACTCCCAGAACTTGCCGCCATCTAGTCAGAGAGTCTAAGAAGGCACGCCGCCAGACTTTATCAGAATTGCACAATGATGTTGCACCTCATGCCTCTATTGATACAGTCAAGAGAGCTTTGGCCTCTGTCAACATAAAAAAATGGAGGGCCAGGAAGAGAGCACTCCTAAAGGACGAGCATGCTATCAAGAGGTTAGCCTGGGCAATGGAGTATAAGAATTGGATAAAGGAAGACTTTGAAGGTATCATCTTTAGTGATGAATACATGGTGGAAAAGTCTAAAAATCCTAAGGGTATTTGGGTATTTAGAATACCTGAAGAAGAGTGGCACAAAGACTATATTCAGGGGGTTACTAAGGAGCCAGGGGTAAAGCTGATGGTTTAGGCTTGTATTTGGGGTAGAAGCAAGAGTCCACTGATTTCCATTTTTGAGAAGAGTATGGATAGATTTGTATATATTGGAGTTTTAAGGGATGGCTTAGTTGATATTTAGCAGGAGGTGGAAGATACAGTTGGGGATCCTATCTTTCAGCAAGATAGTGCAAAGATACATACTGCAAGAGATACTATAGCTTGGTTTGCAGAAAACAACATACAGGTTATGGAATGACCACTCAATTCCCTAGACCTCAATCCAATTGAGCACTATTGGAAGAGAGTAAAGGAAAAGCTACATCAGTGCTTTCCCAATATTCACAGGATTAAGGAGGGTCTAGATACTATTAGGAAATGTCTAGCAGAAGCCCTTAATCAGGTTTGCACTCAGGATATTGAAAGTGAATTTTTGGAAAAGTTGTGGGAGTCTATACCTAGTAGAGTTGCGGCTGTCTTGGATGCAAGAGGATGGCATACAAAGTATTGATTTTTTTTGCTTTCTAATTTCATATATGGCTTTCATTATATCTATTTTATATCTACACAGATTTTCACTTTATTCTAAGCAGTTGTGGTTGCATGGATAGTAAATTTGGAGTGGTAGTAGGGTTGTCGTTGCCTTGTTGAACGAGTTGTTTTGCACCTGTACTTTAAAACACTAATACAAAGAGTACTTAGAGAAAACATCAGGGTACTAGAGTGTCAGAATTCCTCTTCTTCGCTATAAGGGGAAAGGACTGCCAGCTCACCCCTCATTTGAATAAGAAAAGGCAGCCATAGTACTCCATTATCATAATATTATATTGTGCGCTTAATTATGAAGTATAAGATTTCCGAATTTGCTGTTTCTGCAATTAATGACCAAATTTCTATTAGGACAGGGGGCAAACATCTGGAAATTAAATTCGAATTCACTAATAAGTGTAATTACTTACAGCAGAGAATTTGGATAGGAAAATCATGCTCCCAAGCTGTTTGTTTGTAAAAGTAATTTTTCTACAAGAATGAGGTCCAATAACGGGATGACTGTGCAGTAAAGAAAAGAAAAAAAGAAAAAAAACAATCGGGCAAATGTGAAGCAGAGGTTTAATACCATAGGAGTTTTTCCATCAACAGAGAAGGGCGACTGTGCAGCAAAGAAATGAAAAAATGAAAAAATGAAAAAAGTTGAATTGGGTTGCCTGAATGGAGGCATACCGGTAACAGCGGTTTTTTGACAGTAAAGAGGTCTAAGAGGGCCCACTGTGCGATAAAGAAGAGCAAGTAGGCTAAATGAGTTTGAAGGAAGAGGTATTTTTGAATACTGAGTTTCACTTCAATTCAGGCTTTGGTTTGTCAGGAACGGGATTCAGTTTGCCCGGAACGGGGTTCAGATTGGCTGGAATACATTTCGGTTTGGTAAGAAAATGCTCGATAGCGGTTATTCTGTCAAAGGCAAGAGAGGCGAGAGAGATGAGAGATGCAGACAGCTGGGTATCTTGGATCCCGGCTTCGAAACTTGCTAAACCTTTAGGATCAGCGTTCTCAAAGAAGGCAAGGATGGTGTTAAAGTTAGTTTGGTAGTGTTCGTTCTATTTGGTAATATGATAAGTAGGATTCGCAATCACAGTCGTGTATTTGTTGAACATTTTGATAAGCCTTTGTGACTCTGTAACTATTAGTAAAAAAAATAAAAAATAAATAATAATATTACAATAATCAGTCAGGACACATACTAAAATAGTGTCCTGTGGTTTCTTGAGGAATTCCATATAGATCGTAAAACGTCGAAGCATCTTCCAGATCTCCATTGGCAATCATATGTGAATTGGTAATAATGTTACCATTATGTGTGGCTTTATGGCCCTAGCTTCTTTGGGATGTTTCTTGCCCACCAGAAGGCAATAACCATTAAAAAAGCACTGCCGAATAGCGAGTGCCGTCCCCTCTAGTGGTTGAAGCATAATAGAAAATCTCCTAATTTCTTCCAACAGAGTTCCTCTCTCCTGATTTACATAGGTATATTTCTTATTTCCAATCGACTTTTTCTTGACGTTATCCGACGCAGCTCTTAAAATACATACTACAGATTTTTCTCTATCTTTTTGTTTTTGTTTCTCGGGACCTGGCACTCTATGACAGCTATATGCAGGGTCTGAATACCAGGGTAGATACAAGTGCAAGGGTCAGGCATTTAGTCATAGTACAAGGCAGAGGTAGTTGAAGTTGGCTTTGAAGGAAGCCATGGAATACTGCAACCACAATATTACAGAAGAGAAAAAATATGCTTCATGGTGCAGAACCCCTTGAAATGATCCCTTCATTCAGAGATTATGAATCTCCAGTTGTAGATGCTTTCAGCTACAATCCTAAAAGCCCATGAATAGAGTAATAAATATGGTACACATATATTCTCTATACTTATATAATGAAGGTTGCTTTCATAGTAGGAATCTCTTGAGAGAGCCTCTAGTTGATTAATAGCTCCTACTGTGTATAAAATAGGATCAGGATTTAAGGAGTTACCCATCACACCTCAATAAGCCTTCAGAAGCTTCTAATTTAATTAATAGGTGAAGTTATCAATATCACCTATCACAATTTTCTTTGATTGATCTTCATAGTGAAAAGGGAAGTCATAATTTTCATAATGTTCTTGGCATGCGTACTACATATAGTAGGGTATTACCCCGCTGAGTGTACCATGACTAAATGCCTGACCCTTGTACCATAAAGCATGGATGGAGCTTGCATTTTCCTAATTAACACGGAGAGTTTTGCGAGATTTGGGTTTTGTGATTAGTTTTTTTTCTGAAGGGGGGTGGAGGAGGGGGTGTGGCAGAACCAATTAGGGAAATGTTTTCTTTTGGGGTGCAAGAGGGATCATGTAAAGAGAACTAAAGAGGGAAAGATTTTCTTTTATGGTGCAGTTTTTTTTTTTTAAGCATTGCCACTTACTAGTGTGTGAACTACAGTAGGGTAATCTCATCCCTTGCCCTGTTTCTGAATTTCACATTATTTTAGCGTGTGGACTAACTAATTAGTGCCGGTTTAGCCTCCATGAGAGTAATCCATTCCCAATTGATTTATTTCTTTTGTGTCAAGTTTGTAATTCACAACACCAGTCTGTTCAAGTAACCATAACCACACCTACTACTAGAGACCTACTTTTAGATATTTCGATCATAGTCATGATGAGCTGTACATAATTTGTGGTGTACTAAGCACTACAATTTCAGAGACATGCCTAAGTTTCTTCCATCCTGATTGCCATAATAAGTTAGCAATCTAAATTACAATCTGGACTAGAAAGTCACATGTTTCAGGAATACTCTAAACGGTATCAAGAAAAGCTACTCTATTGCGGTCGCTCTCACTGCCTTGGCCACCACCAAGTCGATAATTTGAAAACAGGGTAAGGGATCCCTAAACCGCTGAGACATTCAGCCCCATTCAAAATGTTGAACACTAGCCTATTTGAGTAATCGGGAGTAGATCTACACGCTCCTCATCGTTTCTATCACGGACATAACGGTACAGATTTTGCGGAATTCTGAGTACTACGCCCCAGTAAACAACAAGGTTTTTCCTATTACGGTTACCCAAATAGGCTAGTGTTCAACATTTCAAACAGGGCTGAATGTCTCAGCGGTTTAGGGGATAGTACCTACGTGTAAATTTATTATTACTACGACCCCACCTTTCTTGAGCTTCACCTTCGAGGTATTCTATCGCTTTCGCAACCTTAACAACACCCACGCCACGAAGCAATATGGACCCTCCAACGCATCCGGGACCGAACACCACCGGCACAGGCCATATAAACAGCTTTAACCCAATAAATAGTCACAACACCATTACCAATATAACATACGGGGATGAAAGGGCTAAGCTCTTGAATTGGCTATCACCCCTACAGCCTTAGATACGCCACAACGATGTGAGGAGTCGACGGCAGGATGGCATAGGGGAATGGTTTTTGCAGACCGATCAGTTTCTCAGATGGCGTGATGGCCAAGGTGAATTGGACAAGGCCGCTCTATTTTGTTCCGGCAACCCCGGGGTTGGAAAGACCTTTCTCAGGTATGTAGGACGAATAATTACTTCTGAGGAGCCGGTATGGCTAACTAGGTAAAACACTAGCTCTGTAGTAATTGATAGCTTACTCGATCATTTTGCGGGAGAGAACGTCGCGGTCGTTTGCTACTATTGCGATTTCCCCCAAGAGAAGCAAATAGCTGCGAACATGATAGGTGCCCTCACCAAGCAGCTTGTGAATGCGTTAAAATTTGTTCCTACCGAGATCAAGAATGCATTCACGAAAGCAGAGCGCGAGTTTGGGGGCCGAGGACTCGTAGTTTCAGAGACCGTTAAGCTCTTGCAGGCTGCCCTTGCCCCCGTGAAGCGGACATTCATCTGTATTGATGCCCTCGATGAATGTCCGGATAAACATAGATTCGATCTTCTAACCTCATTGCATACCGCTTCCCAGGCATCGCCAGACGTCCGGTTATTGATTACCGGGAGACCCCATATTGGAAGTGCGGTGGAGAAAGATCTTCCGGCTGGTGCGCAGGTTATCCCGATCAGCCCCGATGGTGAAGACATAAGGGAATATCTGGAGATAGAATTGAAGCGTGACTCGGATTCCGAAACGATGAGCCCTACACTCAAGGCCGATATTATGAAACGCATTCCGGAAAAGATCCCCGACGCGTATGTGATGGCTAGTCCCACACCAAAAGCCCAGAGAGATTGCTGACCGCAATGCCTAGATTTCTACTCGTTTCCTTAAGCATTGCTGCGATATTGGCGGAGGCGACAATCCATAAGAGACGAGAAAGGCTCGAGGTAATGACAAATGGACTCGGCTTGGACGGTGCCTACAATGCTACATTGGACAGAATAACGGGTCAGGGTAAAGGGAAATCAGCACTCGGTATGGCTGCATTGATGTGGATTTCTCGGTCGAAACGTCCGATGCACATTGGGGAGCTATGCGAGGCCATGGCAGTCGAGATTGGCTCTGGAGAGATGGAATGCGAAAATATCCCTTCGGAAAAAACATTGTTAGCCTCCTGCTTGGGACTTGTCATGGTAGATGAGAGCTCAACTGTCCGCCTGGTGCACTTTACCCTTCAAGAATATTTCAACGGCCATTCCGAACATTTCGTCAACCCCCAGGCCACAATGGCGGAGGTTTGCTTGACGTATCTGAACTTTGATTCCATCAATGAGCTTTCGCACAATCTTTACTGCGCTCCGGTAGAGACACGGCTCCTCCAATATGCTTCTAGTTACTAGGGACACTATGCAAGAGATGGGCTTACAGAAGGCGTGAAATCACTTGCACTTCGGCTACTTGGTAAATTCGGCCGACATATATCAGCCAAGCTTCTTTTAAGTGGACGACGTCAACCCCAACGAACCAGATATGCACGGCCAAACACCACTCAGCTATGCTGCAGCACATGGGCGCGAGGGAGTAGTGAAACTGCTACTCGAACGGCGCGCCGTCGATCCCAAAAAACTAGATAACTACGGCCACACACCACTCTGGTGGGCTGTTAGGAATCGCTATGCGGGAACGGTAGCGCTACTACAACCCCCAGCATCTGCCACCCCGAGCACAGCCTAAGCCCTAACCTCTCCCCACCTTCGAATATGGCTACCCTATCTGCCATTTCTGCGGAAGTCGTGTCTGAATAGAATGAATACATCCGTCACCACCTACTCGTCCAAACCTCTATCTGCATCTTCCTAGGTAGCTGAGTTAATATTTGTTAGTTTCTGTTTATAATCTAGAGTTGGGGCATTTTTGGCGTCTACTATAGTATTGAGCTAAGCCGGTATAGCTTCGGGTTTCCGTCCTATTTTACTTTTTTAGTTGTAAATCTTCCTTGTACATTCCTTGTTCTCTCACTTTTTCTACAATTCCTTTTTTCTCCCTTCCTCTTCCTTAGAGTATAGACTTGAGGACCGTTTAGATATAAGTTAGAGAAAACAATATGGAGTTCAAGTATTTCCGAGATTCATGAAAGGTGACGCAAAAACTGGCTGTTCACTAATTTAAAGCATAATGGCGATTGGTTTTCGCTATAGGCACAATTCAATAAAGCTCGTTGCCCTCCTATTGCGGGCAAGAAGGCGAGGTAGAGAGGCTACCTATATCTATACTTTTTAATCTTAGGTATTAAGAATTAATGTAGTAAAGAGCCTTTTAACTATGTATTGATCCATTCTATGAGCACCGGCATCCCACCCCAACCTGTCAACAATGACCGAGCGACTCCCCAGCACTGTGCGGTGCCGGCTTACGAACGAGTCAGGAGTATATTCCATCCTGCCTTAGTCTCCTCTTCCCAACCTCATTTTTTTCCTTCTTCTCCGGGCATTCTGTCCACCGCTCAGGTCCTGGCGTCACGAATCTACATAATCTCCCCGATAAATCAAAAAATCAAGGAAAGCCTTATCATCCCTGGGATATTAGTGTTTGAATAACGCAGTAGGCTGCATTATTTTGAGCAGCTGGCATCACACTGTAAATTACAACTCTGCAGTAAGATGCGGGGCCGGTAGAGATTTGAGGATGGTTAGATTGGGCAAACGACCTAAAGATGAGGCTTTTGGTAGTATGCGAGGAGCAGGACCGTGTACAAGACACTAGGGAGGAGGCAACTTGGGTCCACGATATCCTTATTGGCAATGTCGTGGGCTAATTGTGGTTTTTACAAACTTAAATTAGTATCTTTCCTCTTCTATAAGCCAATATGTATCTCTATTAGGATCTAAAGACACTATCCCGGCTAACTGCGTCTGGTAAACCTACAGTAAATGGCCGTACCGTACTGTATCGTCTACAACATACACTTATAATCCATCACTGTTTTTACCGAGTGATCACTGGTGAGCCTCTCAGTCAGTCCTGTTAGGCCTCGTCAAGTTTAAGCACAGCGCAGCAGCCCCCACGTTTCACAGTAAGAGTATGAAACTGCTCGAAAAAGCTGAGATGTGGTATCGGGGATAATTAGAGAGCCTTTAGTACATCCCCTATGGTTATCACCATATCAGCCTAGCCCCCCCAGCTCTCACTCCCCACACTGCAGAGCATACTATACCCCTATGCGTAAAGTCCTTCCGGAGCAAATTATTCCACAAAGTGATACCTTCGAACACCAACAGCTGTCCTATTACCAAAAAACGCCTTGTGTGAGTATATAAAAAAAAGAAATCAACACCTAATGGACCTCCGACAGCGGCAGCATCATACAAATACTAAGTCTCCTGGGTGGGGTCGTCCTAGCCCAATACACCTCTCTACACAAATCCTTTCCCCAAACTTCGCTCGAGAGATTTACCAAATTTGCACCTCTAACAGTTTATGACATCTCTACTAACTTAACGCGGTAGTCTACTAGTCTCCTGTATGAGCTTTAGTGGGATATAAAAGAAGCCAGGAGAAATAGAAAGTAACTTTCAGGTATGTGAATAATGAGGTCGGGTGTGTATGTGCGTGTGAATAGATATATCTTGGTGGTGTACTAGTACTAGTACAGAGATCAACTCAACGCGAGGGTCAACGCCCGCTACGATTTCCGTGCTGCTGCATGATATAATAGCTACCGTATGCTTGAGCAGCATCTAATGTAAGGCAACGGGCGTCTAATACCTATTGCCATAATCGCACCTACTGTATATGGTAGGATCCCCCACTGCACTAGACGCGTCACTACATATAATACCTAGAGAATAGTAGAGTAGCTCCCTCCTCAACTTGCCGTTAGAGCTACTATTCATCATCCATCCATCGACCAATCAACAAATCCCAGCACCAAAGCTCGCATAACCCGAACATTCCACAGAACAGACGACATCCCATCCATTTCCCCCACCTACGATCACACCAACCCTACTAAACAAATACAACCTCCAACTAGGCAAACCTTATAATAAGTTAGAGCACAATCTATAATATCAGAACGCGGCAAACGACCAACCGGCAGCCCCAGCCAAAGAGGACCAATTTCTTTAACCTTTAACTTTCAATTTTATTTTCCCGTCAGCAAAATGCTTAACTTGACTAACCTACTACTGTATTACACCCCCTCCCTGTTCTCCTTTTCCGAAAATCACAAACAGAAAATGTAACTATAAAAGGATACCAACTAACTAACAACTATTAGAAAACTAACAGTTATAACGTACAATACACGAGCGAAGCAAGGAAGCAAGCAAGCAAGCAAACGAACAAAACTAATCAAATCGAGTGGGGGGGAGTCGGGAATAAAAACGAAAAAAGCTAACGAAAGATACAGACGGCTAGAGAGAGAGCGAGGTATGGCATGGCATGGTAGGTACTTGTAACTCGATGTTCAAAAAGCAATGGTATCAGAGGAGGGGTTTTTTCCTTTTCTTTTTCATTCGTTCGTTCATGCATGCATGCATTCTCCTTTGTCTGAGTGATAGAAGGGGAGAGAGCGGGAGAATATAACAAACAAATGAATGAATTAAAAAAAATAAAGCAGGGAGAGAATAATATAAAAAAGAGAGTATGTGGAATAGCTGTGATAATATGAAATAAATTTACTTATTGGATTTGGGTTTAGGTGGGGGGCGGAGAGTAAACAAAGGAAAAAAAATGTAATAGGTGTTACATGACTGATTGACTGATTGATTGACACAGCACTTTCCCTTCACAACACTTCTCGTGACATCCTCCACGCTCACCATTAGTACAAGGCCATTTAGCAAGTATTCGGACGCTTGGCGCCAAGACAGGTACTAATGAATCACAGTATGCCCGAATACTTTATAAATGGCCAAGTACCGCCAGCCATTGCCATCCTCCCTCACCACCACCCATCCATCCAGCATAGCATGCAACAAGAAAGGCAAAACCAGTTTTAAACGCCCCCGACCCACAAACAAAAATTGACCAGCGAAGCCCAGCAATTGGAAATGAAGAGAGATTCAAGAGAAAATACAAATCCCGGGAACAAGTGAGTAAGGAAACGAAAAGACAAGATCGGAGGAACGAAAAAAAGTGAAACACCAAACTAAACTAGCACATGCTTTTACTTCCAAGATGAGCTTCAACCAATTTGACAATTTCCTGATCGTTGGTCTGCATTTCCGGGTTCTCTTTCAGCATGTTATTGATCACGAGGAGCTGGTCGAGCGGGAGTTCTGGAATCATGCATTGGAGGTCGCGGGCCATTTGCAATAGTTCAATTTCTTGCGCTGGCCCAGGTGTTGATGCTGCTGCGGGTGGTGGGGATGTAGAGTTGCCGTTGTGGGTTGGATATGGATATGTATGGTATGCGGGCTGTTGCTGTTGCTGCTGGTGGTGGGGAGGGGAGGTGCTAGGGGCTGTGGGGTAGTTATATATTGGGGGTTGCTGTTGTTGCTGCTGCTGTTGAGGTTGTGGAGTCTGCGGAGAGTATGCCGATTGCTGATGATACTGCGCTTGTGGGGTGTGCGTGATCGGGGATGCGTATGGCTGCTCTGTGAGGCGGGAGTGTTGCGGTTGCTGCTGTTGTGGGTACGGCGATTCAGATGTAGTCGGGGTGGGAGCGGTAGTCGGGAGACCGACGTGGCTACGGATAACAACGAATATGATGACTAGAAGCCTCCTTTCCCTACCGCTCTCCGGAACTGTGGGGGGTGGGTCGAGCACGTTGAACCAGTCTGGGAGGTTATCGTTCGTGTCGATGGGCACAATGTAAAGATCTTTAATACACTTGAGCGCGTGCTTTCCCACAACGGCGTAGCGATCTCGCTCCTTAAAGTAGTCAAATAACAGGTTGAACTCCCGATCCGCGTTCGAATCCGTTGGGGTTAAGGATGCCATGACAAGTGAACTGGATTTGGAAAACTTTTGACCGCATAGGTATTCCGTTGCTCGATCGTGTTTGATACGGCCGTCGACTTGCAAAACGTCGGACAGGAGCTCGTACCACTTAGACGACCCAATATACTCGAGACCCCCGATTAGACGAGCCGTGGAGGAAAGGCTTGCTATGCCATTCATCTCTACTCGCCCTCTCCACATGGATTCCTCCTCAATTGGGGCTGGTGAATAATGATCCGACTCCGACATGGCAGGCGAGTAAGGCGGTGTTCCGGTACCGTCATCCTCCTTTAGGAGCATGTCGATATCTTTATCGATTTTGCTGTCACCAGCAACGCGTGCTGAGGGAGGGGCTATACCCAACCCAAATGGTCTTGGAACCTTATCCGTATCAGGTGACTCGACATGGTTCCAGACATTCTCAATGTTAAATTGATTCTTCTCGGCACTCTTAGTATCGATAGGAGCTGGTCGCGCACCCTGTTCGTTATCCCCTTGATCAGGCGTAGCACTAGTGTCCTTGGGGTCTTCTGTAGGCGATTTCGAAGAAGTCGCAGGTTTCTCGTTGTGCTCTAGCAGAGGTAATACTGGACCAGACAATAGTGTGTCCTGTCCATTGGACATCCCCTCCTTAAGTTCACCCACAACCTCTTCACCTTTATGCGTTCTCCGAATTCGTGGGCCAGTTTCTGTGATTAGAGTGTGATGCTTCTCAGACTGCAACCTCACCTGCTGCTGGAATTCTTTAAGTTCTTTGGAGGCCATCTGTTCCGAGGTCATCGCTGCCAACTGTGCCGGCTCAACACCCCCCCTCAACAATTCAGTGCTCAGTAAGCCATTGGCGCGAAGGTTACGCGTAATCGAAAGAAGTCTCCTAGAGTATTCCTTTGATAGGGCGCCATCCTTGAAGAAAATCAGATAAACATGATGTTCTACCTCCAGGCATAGCTTGTCACATAGTTGTTCAGCGGTCTGGTCCTTTCCAAGATGAAGATCATGCTCATTGACTAGCTTGGTCGCAATTTCGAGCAAGGAAGAAATCATGTGCGCAACAACTTTACGACGGCTCTCATTTCGGAGTTCATCAACAGACCCTACCAATTCCTTCTGAGGCGTGTTATCCTCCTGTTTTAACTTCTTAGGAGGTGGCTTTTGTACTGATGAGTGTCTACGTTCTGGTGTCGTTTTCGTAGGTGTGGCATCGACAGAAGCCGCAGTCGCTGAAGAGACACGGCGAGCTTTTTTCTCGGGCTGCTGCTTCTGCCTGTCAGCCGACACAATTTGGGGTTGTGGCCCTTGGGAAAGTACTTTATCATCATCTGCCTTGTATTCGCCATCGGATTCGTCCGTCGCTTTTCGCTTGTTGGATACAACAGAGTCTCTCCGAGATTCTACCTTTGGCCGATGATCCTTGGATTTAGCTAAGGGAGACTTGGGATGAGAGTCGTCAATCCGAGACATCACAGGAGATTTGGCAAACCCAACGGTTTTAGGATCTGCCGGTATCTCAACAACAGCTGTGGGCTTTTTAGCGCCCAGGATTTCGGCTTCCTTTGCGGGAGACAGTTCCATGGACACTGTACGCTCACGGTCTATCTCTTCGGAAGGCTCGGCCGGTGCAGGGGTCTGCTCCGCTGGAGCGTCCGGCGCGACAGGGACATCAACATCCATCTTGTCCTCCTCTACCGCTACCGGAGCCTCCACAATCGGTTCTGCAACAGGCTCCGGTTCTTTTCTCACTTCTGCCTTCTTCCGCCTCGGAGTGGCCTTCTTCGCCGGGGTAACCTTAGGCTCAGGAACTGGAGTAGGCTCCTTTGGCGGAACAGGAACAGGAGTTGGCTCCTTCTTCTTCGGATTTCTAGTGGGCGTAACCTCATTCTTCTGGTTCTTCGCAGGTGTAGTACTTTTCTTACCCCCCTTAGCTCCTTTGGCTCCCTTGGCTCCCTTGGCCCGTCTCCCACCTGGACGCTTCTCCCAAGGCTTCTCCCCTTTCGCCATTTGCGCCAACAAATGCCCGTGATGATCCGGCCTACAAACTTCACAAAAGTAAACCTTCGGGATGTGCTTTTTGGCAATTCCCATACAGGCAGTATGCTGCCAGGCCTCACAGCCTTCGCATTGAATCATCATCCGGTCATCATCTTCATCTTCCTCCGTTGCGCCGCACGCACAGCGAATGATATCGTCCGACCCCCCTTTCTCCTCGGCCTCGTTCTTGGGCGACTCGGACTGCGGAGGAGGAGGAGGCGTGACGCGACCCTTCGCAGTGGACTTCTTTCGCGACTTCGGGGCGACGGGGGCATTAGGTGTAGGCGACGCGACATCTGTACCAATATCTGAGAGGCGATTGTTCACGCCCTTCGTGGAACGGACACTGCGACGCGGCTCTGCAAATAAAACCAAGTTAGCGACACGGAAAAGAAAAGAAAAAAGCACCGGGTTCCTAAATTGGGATGGGTTGCGTCGGGCATACCAGCCATGAATGGAATTGAATTTCGTATGTGTTTAGAGAATAAAAGTTTGTTCGTAGAATTTACCCCTTTGTCGCGTGTCTAACGGCGACTGTGGATGTGACGATGTATCTAGTGGGGGGTAGGGGGGTGGTAGTGACGGTGGTGGTAGTCGGTGGTCGGTTGGTTGAAAGGGTGGATTGGGGTTGGCGATGGCTAGCCCCAACAGCCGAAATTTTTACACGAAAGCGTAGACTACTGTGGTGGGGCAGGACAGGGAGGGCAGGGAGGCAAGTAAACAGGCAGCCCCCGAGACAGAGAGAACTTTCTTTTCAAATCCACCCAAACTGCCGATTTTCCCCCAGGAAAGTAGAATGAAAGGAAAAAAAGGAAAAAATAATACCAGAATACACGATTTCGAGGAGATAAGAAGCAGCACGGAAGGGAGAAAGGAATGGATGGATGGTTGTAAACAAGGCCAAACCTCTCCTCCTCCTCTTCTAAACAAATCTCGTCGGATAGTCTCGTGACCTCCTTTGCTTTTGGTGCTTCTCCTTCCCCTTCTTCTGCTTCTCCTTCCCCGATCTCTCTCTTCTTTTCTCGAATCAATCGCTCTGTCGTGTCCACAACCAAAGATATATGAGAAATTAGAAGTCGTTCAACTCCTTTTTTTCTTTTCCTCCCAATTTCCCAGCCTTCTCTCCTCTTTCTCGTTTCTGCTTCCTGCTATCTCTTGATTACTGCGGGATAGAAAGAGAACACTTCCGCTCGTTTTGTTTTTTTTTTACTTCAAAGCGAAAGGCTGCCTTATTTCCGCTGCTGCGAGTGGTGAGAAGGAGTGGGGGCGAATGTGGCGGATGGAATACTGAAACGTTTGATGGAGCAAGAAGTTTCTCAGACTGAGTAGGAGAAGGAACAACGTAGGGGGGGGGAAGAGTGAAAGGAAACTGTCCTGATGGTGGTTGGTGGCGATGAGAACAAAATTATTCACTTGACGATGGATGATGAAAGAAGCGAGCGAGGGCTCATCCCGTCTCTCTCTCCCTTCCCTCCCTTTCTCTTTCTCTCCCTCTCTCTTTTTCCCCTCTCAGGACCAAAAAGAAGTGGCAGAACTACTGAACGCCCGCGGATTATGACCATGTTTACCCCTTGGTTGCGTTTATTTGAGAACTTGTTTGGTATGTGGCTGAAGATTTTCGTGTAATTTCCTAAAACAGAAAACGAGTTTGGTTGGAGTTTGGTTGCTTGCTCTCCAACCGAACAAATCAGAAATCAGCCCCTCGCATTGATTCGCTGAAAGGGTAAGGAAAAAGCCCTTAATAACTCGTAAGGCCCGAAATCCAATACAATCACAGACCCGCAGCTCACCATCATCACCGAAACACCACACACAGCTCACCACGCTTGTTATCATACTTACACATCTCACTGCTTTCATCACCTCTTTTTTAAAGCCTACCACAAATCCCGCTCCACACTTCACTTAACATTCCAAGCTATCATACATTACCCCTACACTATATCCCTAACCTTTCCCCATCTCATCCCATTGCCGTGCTTTATTAACCACTACTTACATTGCTTCACTCCGCAAATAAAGATAAATAAAACTCCATTCCCACCCTCGCAACCATGGCCGACGTCCGCAAACTCCTGCAAGCCGAGCGTCGCCAACGCGAAGCTAACAATAAAAAAAACCCCGCCGCATCTCCTCCTCCCCGCGCGTCCGGAAAAAGACCATTCTCAGAGAGCTCCGGTTCATCCTCAAAACGTACCAAAACATCCGCCCCGACGACAGCAAACCTACCCGCAGATTTCTTCTTCGGCGAACCCGTCAGCAGCAGCAACGAACGGGTAGAGATACTAGACTCCCGAGCCTCAAAACCCACCACCACCACCACAGACGACGACCCTATGTCGGAAGCAACAACTTCACTACCACAAGACTTCTTCCAAAAAAATAATCTGGAAGACGTAGACGAAGACGAATGGGCAGCGTTTCAGGCCGAGGTTGCGGCTGATTCGTTGTCAGCGGCAACCCCCGGCGCACCTCCCGTGGCGACCGTGATTACGGCTGCGCCGACCCTGAATGGCCCTGGGGGGGAGCACGAGCAACGGGTAGATGATGAGGATGAGTATGGCAAAGGGGAAGAAGAGGATGCCAAGCAGAAACTACTCGACGAGTTTGAGGAGATGGAAAGTCTGGAGCAGAGGGTTTTGAGGCTTAAAGAGCGGAGGGAGGCGCTCAAGAGCAAGCACCCTATCATGGGCACGCAGATGGAAGTTGTTGAGGTGGAGGTCGCGGGGGGAGGGGGGTTGGATGATGGTGACGATGATGACGATGACGATGAATATGAAGAAGATGATGACTTCTTCAGGGCTCGGGGGTCCTAGTGGAGAGAAAGAGAGAAAAAAATAAAGAGAGGTGACTTTTCTTCTTTGCATTCGTGTACAAGTTCTTAACATCCCATTTCATGTCAAGGCCACCAGACTTCCCTTCACGGGTGCCGGTATATGTGTTATCAGCAAAGTGGAAGAGAAAAAAAGGCTTTGTGTCAATAAATTGTATACTAGAACGAAACCGAAAGCCTAACTTTCCTTCGGTCATCTCCCTCTCTTTCTTTCGTCCATATCGTCCCTCCCATTCATATTCCTATTCTTACCAACTGTATTGTACCTTCCTATCAGTATCCATATTAATTCACCTCCCTCCACCTGGAGTCCCTTCGCGCGATCAAACACGATGCAAAAAAACGAGTGAAAAAGCATGACTCTTTCATTCTAACCAACAGTCTAGGATGCACCCCCCCCCCACCACCGCCAACCCTTAGACCCCGGAACGACAGTAATATCATACATACCTTACACTCTACACCACGATACTCCGAAAGAAGCTGATCCCCCATCGCCGGGTGGTTCCACTTCCGCTCGATCCGTTATGGTCGCTTCTACTATGTGGTGATCCCAAGACTTTGTCGACTTTGCCCACATGTCGAAGAAGTACCCTGAGTTCATGGAGGGCGTGCGGGTAGAGCCTGTCCGACCGGGGGCTTTCGCATGCTGCACGGCACGCTCGGGAGTGTGTCACGGAGTATCACTCGGGGTCCTTTCAGTTTCGGGGGTTGCAAAATGTTGGACGATGAGGGTGGAAGATAGAATGTATGATTCTTGCTCCAGTGGATGGGCGGTATTGTGCTTGTATATACTATGGAGGGTTTCATAGTCACTGCTGATTGCCCATTCCATGATAAGAAGACCAGGTCCTTGGTCGGGTGTATCTGGTGAAGATCCCATCTCGGGGTATAGCTCATGCGCTGGATGTGTGCTAGGCGTCGATTGGGAGGATCATGAGAGGTTAATATTTCCAACATTGTATGTGGAAGACTTGGAGCACAAAGCTTGAGGGGGGTTTTTTTTCCCCCTCACTCGAAAGACTTGAATGGAGAAGGGGGGGAGGTAAAGGTGTAGAACTTACGAAAGGCTACTTTTGGCGGATGGTTGAGTTTTTTTTTCTCTGTTGTTATACGGTGATGGTCTGATTACCTGGCGGGTTTTCTAGGTGCCGATATAACATCAGCGGTTTACGGTAGTAGCGGATATTTACACATATGTGTTTTTCAGAAGTGATGTTGAACCGCAAAAAGGGCTCGTGGATACTTTCCTATTAGTGAAAGTGCTATAGATACTGTATGCGCTATCTCCTTGGTTGATTGGGCCACTTTGTGCACGGGATATACCTATCAGAGGATGTGGAGCCATAGCGGTTTTAGCATTCTTCTCTCCTATTGAGCGGTCGAGTGAGTTGTCTGCCGACTGCTGGTTACTAATTCCCTACAGCATTCCATGTGTTCAAATCCCCTGGTTGGTTACAAAATTGGAAAGATACAAGTTTGTACCAAATAATACCCACCATTCACATCCTCTTCCTCCTCCTCCCCCTCTCTTCATTGCTTAACACGTGAAATATTGGTTGTTTATTATGCGCTTGAGGCGTTTACACATGTTCGTCTCTCTGACATGATAACGCGAGATGAGTTTTTGCATAATATTATAGTAATAACGGATGGCACCATCGGACCTTGTTGGTCGAGCCAAGCCTGCCCTGCAGTACTGTACCGTACCCGAACACAATCCCGGTAGAATAGCACTCGGGGGCACAGTACAGGAAGGTGTCAAAAAGTATGTCGTGTCGAGGCAGCAGCGCCCAAGTATGTACGTGCCAACTTCAAGAGAGATATCCAAGCGCGCGCCTGATCACCTTGGGTTTTGTTTTTCAAATCTCGACAAGAGTCCCAACAAGAAACCACAATCATGACAAGTTTGTGGTGGCCAGTCTTGTCGCCGGGAATAGGATGCCAAGAGTTGTAGTCTTAGCCTCAGAATAGGGCTTCCATCCAAATTTCTTGTGTATAGGAATTCCGACTTCATGGGATTGTGCGGCGTAGCTATTGATTGAGTTGGAGATTCGCTTAGGCTCTTGCGATGGGCGTTAGCTGTCGGAGGTGGGTTGGCGAGAGAAGCTTCGTTGACAGGTTTAGTGGGTGGTATTGCAAGTTTAGGTTACCTCGGAGTCTATTTCAAGGTTGCCTTGGAGTGATAATAGGTGTCCTGAACGGGCGGCTGACGGTTAGGCTCGCAAATGGCAGACAAAATGCCGAAATAAAAACTTCAAACACTTTCTACTGAGTGGATTTGGACCTCCTCTGCTAGTAGGAACCACTTTGTCATATTTTTATATAATATTACTTTCATTTATATTGAGCTATTGAGTTGGTATATAGTTGGCAGTTGCAGCTACAGGACTTTTACTCGTACCAGGCAAGAAGTACCCTCAAGCAGGGGTAAAAAGTAGTTGATGCAAGGGTATGCAGAAAAGGGAAAGCAGAGAGAAACTAGAGATGGTAAATAGTTCTTTAAAATATCAGCAAGAACTAGAAAAAATAACAACAATGACTTCATGATAATTCTGGGTTTTGTGAATCAAGATATATAGAGAGAGGGGTTAAAATTGGAGATTAAAAATAAAAATAAATAGTTAAATGTAAGAGATTATCTGCTATAT